>JAJAQA010000013.1:5587279-6012279 GCA_021464565.1 Rutilus rutilus
CGTTCTGACGTACAACCCAGAAGCGCTGCGCTGTTACACTACGTGAACTCACTCAGAGGAACACACAGAAGAAAATGAATAGTTGAATAAAGTCGTTATTTTTGTTTGTTTTTTTGCGCACAAAAAGTATTCTCGTCGCTTGATAAACGTAAGGTTGAGCCACTGTAGTCACTTGGACTATTTTAAACATTGTCTTTACTAACTTTTCAGGGCCGGCAAGTTTCAATTACAGAGAAGCCTATGGAGGAGTGAGACAGAATCAAAAATATCTTAATTTGTGTTCTGAAGATGAACGAAAGTCTTACGGGGTTGGAACAACATGAGGGAGAGTAATTACTGACAGAATTTTCATTTTTGGGTGAACTAACCCTTTAAGGGCTGAAATCATGCTAGCAAATGTTAGCAACATGCTAATTCATGCATCAGCAATGTGTTAAAATATAATAGCAGCATGCTTAATCATAGCAATGTGCTCTTCTGCTCACCATAGCTGCATTTATTTGATCAATATTACATTAAAAACAGTAATATTGTGATATATTATTACAATTTAAAATAACGGTTTTCTATGTGAATATATTTTAAAATGTAATTGTGATCAAAGCTGAATTTTCAGCATCATTACTCCAGTCTTCAGTGTCACATTGTGAGGAAATAACAGGAGGATGCAAAATGCAAGTAAAACTCAGTTTATTGTTGCGGTCAGATGTAAGACACAGGTCGGGGACAAACACTCAGGTGGCAGTCGAAGCAGGGACGAGATGGCGATCCGGTGGTGGTGCAGTGGTCAGCGTGCACGAGTGAAAACCCAGGAACCGTGGAACATCCAGACGACACGAAGAACTGACGAAATCCAGACGACACGAAGAACTGACGAAATCCAGACGAGGAACCTTGAAGACGAGGCACGAGCACAGGACACACACCAGGAACAACCACAACGATCTGACAACATGAGAGGGAAGTTACTGGGCATATAAAGGAACCTGGGATTGATGACAGCTGGTGACACTAATCAACACAACGAGTAACCACACCCACACAATTACACTCACGCAGACACATCAGTGAGAGACAGCCGATTCATGAACCGTGACAGTACCCCCCTCCCTAGGAACGCCTCCTGGCGTTCCCAGACAACCTTACCTGTCGATTGTAATCATCGATAAGGGAGTGATCCAGAATGTCTCTAGCAGGAACCCAACTTCTCTCCTCCGGACCGTAACCCTCCCAGTCCACCAAGTACTGAAATCCGCGTCCCCTCCGTCTCGAGTCCAGAATGCGATGTACCAAATATGTGGGCTCCCCATCTACGAGTCGCGGCGGGGGGGGAACCGGGGCAGGCGGATTAATGCGAGAATAAAACACGGGTTTGATTTTAGACACATGGAAGGCGGGGTGAATTCTCCTGTACGCAGGAGGGAGTTTGAGTCGGACTGTCACCGGACTAATAATTTTGGTGACAGGAAACGGGCCAATGAATTTGGGAGCTAACTTATTAGACACGGAGCGGAGCGGAATATTCTTGGTAGAAAGCCACACTTTTTGACCCACGACGTAAACGGGAGGCTTTGACCGGTGGCGATCGGCCTTGGCCTTCATGCGCCCCCCCGCTTGGAGTAGAGTCTCACGGGCTCTAGTCCAAGTACGGCGGCACCTCTGGACGAATGCGTGAGCGGAGGGGACCGCGACCTCGGATTCCAGACTCGGAAAAATTGGTGGCTGGTAACCTAAACTACACTTAAATGGCGAAAGGCCCGTGGATGACACTGGTAATGAATTGTGGGCGTACTCCACCATAGAAAGTTGTTGGCTCCAGGATGACGGATTCTTGGCAACCAAACATCGTAACATTCTCTCGAGGTCCTGATTGGCTCGCTCAGACTGGCCATTGCTCTGGGGATGATAGCCCGAGGACAGACTGACCGTGGCCCCCAGTAATTTACAAAATTCTCGCCAAAATTTGGATACGAATTGGGAACCCCTGTCAGAGACCACGTCCATCGGGAGGCCATGTAACCGAAAGACGTGATCAATGACTGTGACCGCTGTCTCCTTGGCTGAAGGCAATTTGGGCAAGGGGATGAAATGTGCCATCTTCGAGAACCGGTCCACTACGGTTAAAACAACCGTCATGCCTCTGGAGGGCGGGAGGGCGGTAACAAAATCTAGAGCGATATGGGACCAGGGTCTCGAAGGGACAGACAGCGGTCGAAGTAACCCATCTGGGGGTTGGTTAGATGTCTTACCAGTGGCACAGACTGAGCAAGCCAAAACAAAATCGTGAATGTCGCGAGCCATTAATGGCCACCAGAATCGTTGCTTAACTAAAAAACTCGTGCGAGTCACTCCTGGATGACACGCCACGTTGGAGCAATGACCCCATCGAATAACGTCAGACCGTAACCCCTCCGGAACAAACAAACGACTCGGTGGACAACCAGGCGGAGGCGTTACCCCTTCTAGGGCTGTCTTGACCCTCGATTCGACCTCCCATACCAGAGTGGAGATGACAACCTTCTCAGGTAAAATACACTCGGGAGTCACCGGGCGTTCGGATGGATCAAAAATACGAGATAAAGAGTCGGGTTTGATGTTTTTGGAACCCGGGCGGTACGAGAGAACAAAATCAAAACGTCCGAAAAAAAGAGCCCACCGAGCCTGCCTGGAGTTGAGTCTCTTAGCAGATCTGATGTATTCCAGATTCTTATGATCGGTCCAAACGATAAAGGGTACCCCCGAACCCTCTAACCAATGACGCCACTCCTCCAACGCTAACTTGACTGCCAACAACTCTCTGTTACCAATGTCATAATTACGTTCGGCAGGCGATAGTCGATGAGAAAAAAACGCGCAGGGGTGCATCTTGTCATCTGAGGAAGCGCGTTGTGAAAGCACTGCTCCTACTCCCACCTCTGACGCGTCGACCTCCACCACGAACTGACGTGTGGGATCAGGGGTGACAAGAATAGGAGCCGAAACGAAGCGACTCTTGAGGTTGGTGAACACTGCCTCGGCAGTGTTCGACCACCTGAACGTCGTTCGGGGGGAGGTCAAGGCAGTCAGAGGTGCGACTAGTTGGCTGAAATTGCGAATGAAACGTCGGTAAAAATTGGCGAACCCCAGAAACCGCTGTAGGGCCTTACGGGAATCTGGACTTGGCCAATCTACCACAGCCTTAATCTTTTCAGGATCCATGCGCACTCCCTCAGAGGAGATGATGTACCCTAGGAAGGGAACAGACTGTGCATGAAACGCGCATTTCTCCGCCTTGACAAAAAGCCCATTCTCTAACAGTCTCTGGAGCACTCGTCTGACGTGTTGAACATGTTCCTGGAGAGACGAAGAAAAAATCAATATGTCATCCAGGTAAACATATATGAATTGATCTACCATGTCTCTCAACACGTCATTCACGAGTGCCTGGAAAACCGCTGGGCTGTTGGAAAGCCCGAAAGGCATAACCAAATATTCAAAGTGCCCCCTAGGGGTATTAAAAGCGGTTTTCCATTCATCCCCCTTCCTGATGCGAACCAAATGATATGCATTGCGTAAGTCCAGTTTCGTGAAAATAGATGCTCCCTGCAACCTCTCGAAAGCTGAAGACATCAACGGCAAAGGATAAGAATTCTTCACCGTGATGTTGTTCAGCTCTCGGTAATCAATGCAAGGTCGCAGAGAACCATCCTTCTTTCCGACGAAAAAGAACCCCGCCCCCGCAGGAGAAGAGGAAGGCTGGATGAACCCAGAGGCTAGAGAATCAGAAATATATTTCTCCATGGCCTCCCTCTCAGGAACAGAAAGAGAGTAAAGTTTGCCCTTAGGCGGAGATTTACCTGGCAGTAGATCTATCGCACAGTCATAGGAACGATGCGGAGGAAGAGAAGCAGCACGAGACTTACTGAACACCTCCTTCAGGTCGAGGTACTCCGCGGGCACGTTAGACAAATCCGCTGCCTCACTCTGAAACACAGAACCAGACACAGAGGGACAGGCAGACACTAAACAGGACTCATGACAGTGGTTACTCCATGTGGATACAGTGTTAGTGCACCAGTCAACCCGGGGATTGTGTCTGGAAAGCCACGGGTGTCCCAAAACCACTGGTGCTAGTGGTGAGTCCATGAGTAGAAATGAAATGAGTTCCGTGTGATTGCCAGAAGTGATGAGAGTGATGTTTTCAGTAGCATGTGTAATCCGGGGGAGTTCTTGACCATTGAGTGCGTTGACGGTAATCTGGTGCGAGAGGGGAGTGACGGGGATATGAAGCTTGAGTGCTAGTTTGAAGTCCATGAAATTACCCTCCGCTCCCGAATCCAGAAGTGCGTTGGTGCAGTGCGTCGATGTTCGCCATCTCAGTCTTACCGGGAGGAGAGTCGATGATGGTGATGAGGTCTTCTCGGCGGAGATCCCACCCGATAGTAGCCTCATACTTACTACCGGGCTTGCTCTTTTACCGGGCAGGAGTGGATGAAATGGCCCGCCCGGCCACAGTATAGGCAGAGTCCTTGGGATCTCCGCCTTTCCCTCTCCTCCCGGGAAAGCCGAGCTCTCCCCACCTGCATGGGCTCGTGGTCGAATGCGGGGCTGACCGCGCTCGCACCACCGGGCTGGTGGTCCCCCGTGTCGGGCTGTGGACGGCTGGGACGCGTCAATCTGGTCACACGATTCAGTCGAGCGTCCACTCTCAGAGCAAGATCCACCAGTCCGTTCAATGACTCTGGTAAGTCCAATGTATATATCTCCTTTTGAACGCGGTCAGCCAGCCCATGCAGGAACATATCCCACTGCGCCTCCTCGTTCCAACGGCACTCTGCGGCCAGGGTGCGGAACTGAATGGAATAGTCCGCCACCGAGCCTTCCCCCTGTCGCAGTTCGGCGAGTAATCTGGCCGCCTCCTTACCCGCCACTGCACGATCGAACACTCTCCTCATCTCCTCGGAGAGTGCCTGGAACGAGGTGCAGCAGTCGTTTCCGTTCTCCCACACCGCCGTTCCCCAAAGCGCTGCTTTCCCTGACAGCAGGGTCAAAACAAATGCCACTTTTGCATGTTCACTCTGGAATGTGCGTGGCTGTAAGGCGAAATGCATGGAACATCTCGTGAGGAACGCTCTGCAATATTCAGGCTCACCGGAATATCCCTCAGGGGTAGGTAGGCGTGGCTCCGGTCCTTCCGCTGCTGCGGGCGCTGGTGGTGGGGGAACGGGCGGTGTGGGGGGCGCAGTGGGAATCCGTAGCTGTTGTACTTGTTGGGAGAGCTCGGACACCTGCTTCACGAGTGCTTGTACCGCACGACCTGTGCCCGAGACGTTCTCCTCTTGTTGGTCCATACGTGTGATGCAGTGAGCGATGAAATCGTTGAGTTGAGTTGTGCTTGCTGCGTCCATGATGGTCAGATCGTTCTGTGAGGAAATAACAGGAGGATGCAAAATGCAAGTAAAACTCAGTTTATTGTTGCGGTCAGATGTAAGACACAGGTCGGGGACAAACACTCAGGTGGCAGTCGAAGCAGGGACGAGATGGCGATCCGGTGGTGGTGCAGTGGTCAGCGTGCACGAGTGAAAACCCAGGAACCGTGGAACATCCAGACGACACGAAGAACTGACGAAATCCAGACGACACGAAGAACTGACGAAATCCAGACGAGGAACCTTGAAGACGAGGCACGAGCACAGGACACACACCAGGAACAACCACAACGATCTGACAACATGAGAGGGAAGTTACTGGGCATATAAAGGAACCTGGGATTGATGACAGCTGGTGACACTAATCAACACAACGAGTAACCACACCCACACAATTACACTCACGCAGACACATCAGTGAGAGACAGCCGATTCATGAACCGTGACACACATGACCCTTCAGAAATCATTCTAATATGATGATTTGTTGCTCAAGAAACATTTCTGATTATCATCAATGTTAAAAAACACTTTTTGCTGCTTTAAATTGTACCGTTTTTAATATATCAAATAAATGCAGCAGAAGAGACTTCTTTCAAAAACATTGAAAAATCATTATTGTTCCAAAGTGACATGTGGTGTTTTCCCCAAAATATCCTATAAAGGAGATTCAGAGGGTCACAGATTGACGTTTGGCTTTTCACACGGTTATATTCTCGTTCAGACATTCGCTGGCGTGTTTGAAGAGACACGAGGTTACATGTGCGGTCATGTTTTTTTCATAAAGCGTGTGTGAGGGAGTGGGCAGCAGTCGAGGCCCGTCGGCATCTTCAGACGGAGGAAACCTCTTTCTCCAGATCTAAATGATTCATGGGTCGGATCTCGGTGGCCACACACACCCAGGAGAACACTCTAATGGTCTTGATGTGTTGTTGTCCGACAGGAAGTTCGTTGAGAGTGTTGTGGTCGGTTTGCATCACCATATCAACCTAATGAAGTTCACAGGGAGACGTTGTGCGTGTGTGTGTGTGTGTGTGTGTGTGTTTGTGTAGTGAAGCAGGGTAAGATCTGATTAGTTCTCCTCTGTGGTTTCCATCAACCCAGAGTCTGGACGCTCGTTAGCTCATAATTACAGTCAAGGTAATAACAGCTCTCTTTATCTTCCTGCCGTCTTTAGTTTCGTCTGTCAGCTCTATAGATTCAGTTGTAGTCTGTAGTCATTCGCTGAAGACAATACGAGCCGTGCTTTGCCCTGCGAGCCCGTTTGCAGGATATATACTTGCTTTCCCGACAGCTTCAGTATATCTTACAGAACTGAAGTATTATAATGCGATTCATGCGCTTTCTTATAGCGTGAGATGAATGTTGTGGATATTGTGCTGTTGCATTACTTCTTTACAGTTTACTTACACACAGATATTATTGGTATGATTATTGCGATATTAAATATTAAGTTAAAACAATTAGTTTAGTTAAAAATATATTATTATTTTATTAATTAAATGTAATGTTTTCATGTTCTTTTGTGGCATTAGTTCTTTACAGGGATGCACAAGGGTATTATTGTGTGCTATTATTGTCATATTAAGCATTATGTAAAAATAATTGTATTGTTAATAAATGTATTTAATTATTTTATAAAAAATTATTATGAATAGAATTAATTATTTTTAATGAATTAATTCCTTAAATTATATTATATTATATTATAATTTTTTTTTGTATTATAATGTGTTTTCGTTTTCTATTATTGCATTAATTTTTTACAGTTATGTAAAGATATTAATGTTATTATTATATTGTATATTAGAATATTAGAATTATTATTTATTTTATTTTAGGTTTAAATGCCACAGAAACAGCTATTATATTGCTGTATTAATTAGTTAGTTAATGTATCGTAATTATTTATTTTTTTACAATTTATTATTATTTTTGTTTAATTCTATTTTTTGATTCATTTGATCTGTTTTTAAATGCATAATGAGTTTTCACTTTCATGCAGTAATGCAGTGCATTTCAGATAAACTCTTGAGGTTTCATTTTCACAGAAAAGGGAAGGAAACATTTGAGTCAGAAAGCATGAATGCAGAATGAAAGTTGTCTTCAGTAGCAATGCAGTGCAACACTAATACTGGAGTGTTTGTGTCTGGCTTCAGGCTTTGGGTTTATTTCGAGTATGAGAGCTAGCATGATTTTCTTTAGCTAACACAACTAATTATCATGGGTTAGATCTTAAACTTCCTCTTTGAAGTAGCTGCTCCCCTAATTACTGTGTGGGAGTGTGTGTTTGGTCACGTGATCTTTGAGAATTAATATTTGAGCTTCACGATTACCTCAGTGTAACTGGGCTAAAGGAGCGCAGAGTTTATCATGTCATATTCATGAGGACGAGCACCAGCTCGCGCTTTTTCCGTCTCTGTTGTTCTGAATGGCAGAGATGTTTTTACAGCGGCGTGTGTGTGTGTGTGTGTGTGTTTTGGTCCTGCCCGCGCCGGTCTGGGATGGTTTTGTGTGTCAGGGGTATTGTGGGACGGTGGTTTACCTCAGAGGAAACACACGGCGTGGTTTCAGCCAATCCAAACACAGCGCTGAGTAAATAACTCTGATGATAACTGACCGTGCCTCGCTAGTGAGCGCTGGTGTGTTCAGGGAAGCCTTTATCTGCTCGTGATAGAGCACATGTGTGCTTCAAAAGACCATTGTTTTTTCCCAGTACATCTGCTTTCTGAGGAAGCTGCGTTCTGACACGGAAGAAAACTAGTAAAAGAGAATTGGCAGAATTGCCACTTAATTGCAAGTTTACATCTTGCAAATCTGACTTCTTTTCTTGCAAATCTGACTTTTTTTCTGGTGATTTAGACTTTTTTTCTGGTGATTTTGACTTTTTTTTCTTTTATTTAAGACTTTTTTTGTGATTTAGACTTTTTTT
The DNA here is from genome assembly GCA_021464565.1 of Rutilus rutilus. Taxonomy (NCBI): domain Eukaryota; kingdom Metazoa; phylum Chordata; class Actinopteri; order Cypriniformes; family Leuciscidae; genus Rutilus; species Rutilus rutilus. Next base: position 5,595,620 of record JAJAQA010000013.1, read on the forward strand.
CTTCTGATTTAAACTTTTTTTCTGGTGATTTTGACTTTTTTTCTGGTGATTTAAACTTTTTTTCTGGTGATTTAGACTTTTTTTCTGGTGATTTTGACTTTTTTTCTGGTGATTTCGACTTTTTTTTCTTTTATTTAAGACTTTTTTTGTGATTTAGACTTTTTTTCTTCTGATTTAAACTTTTTTTCTGGTGATTTAGACTTTTTTTCTTCTGATTTAGACTTTTTTTTCTTTTTTTTTCTTTTTTTTTCTTTTTTTTCTTGTGATTGAGGCTTTTTTTGTTTGTTTTTTACTTTTTTCTGGTGATTTCGACTTTTTTTCTTCTGATTTAGTGGAATAAAATAAGTTTAGGGTCAGTAGTTATTTATTTTTTTTAAATAAATTAATACTTTTATTCAGCAAGGAAGCAATAAACTGATCAAAAGTGACAGCAAAGACATTAATAATGTTACAAAATAATTATATTTCAAATATTTGCTGTTCTTATGACCTTTCTGTTCATCAGAAAAATCCTAAAATAAATCTTTCAACAAAAATATGAAGCAGCACGACTGTTTTCAACATGGATATAATCAGAAATGTCATATTAGAAGATATGAAGATATTAGAAGATATGATGTCAAATCATCATATTAGAATGATTTCTGAAGGATCATGTGACACTGAAGACTGGAGTAATGATGCTGAAAATTCAGCTTTGATCATGGGAATAAATTATATTTAAAATATATTCTCATAGAAAACAGTTATTTTAAATAGTAAAAATATTTTTCATTATTACTCTTTTACTGTATCTTGATCAAATATTACTCAAAAACATAAAAAAAAATCTTACTACCCTCAAACTTTTCCATCCCTTAACCTAGTGGAAATGGATTTAAATACAAAGTATGATTGAATGTACTGTATGCAGCTATTCCTCTAGCCCCGCCTCTTTATGGGCGGAGCCACACAGACACGCCCCTCTCTCTCTTTCATACACACTCTCACATGCGTTTAGAGTTTCTTCCAGAGGAAACTTCCCACAGTCAGGATGAAGGAGAGCATGGATCCTGCGGTTCACACACAGTAGTTCCCGGCCGTGTCTGGACTCGATCTGGAGTGTGTGTGTGATGTCGTGGGGTTGTGGATTAAAGTATCTGTTTTCTCTGCCTCCGGTTCTCCAGCAGGCGGGCGTCTGCTCTCTCCGAGCTCCAGATGACTTCTCCCGCCTGGAGATGGTCCAGCGGCTGGCCAAAGACGGGTATCGCTTCCTTCAGAACCAGAACTACCGGCTCCCGGACCGCTCCGCACAGGTACACCAGCGCTCGCTCTGACCTGCGTCTGTCGGCATAGCAACAGCAGGTCAGGGGTCAGATTAGGAGGTCACCATATCCACTTGTTGAAGTGTTTTTAAACACTTTCAGAGTCCCGTCTTCTAAAGCTCATGGGTAATGCACTCTTGTAAATAAAGACTCAAACAAGCTGATGTCACAGGAGAGCAATTTTAAGTTACATAAAGATTGACTGATAATTTTCATATTTAAGTCTCTGATCATTTTTAATTTGTAGGATTTTGGCACCATTATAGCTAAATAATAATTAGACTACAGTGTAAATCTATAATAATTATTAAGAATATTTTATTATTAGTATATATTATGAGATACAGTTACATTAGTAATATTGTTATTATTATTATTATTATTATTATTTACACCATTGCATTCATACAAATTTGTTTAGCAAAATAAATCATGACTATGTATTTACAATAATAAAAATGTAGATGTTACAGTTATATTATTATTATTATTTACACCACTGAACACATTTTGCATAATAGAATAAGAAATAAATAATTGCACAATATTAGCAATAATAATAATTTGGTACAGTTATATTATTATTATTATTAATATTATTATTATTGTTGTTGTTATTTACACAATTGTATTCATACAGATTTGTTTTGCAAATTAAATAATTGCAATTTATTGCAATAATATGAATATGTTACAGTTATATTATTATTATTATTATTATTGTTTACACCTTTGTATTAATGCAAATTTTCATTGCAAAATAAAATAATTACAATATATTTATTATTATTATCCTCAATAATAATCATAATAGTAATAATAATAATATGGTACAGTTATATTATTATTATTATTGTTGTTGTTATTATTTACACCATTGTTTTAATGCACACTTATTTTCCAAAAATAAATAATTTCAATATATATATATATTTTTTGGAGTTATGCCTAACTAACTATTAAGCTTAAAATGCTACACATTTCTCACTACTAAAGTCAGTTTATCTGTGTTTTTAAGAGTATGAGATGGTTGTTGGCTCTTCATGTCTGCTCTGATGTGTGTGTTTGACCCGTGTGAGAGTGTTTAGTGAATCCTAGCGTAACGTGAAGCTCACTGACGGCGTCTGTGAGGATGGAGCTCAGTTTGTGAGTCCCTCTGAAGTGATTAACACTGTGCTCACTTCTGAGTGAACTACCCCTCAGACAGGCTCACTCTCTGCTGTGTTCACTTCTGAGTGAACTACCCCTCAGACAGGCTCACTCTCTGCTGTGCTCACTTCTGAGTGAACTACCCCTCAGACAGGCTCACTCTCTGCTGTGCTCACTTCTGAGTGAACTACCCCTCAGACAGGCTCACTCTCTGCTGTGCTCACTTCTGAGTGAACTACCCCTCAGACAGGCTCACTCTCTGCTGTGTTCACTTCTGAGTGAACTACCCCTCAGACAGGCTCACTCTCTGCTGTGTTCACTTCTGAGTGAACTACCCCTCAGACAGGCTCACTCTCTGCTGTGCTCACTTCTGAGTGAACTACCCCTCAGACAGGCTCATCCTCTGCTGTGTTCACTTCTGAGTGAACTACCCCTCAGACAGGCTCATCCTCTGCTGTGCTCACTTCTGAGTGAACTACCCCTCAGACAGGCTCATCCTCTGCTGTGTTCACTTCTGAGTGAACTACCCCTCAGACAGGCTCATCCTCTGCTGTGCTCACTTCTGAGTGAACTACCCCTCAGACAGGCTCACTCTCTGCTGTGCTCACTTCTGAGTGAACTACCCCTCAGACAGGCTCATCCTCTGTTGTGTTCACTTCTGAGTGAACTACCCCTCAGACAGGCTCATCCTCTGCTGTGCTCACTTCTGAGTGAACTACCCCTCAGACAGGCTCATCCTCTGCTGTGTTCACTTCTGAGTGAACTACCCCTCAGACAGGCTCATCCTCTGCTGTGCTCACTTCTGAGTGAACTACCCCTCAGACAGGCTCATCCTCTGCTGTGTTCACTTCTGAGTGAACTACCCCTCAGACAGGCTCATCCTCTGCTGTGTTCACTTCTGAGTGAACTACCCCTCAGACAGGCTCATCCTCTGCTGTGTTCACTTCTGAGTGAACTACCCCTCAGACAGGCTCATCCTCTGCTGTGTTCACTTCTGAGTGAACTACCCCTCAGACAGGCTCATCCTCTGCTGTGCTCACTTCTGAGTGAACTACCCCTCAGACAGGCTCATCCTCTGCTGTGTTCACTTCTGAGTGAACTACCCCTCAGACAGGCTCATTCTCTGCTGTGTTCACTTCTGAGTGAACTACCCCTCAGACAGGCTCACTCTCTGCTGTGTTCACTTCTGAGTGAACTACCCCTCAGACAGGCTCATCCTCTGCTGTGTTCACTTCTGAGTGAACTACCCCTCAGACAGGCTCACTCTCTGCTGTGTTCACTTCTGAGTGAACTACCCCTCAGACAGGCTCACTCTCTGCTGTGTTCACTTCTGAGTGAACTACCCCTCAGACAGGCTCATCCTCTGCTGTGCTCACTTCTGAGTGAACTACCCCTCAGACAGGCTCATCCTCTGCTGTGTTCACTTCTGAGTGAACTACCCCTCAGACAGGCTCATCCTCTGCTGTGCTCACTTCTGAGTGAACTACCCCTCAGACAGGCTCATTCTCTGCTGTGTTCACTTCTGAGTGAACTACCCCTCAGACAGGCTCATCCTCTGCTGTGTTCACTTCTGAGTGAACTACCCCTCAGACAGGCTCACTCTCTGCTGTTTACATATGCATCAGGGTTGAGCATTCATCTTTTAGATTAGCAAAAGTTACGGCTCAGATTTTTGTCTGTAATGTGAGTTTAAGCTTGCAACAAACTCCCTGAGCTAAGAAAACCCTCTATTTTATATGTGATAATTTAAAACGTAACATTATAATTATAAATAACGAATCACCACTAAGACTTGAGGGGTTTGTTGCATCTTGAAAGTATTTCTGACTAAATCCCTGAGTAAATGCCTACTTTCACGATCCAATCAACTCCTGCTGGATAAAATCAAGCCCCGCCCCCTTTCCCCCTAATTTTTATTTATTTGTTCTCTCAGAGATGCATCATATCAAGGAAATAAAATGGATTGTAAATGTCATTTCGTTGTGGAAGTGTTGACCAGAAGTTGTATTTATAAGCGTTTTCGGTTAAAACTTTATTTTAAGGTGTCATTGTTACAGTGTAATTATATATTTAAGTCCTGAGTAATATTAATTAACTACATGTACTTACTATAGGGTTAGGGTTTGGTTGAGGGTTAGTTGCATGTAATTATGCATAATTTACTGTTATTACTATGGTAAGTACATGTAACATATGTAACAAGGACACTGTAAAATAAAGTGTCACCACGTTTTCCTAATCAGCATAAGCTGTTGTTGATGAATTAACCCCTTCAGGGTTTAGAACCACAACCGGTCAGTTGTTTAACCCCTTCTAGGCCACACCAGCCCATGTTAACGAGTGCTGTCTCTGTCTGATGCGGTGTCGGACATCTGAGCCGTTCAGGATTGGTGCTCTGGTGTCACTAGCGGTCACTAATCACACAAATCACTGAAGGTGTGGCGATCTCACTTCCTGTCATTGAGGCACAGTTGCCATGGTGACACAGTGTACGACTACAGGCGCCATGCAATTGAAGGAAGAAATCAAGTAGAATACAATGTAACAATAAATAATAAACTGATACATTATTTCAATTACAGTGTTATTTTAGTAAAATTGATAAACTATTACACTATTTATTAATATTTTGAATTCGCTTTTATATTTATATTTTCAGTTTCCGTTTTAATTTAAGTTTTAGTAATTTTGTTATGGTTGTGTAAGTTTTATTAGTTTTTGTTTTCTTTAATATTCCTATTTAGCTTGAATGAACTTTCATTTTAGTTTAGCAATTTTAGTACCTCTGAAACTTTATTAATTAATTTTCTTTTTTTAAGTTTGTCTTTTATCTAATATTTATATTTTATCTTTATTTCACTTCGTAATTTTTTTTTATATAAATACTAAAAGGCAATTTAAAGTCATTATTGTGTAAAATGAGAAAAGCATCAAATAGACAGACAAACAAATTGTGTAAGACAGAAATATTTTATTTGATTCAACATAGAATTTATTACACATAAACGTTTAGTTTTTTCAGAAGATGCATCTGTATTGGTATTTAGATACATTTACAGGCCAAAACAGTTTGGTTACCAACATTCTTTAACATTTTAATTTAAAATATCTTTAATTTTTATGTTCCACAAAAAAAAAAAAAAAAGTCATACAGGTTTGAAACGACACAAGGGTAAATGTAATGTAAATGTAAAGAAACAAAACTTTCATTTTTGGGCAAAGTATCCCCAAAATATTAAATGATTATTATTATTAATGAAATGAAACTCTAAATAAGAAACTAAAACTGTTAGTAGGTGGCGGTAAATGTCTACACGAGTAAGTCATTGAATCATCCATCCATTTGATTCGTTCAAACGGCTGATTGATTCAGGAATGAAGTAAATGGCTCTCTTTATGAATGAATCATTGAATCGTTGGTTCACCCGATTGATTCGCTCAAAACGCTGATTCATTCAGAAACTAAACACTGCTGTGGTGCTCATAGACACACAACTCTGCCTTTAATATTTTCATTGGCAAAATTGAGCGAAAACAGACAATATTATGTCTAAAATATGACACAATATTAACTTCTTATTTATTGAACTGTCGAATAAAGTCAAAATCACATTTGCACTCGAGCTATTCGGGACAAAAACAGCACTCGTGTGATATTGCTTAACTATATCATGACATAAATAGGAGACAAAAAATCATACAGAGGCATTTTTGCCCTGATATCTAGAATTTTAGAACTGCATCATAGGCCACATCAGGCAGGGAGTATTAAAATGAATTATGAATCAACAAATTGATTATTGATTCCTTAATTTTATAGTTAAGTGGCACTCCTCGCCTTCCATTACGCACACTGCCGGTTGCAAAAATGCCCCAAAAAATGTATTGACATAATCCAGCTCATGTTTACATTGGACAGAAGTGTTGCATTGTTTCTTTTCCCTGTTCATGAGCTTATGTTTTTATCACAGACTCCAGAGAGGCCTTACGTAAGCCAGGGTGAAGTCTGAACACACACATTCGTTCATACATCTCTTTCCTAAAGGGATCTTTATGAAGCTTTTGTAATCAAATCATTTCCAGAGTTATATAATGAGATTTCCTTTTCCGGATCCCGTATAGAAACCAAGGGTCGTGCTGCGACCTAAGGTGGAGTTTGTGTGTGTGTGTGTGTGTGTGTGTGTTTGGGGTGTTTTGGTCCTGTTTCATTGTTTAGAGTAAAGATCGTGCTCTGTGGTTTTTCCAGGAACATGGGAGTTTTCTGTGCAACTTTTTGGTATAATTAAGGAAACAAAGCAGCGCACACTATCGTACTCGATCACACACTCTCTGCGCAGAAACACAGGAAAGGAACACAGAGTGCTTCCTCTCGCCTTGGCTTTCCTCTGTGCTCTGCGTCAGCGAGGTCTCGGGACTGGATCTCCACCCAGCGTGAGAACCGACCTCAACCGAGGTGGAGACGCTGCTTAAACACACACTTCTGCCTGATAACTGTCATTACTGACGCCTGTAGACTAACACACCTGCGCGTGTCCTCCCTCATCAGCTCATTTGGGGGGTGAAATTGCTCCAAAAAAAAAAGAAGATACACGTGAAGTCTCTTCTGCTCACCAAGGCTGCATTTATTTGATAAAAAATACAGTAAAAACAGTGAAATTGTGAAATATTATTACGATTCAAACTGACAATTTTCAGGGCTGTGAACCGATTAATCGCATCCAAAATAAAAGTTTGTGTTTACATAATATATATATGTGTGTACTGTGCATAATTATTTTGTATATATAAATACACACACATGCATGTATATATTTAAGATTTTTTTTTTATTTATATTTAAAATATTTATATTTATTTATAATACAAATTATATATATATATATAGTATATATAGGCAACTATTTCTTAAATATATGCATGTATGTATATTTATATATACAAAATAATTATGCACAGTACACACACACATATATTATGTAAACACAAACTTCTATTTTGGATGCGATTAATCGCGATTAATGAATGAAGATGAATAGAAAGTTGAAAAGAACAGCGTTTACTAGAAATGGAATCTTTTGTAACATTATAAATGGATTTACTGTCACTTGTGATCAATTTAATGCATCCTTGCTGAATAAAAGTATGATTTTTTCTTAAAATATTTTAAAAATAAAACACTAAAAACTACAATAAATCGCATATAATGGACAGTATGAAAAAAGTATTACTAAAATATTAAATTAACGATATTAATGTGATTTGCTAAAGATGACATTTAACACTGTTATTATATTATTAGCGTTTTTTTCTGTTCAAAAAGGAACATGTTTGGAAAAGAACGTTTTCAGGAGCCGAAGAACTGGAGCGCTTTATAAAATGCACACGCTGACTGCAATGCAAGATGCTTTGAATAAAAGCGTCTGCAAAATGCATAAACGTACAGTAAGCGCGAGAGAAACAATAAAGCAGGGAGAGGCTTGGATGGTTCGGTGGAGATCAGGTGATGCTGTAATATCCCGGAGAACGAGGGATGGGGTTTTCCAACAGGAAGGTCTGGGTTCATCTGTCTACTGTGGTTATGACATAATCTGGTTTAGCTGATGGTTCTGGGTGAGCACTGAACCCTCATTACATCTGAAATACTGTACTCTGATTGGTCAGTCTCATCATTCTGTGGTCAAATATGATGGCATTATGACGCCAAACTGGCATATTCATCATCGCATGCTCTGAAAGCATACTTTACTTATTATTTTATTAGTATGTGCCTGCAGATCCTGTGAGAAACGTTCACAATGTTCCCGAAGCACATTCACCTCTTTCGTTCCTCTGTTACGTAACGCTCTCACTGCCAGCTTGATTATAAAAATATATTATTTTTTTCCATGAGCAGACAAGGCTTTTATGGCCAAAATCTGTGTGCATAGCTGACATTGAAATGCAGTGTGTGTTCAGTGTGTTCGTACTCGTTCCTCAGTGCATTAACTCCCCCGAGAGACGCGGGCTGATTTTGGAAAGGCTCGAGAGGAACACGGGACGCAGCAGATAAACTATTTGTTATCGTTTGCATCGCTAACATTTTTCCCAGCCGCATCTGGCCTGGTGTTTGTTAATGTAGGTGTTTTTCCGTGGAACTGCAGGAAAATCCTATTAACGTTGCTTTTTCTAAACACATTTGCAGGGAGAAGCAGCGCAGGCTCCATCTGATAGCCGCGCTTGTTTTGGAGTGATTAGGGAATGTTTGGGAAACGTTCCATGTTTGTTCCGGATTGAATTATTTGTGGTCAGACTGGGGAGTATTTTTGGAATGTTCAGACGTTTTATTTTGGAATGCCAATTCCGGTTAAGTAACGGCGAAAACTGACCTTGATTAAGAGGTCAGAGGTCATGTTTTGGACCCCACGTGTCCGTCCGTCCGTCTGAGTGCAGATAATCCATGCGTTTCCCTTCCCGTGGTCTGGTGATTGACAGGCGGCTCCTGCGGCGTCCCAGCATCCCTCACTCTACGGGAGAGCGGGTGAAATGACCAATCATCAGTCAGAGTCTCTGAGGCCCGAGACAGGCGGCGTTCTCTCCGCTGAAGGTCGTTCAGGGATGGAAGCATTGTGTGTGTGTGTGTGTGTGTGTCTGAGTTTCAGTTGCTAATGGATTTAGTATATTTTAGTGAACATGTTCCGGAACATTTCGTCCTGGGTTTGGATGCCTGTGGGCAGTTTCAACACGGTTACGTCGATAGCATTGTACGGTTGTCATGTACTGGGGTCAGTGTGTGTCTGAGAACTGATGTTTCTTACATTTCCATGGATTTTGACCCGTTAAATGGCTTGCGCACAGCTTTCTTTCTCGAGTTGATGTTGAGGAAAGGAAGTTGCGTTGGGAAAAGAATCGAAAGACTTGTTCTCTTTTTAAAATAGCTAACATTCAATTCAATTCACATTTATTTGTATAGCCTTTTTCACAATGCTTATCGTTTCAAAGCAGCTTCTACATTACAACTAATAGTGTTTAGTTTACATATTCTCATTTCGGTTGCACTTTATTTGACAGTCCTGTTCCCCATGTACATACTTTATGCTTATTATAGTAATTGCAATAACTGGGTAATAACTAGGCACTAACAGTGAACCTAGTTACCTTATATTACCCAGTACTTTCTTAGGTAAATACACTGTAAGTACACGTACTGTAAAATAAAGTGCAACCCTATTTTTGTACAAAATTGTGTTCAGCTTTGTACACACTCACACACTTGCAGGCAGTTTGTTCAGATGACCTACTTTGAAGTCCTGCATTGGCGCATGTCATCACCTGTGTGACTCCGCCCCCTGCTCGCAGACACGCCATGTGGGCGGAGCTTATGATCTCACTCACCTGTAAAGGTGCTCAGGCAATGAGTGAGTCATTTCAGCGGACGCACGCTTGGCCACACACACCGCCACACACACATCTGTCTGATAAAAGCCCTGTTTAACAGCAGATGTTCATACTGATGACACCAGATTTAAAGACACCTGGACTGATATCATATTTAAAATTACCTGCAGTCATTGTGATTTATTAACACAAAACACTGATATAGCTAAAAATGTATTCAATATTTATATTTGTGTGTTTGCCCTGAAATTACAGCAAAGGCTTTTTATTTTTTTTCAGAGCAGAATCATTTCACTACCTTTTCTATGATTGGGGTCAAAAGTTTTTTTGTTGTTGTTGTTGTTGAAAGAAATGAATACGTTTATTCAACAATGAAGCATTAAATTGATCATAAGTGACAGTAAAGACATTTTTAATGTTGCAAGAGATTATATTTTAAATAAATGCTGTGCTTTTGAACTTTCTATTTCATGGTTTCCACAAAAATATGAAGCGAAGCGACTGCTTTCAACACAGATAATAATCAGAAATGTTTCTTGAGCAGCAAATCAGCATATTAAAATGATTAAATATCATTCATCCTTGTGTGAAGTAAAACCTGTTTGGAAAATATTTTAAAATAGATTTATTTCCCTCTGTGTTTTATATTTTGCATAATATATTTATATGTTAATAATATATTAACGTACTTTTTTTACTAAGAATAATGTGCATTGATGAATCAGATATTCACTTCTTGATTTTATAGCAAAATTACTGCGATCATATGTGATTATTCAAGATGCCATCCAGCCTTATTTCAGAGTCGAACATGTTTTTTAAAAATAGTATTTAGTATATAGTGTTTAAAGTATTCACACCTGCAGGCATCAAGACTATAATAAGAGCTGGATTTCACACACAAAACCATCCGATGCGACGGAATGCATCTGAATGTGTGTATTGAGTTCACACCTGTGAATCCGGCAGGTGTGTGTGTGTCTGTGTGTGTGAGACATTTCAGATTTTCTTAATCCTTTTCCTGCCTTTCATCTTTCTCAAACGCTGCTGTCCAGACACGTCTAAAGGTGCAAACACACACACACACACACGTTCAAATTACTCTGTTATTTAGAATGGGCTAAAACAGGAACAGGCCGTATTGATGAAGCTTTTCTGTGTGTTTGATTTTGGGTTTTATCCAAGTGGCACACAACCACAATACTCTACTTTTGCATTATTTACAGCGTGCATTTCAAATATTAGCAAATCCTTCCAATTTTCTTGTGATTCTGCTGTATGAATGTGACTGTAATGACTCTCGTTTCTCCCTAATGACGAGCTACTTAATTGAAACAGAGAGAGAGAGAGTTTGAGCAAGTAGAAACTTGTCGCATTTGATGACAGAAATACACGTTGTGATTATATTTGCACGCAAACCTGATTGGTTTTAATCACACCCTTTGTTTTTGGATAGCTTGAGTCTGTTTTTACAGTTTGCGTAGTTTGTGACTGAATGATTTGTGAATGAATGTCATTCCAAACTTGTTTAACTTTCATGAATCATGAAATGAGAATGTATGAGGAATATCTGAACTGCTCTTTTCAACATAATTTGCCACCAATGTCCAGAAATGACAAGAAAGTATCGTAAAAACAACATTAAAACTAATTCAAATGACTTGTGCGCTATATTCCAAGTCTTTTAAAGTTAAAAATGGCACATTTAAAAGTTAAAAGTGATTTATAAAAATGTAAGTTTAGGTCAAACAAGTCTGAATTGAAGCCGCTGTTCACTAAAGATCTTGATATTCGCCCTAGTTTTTCTTGGCATGTTCATGAGAGAAGTATTAATGAATAATTGAATGTCAAATGATTCAGTTCACAGTCTTAATGATAACAGAATGTTCACATTTGAGAGAACTCGTCCTGAACTTTAATGCCTAAGTAAGAAAACCCTGTGTTTTGATGTGTAATTGTGTGTTCTCTTCATGTCCGCCGTGGATCAGTACGTGATAGTGTGTGTGTTGATCTCTCAGGCGCAGGGGGAAAGTGTGGTGCGTGTGTGTCTGAAGGAGAGGGGTCAGGACGTGCTGGTTCTCCAGCGAGTCCCATCAGATCCTGCGTCTCCACAGTCGGCTGGAGTCAAAGATGACGACGGTGATAAGAGGTGAGGCCACGCCCCCTTATCTGACCCCTCCTCTTCTGTTTACATATCATAAGCCCTTTCATCCTCCAATCAGAGTCTTCCTCTCTCTTCGTAACTCATTCCTGATGTTTGCTTCCTCATTACGCTGTCAGCAGGGCTTTTGACAAGCCATAAACCTGCGTGTGCATGTAAACACACTCGTCGAGTGTTTTGTGCTGCACAGAGTTTGTCTGCAGGTCGTCCAGCATCACACGGGGGAGTCGGTCCTCTCTCCAGCCCTGACACGTACTCCTGCGCTGGGCATGACGCGACACACGTGTCCCTGCTGGAATGGACGGCAAGACTTTTGTAAAACTCGTCACTCTGGTGCAAGCAGAAGAGGATGATGATGATGATGATGATGATGATGATGATGAGGAATATTGGAAATGCAGCAACAGTCTGGAGGATGAAGATGAAATACCCACGTTTAATATTCCTCATTTTCGTTTCATTGACGATGATGATGAGGATGATGAAGATGAGGATGATGATTATGTGATAAACAGACAGCGATGGAGCGGCTCTTGTTCTACGTGTTCCTCCTCTGATGAAGAGTACCCATGCGATTCTTCCTCTTCTGCTCTGTCCGACAGGTACGTGGTGGTGTCCGGGACGCCCCACAAGATCCTGGAGCACCTGCTGAGTGACCTGCGTCTGGACGAGCACCAGGGGGCGGCGGAGGGCAAGGAGGCGGGTGAGTCCATGGGGGGATTTAGGATTTGCATTTTACCTGTGTAATCTGAAGCATTTTGATGAAACTGAGTATTCAGAGGGAAATAATGTAGTTTTATTCATCAATAATTAGTTATATATATACATACACACAATTTAACAATTATATTATATTTATACTTCATTTTTAATATATATGCTGTATAATTTTTTTTAAATAATATATTTTATGTATTAATATATATTAAGTGTTTATATCACACACACACACACACACACACACACACACACACACACACACACACACACACACACACACACACACACACACACACTTATAATTTGTAATATTTAATATTTATTTAATATAATATGACTGAACAATCGATTGATATAGTCACTTAACGAATATATAAATACGAAACTTGTTTTGTTTATTGTTTTGTTCCAAATAACTTTAAAAAAGAGTTTTTCCCATTAAGCTATTAAATCTACATTTTTAATTCTACTATTTTTGTATTCATATGAATTATAAATGCCATATAATTGTTAAATATTATTGTTATAATTATTTGCTATTAATATATATATATATATATATATATATATATATATATATATATGTTAATAACAACAATTAGAAACGATAAGACATTTATGTGTATTTTAATTTGATATATATATATTTTTTTAATATTATTTCTAATATATATATATATATATATTTATAATATAATTTATATATTTATAATATAATATATATATATATATATATATATATATATATATATATTTATATATTTATAATATAATTTATATATATACTTAGAATATTTATAATATAATTTATATATATATATAATTTGTAACATTTTATATGTATTTAATATAATATGAGTGAACGATCGATTAATATAATCACTTAATGAATATGAATATATATATATATATATATATATATATATATATATTATGTATTATTATTATATATATGTTCCAAGTAAGTGCAAAAAAGTTTTCCCCCATTAAGCTACATGAATAAATATCCATAGCAATACTCCTTCTGGTATAATTATGGCGTTCTCTTACCATCCTAAACTAGTTGGCTAAATAACATTGGGTTTAATGTTGTAACAGTAGCAGCACAAGTGAGAAATATTACTCTTACATCATTTCCTGTGATCTCCGTGGTCACTGGTCAGATCCGATCTCATAAAGCATTCCAGCTGTCAGTTATTTCACAGCGTGGCGTGTCAGAACGACTCCAGAAATGAATGTTTCTGGAATGCTTTGTGTCTTAATGCCGACAGGGTTTTCTTTTGCTTTCTGTTGTGTAGAGTGTGTGTGCCTCCAGGTGTGTGTGCTCTCTGAAGAGACGCCGCTGCGTGTGAAGCCGAGTTTCTGAGGCGGTTTTGAAGTTCTGCCTGCAAAACCGATTGATTTGCGCCGAGTGTTGGTTACAGTTACTCTTTTTACTCTTGCGAAAGCATAATTATTCATGAGTGCATTTGCACACAGTGTAATGTTTGCAGGCGGAGGGCTGATAGCATGTGTGTGTATAGTTTCTGAAGGTCAGATTCCCAGTCTCGAGTCCAGTGTTCGACTGGAAAAGACCCTCTCTGAGACATCCGGAGTGATATATAACATCTTTTTATAGGAAAGAAGTTTAAACATCTTCACTGAGAGTTTTTAATGTTTGCATTTAATCAAAGACACCAAATGAGGAGAAAGATGCTGTGGGATGGTGTGAGGTGAGGAAGAAAACAGAGAACAGCAACAAGATAATGAGTTTTTCTGTGTGTGTGCATGTTTGTGCATGCGTATATCGTGTGTGTGTGTGAGTGTAATTCAATGACCCTTGTGTGGTGAATAACACACCCATAGGCGATAAATTAGCCTCACAGTGCAGTGCATCCTGGGTAATTACCGGTGTGTTGGCAGCTGTGTTTAGCATTCAAAAGTGCGTCACGCTGCTAAGGAGAGAGAAAGGCTTTTTACCTTTTGTTAAATGCCAACAGTCTCACTATTTCCTCCCGGATCACTGCAGACGTGTGTGTTTTGGTGGTAGCTTCTCATTAGACGCCCGGTCGCCTTCAGATACTGGTATTAGATTGACCCGACTCGCCGTGCTCCGCCTAGAGCGGTGTAAAATGTCAAACGGTGTATCATTTCTCCAGACTCTGAGTCAGTGTTTGTGTTCAGACCTGCGTCAGTGTTCAGTGATAATTGTTCAGAGACTTCATGAGAAGTCGTGTTCCTGCTTTCCCGGCGGGAAACCAGCAGTTCAGAGAAATAAAGGCATCAGTGGTATTTTTAGGAGAGAGAGGTGTGAATTTAATCATTATGACTATGAATGAGGCTAAAATCCAGTTGCTTTTGCTTTCTTGGGTGTTGCAAACTCATATTTGATGTAAAGAAGGGCTTTTAAGGGTCAGTCTGACTGCAACAACTAAACCTTGAGCCATCTCCATATGAGGGTATTAACAAATAGCTCTATATATATAACCGATTATAAGGTTGCACAATATATCGAAATTATCGAAATATCGCAAATGTATATATCGCAATATGCATATCGCAACGGCTTGCAATAACTGGGGTCATGAACAAAAGACGAAGAGAAAAACACTCACTGCTCTTTGGCTGAATAACTTTTCTAGCTTTAATAAGAATCAGTGTATATTAGGGTGGTCCTTATCAAGTCCATTTTTTTTGTGTGCAAAATGTTAGTGTCTTAACCTCTTAAACTGTTCCTTTTAACTTCAAAATTGGAAATATGCAAAAATGTTGACGAAAAAAAAAAGATATTTAGAGGTAGCTCAATCATGTGGAAGATGTTAAGCTGTGCGGCGTTATTGTGATATGCAAGTAATATTAAAAGTTGCTGCAAATGAACTACATTTTATTGAAATCAGAGCAACACTGGCATGACGACAATGACGACAATCTCAAAAAAAGCACAAAGTTTTCAACAATCCCTCATTTCTGATGCTCAGCAGCCAGTGTTGACTTTCTGCAGTCTGGATAGATCCGTCGTTGATCTTCCACCACATGAAGGAGAAACTGCAGTTGTTCTTCAGAGTGTGTGAGATAGCCATTGTGTTCTTCAATCAGAGCAACTCCTCTCTCGACTACTTTCATTGCATGGTTGCCTGTGCCTCCTGATAATCTGCTTGATTCGGCCAAAGTTCCGGGTCAATTTCAAGGAACGTAATGTAATTTTTTAAACCCAAAAATGTGCTCTAAACCCAAACAATAACCAAGGTGATCATCAATAGAAATATGTATTGATTCCACCAGGAAAGGTAAATCTGCTAAAACGGGTCATGGATGGATTAATTTGGATTTAGTTTCTACAATCAGTAAACTGAGATATGCATCTAAAATACATATTTAGGAATATATGGAGCATATGGAATATGTGGAGATTTTTTGGGGAATTTTACTAGCCGGGTACAATACCAATTCAAATGATCGTTTTTTATGAAAATCATCAAAATCTCAGAAAGTTTAAAGCTATTGAGCTGCCAGTAATTATTATGTTACTGCCATACAAATTGGCATGCTGTATTTTCTTATATAAAGGAACAATTTGAAGGGTTAAGAGCATGACAATTGGAGACTTTAAAAATAAGGACCACCCTAGTGTATATATATTTAATTCATAGTGAAAACTAAGCAGTGTTTTATTTTTACATTTGATTATTCAGTTTCTGCTGTTAAATAAACCTAATGTAGGATAACCTGAACCCCTAAACCCCGTGGTTTACACTTATTATATTATATATTATATATTAACTTCTTACGCCACAGTAAAACACCGCTGTTCACTTTCAGAAGTTTAGGGATGTTTTCTCGTCACAAAAATAATGTGAAACACGTATGTAATTTTAAATATATTTGAAAGATAATTTAAGTGTGTTTTATACACTTTAAACATTATCGTATAGCATATCGAATATCATATTATTTAATGAGTTATCGCATATCGCACTTTTCTTCAATATCGTGCAGCCCTAACCGATAATCTAAATCTGCTTTTTAATCGGTTCGGTAACCATGTAGAATTTTGATTTAAAAGTCAGTCATTAGGGATGCACACTATATCAGCCACCATATCGGTATCAGCCGATATATGTTCATTTTTAATGGTATTGGTATTGACCCGATAATACATTTTTGTCGATATATTAAAGCTGATAAATAATGGATTATTTCTTTCAGATGCGCACTGTTCATCATGATGGTTTTGAATTGCTTGAAATATGATTGGAATCACTTCGAAAAGGAAAATACATTGACGTGCAGCGCAAGTCCGTCATATAGGTTACATAAAACTATAATGAGAATTATAATTATTATAATTGTGTGCTTGGGACGTGGCTTTTAATGGTGAGACTTTGGTTTTTGTAATCATGCTCTCAAAAATTATATAAAAATTTGGATTCAGATTTATCGGCCAATATATTTCGGTTATTGGCTTTCAAATATAAAGAATTATCGGTTATCGTTTCGGCCAATTTTTTTTTTTTCGGTGCATCCCTATCAGTCATAGTGCATATCTTCACTTGACGAGAAGAACGACAGCAGTTTTTCTCAAAAATTTTTTTTATATTTTTTTATTTATGTAATATTAAATAGTAAAAAAACTATTATTTAGGACTGTGAGAAAATATTTACACAATATTTACTCAAAATTAACATTTTTGTTATTTATATTGTTATATTTATGTAATATTGTAAAAAAAAAAAAAAATTGTACTGTCAATACAGTTTCTTCCAGTGTTTAAAAACAATAAAAGAATTATAAGTATATTTTGTATAATATTTAAAAAATTTCTTTGCAAGTGGGTTGAATTTATTATCAGTATTTTACACAATATCTGCTCAAAATAAAACAGTATTTATAAAAAAAGTTATTTAGATTTTTATATTTATGTAATATTGTAATGTTTTAGAGTTAGTAAAAATGTTAGTAAAATTTTATTTAGTAAAATTGAAAAATATTTTATTTATATTTTTGTATTCATAATACATACATATTATATATGTACACATATATATATATATATATATATATATATATATATACACACATAAAAGTGATAATTGACAGAATGTAGATGATTTATGATGATCCTAACAGAAAATGTTTTAATTTGCGGAATGAATATTTTTATTTAGTTAAGATCATCATAAATCATCTAAATTCTGGCAGTTTTTCAATAGATTTACATATCACAAATACGTTAGTTTTTAGTATGAAATTAATTCCATATAGTACGCGATTGGCTAACTGTGCTAGAAGCGTCTAAAGACAGTTTGAGTTGAGTTAGACAAAGTGATCAAACGTTTGGTTTTGACTGTGACCTCTCTGAAAGTCACTGTATAATTCACACATTTCATCCCTCCTGCGTCTTCTGACTCTTATTCGGGTCTGTCTCTCAGCAGTCGGTGGAAATAGAGCGATGGATTGTGGGCCGGCGTTCTGTTAGCACAGGCAGTCGATGATAAAAATGGAAATGAATATTTATCAGCAGACGCAGAGAAGACAAACAGAAAGGATGAAGGGAGATGAAGAAGGGGTTTGTGGGCTTTAGAGGAATGCAGTGCAGAAAGTCTTTGTGGTTTGAATATTTTTAAATGGATTTTATTACTGCCAGTAACATTTCTACCAGTATTACATAATATTTACATAATATTTTTATTTTTTATTTTTTTTACATTTAAATTTTTTATTTTCTACAATATATATATATATATTATTATTTAGGACTGTGTATTATTTAGGACTCTATTATTTAGGACTGTGAGAAAATATTTACGCAATATTTAATATCAAATTTATATCAATTATTAATATCAATATTAAAATTTTAAAAAGTTTTTGTTATTTATATTGTTATATTTATGAAATATTGTAATGTATTATTTTTGGGGTACTGTCTATACAATTTCTACGAGTGTTTAAAAACAATAAAATAATTATAAGTATATTTAGTATAATATTTAGACATTTTCTTTGCAAGTGGGTTGAATTTATTTTAATTATAATTTTAATAAAATAAAATAAAATAAAAATATATATATATGCCATTTTTGTGAAGTAAGACACATATCCTCAACAAGAAACTCTACGGTTCAGTGCGTAGCCTCAGGGGTTTGTTCAAATCACTAACCCCTAGTATGAGCACTAGTAATAGTGACGCCTGCCTCATCAAACAGCACTAATTAACCCCACGCTCATGAATCTCATTAAAGTTCTCATTAAACATGCCTTGCAGGAGAGTGAACTGTAGATCAGCTGACGGTCTGCTTAATTGTGCTAATATCTGCTGATGACGGGAACATCTTTAATCTATCTGGATGCGGTGGTCCATCATGTTTTACTGTGCGCTTGTCTTTCAGAAATGCTTCTGGACGACTTCTTGTTGACGTATCTGGTCTTCATGTCCACCAGTGAGCTCTGCCAAGCCCTGCTGGGACAATATCCTTCCCCATCACTGCAGCGTGCTCACAAAAACACTCACTGTAGCATGCTTCTGAAATGCCAGATGCAGATATATTGTGTATGTTGTATAGTTAATCAGTACGGCCTTGCTATAGTCGCACATAAAGGCCTAAAGTGTGTGTGTGTGTGGATTCAGTCGAGGCTGTTTGCACAGAGAGTCTGTTATGAGTCTTTAACCAGATCTCACCTACTGTACCAAGCGCTCCCGAGGGAAGGAGGAAGGAAAGGAGGCCCTCTTCAGGAAGAGGAAGGTCCTGCACCTGGTCTCCCAGTGGAGCACTCTCTACAAGGACTTCCTGCGAGAGGAGGAGAACGTCAAACTCTTCATGAAGGTGATAACACTGATGTATTCGGTGTATAGCATTAATGAGTGGAATCTGTGTGGTGGAAGTATTACGGATGTGATTTAAAAACTGGGTAAACCGTCTGTCTTCTGCTGCTGTTGGTGTGTTGGTTTCAGTATTGGTCATCTGATGCGTTTTCAAAAGCAGATACGAAACCAATGTAATGCTGATTATTTAATAAAAGCTAAGAGGTGAAAAATTAACAGTTATCTTACAAAATATTTATTCAACATTATATATATATATATACATTTATATAATATTTACAAATATTTACAAATATTTTTTAGTCTATCAGGAACGTTTGTACTAGTAATTTACACAGTATTTACTCAATAAAAAAAAAAACATATTTATTTTAATATTTTAAAATATTTTTTTCAATACTGCCGGTGAAATTGCTACATATTTTACACAATATTTACTAAAAAACACATTTATACAATGTTTTAATATTTAAAATATTTTTATTCAAGTCTATCTGTAAAAGTTTTTACACAATATTTACTCAAAATTTTAAATATTTTGTATAAATAATAAAAATATTTTATATTTGTATATTTATATAATATTGTAGTATTTTCAAATATTTTTTATTTAATACTGTCAGTAAAAGTTCTACCTCTATTTTACATATTTACTCAAAACAATAAATTTTTTTTTTAATTATATTTATGTAATATTTTAATATTTAAAAAAAAGTGTCAAGGCTGTCAGTAACTATAAGAAGCATTTAGTTGCCTGAACCTGCAGTGAAATGTGTTGTGATGATCTGTGATTGTGTTAAACTCTCACTCTGTGTGTTTGCTAGTTTAGTTTAGCGCCGGTGACTCACACACTCACGGCTTCTCCTCGGGGATCGTCTCGGCCTCATGTCAGGACTTGAGTGTGTTTAATGGCTTTTCACATGTTCAGTCCAGAAAACATCTTTTCTGCCTTCTGCTCGTTGCTCAAGGCCGCATGCAGATGAAAACACTTCAGAAAACACACTTCAAGCGTCATTAAAAGCACTAACCATGTGTTCTCTGAAACTGAGTGTTGTGTAGTACGTAGAGGTTTTTGTGTGTCGATGTTTCAAAGATTTCAGTCTGTCATCTTCAGGAGATTAGAGACACACACACACACACACACACACACACGCAGCACAAATGTACATCTTGTTCTTACCTGCTTTTGTCTCCACCCACTCACACACACGCTCACGCAGTGTTTCCATGGCAACTGTAGTGTCATTGCAGTGACGAGGATGTTTCACGGTCGCCGTATAGATCATTACATGGAGCGTTTCCCAGGTGATAGTTGCCTGGTAACAGGCAGAATTGGGGGGGGGGGGCGGGATGTGATGGGTCAGACACACTCACAGCGGACGCTCCAGGTTACCGGCTCAATTACACACACGACACACACCACGCTCAAAAACATTCACATTCCATCAAACGCTAAGAACAGATGAGAACAGATGCACATGATGCTGCTGAGACACTCTGTGTGTGTGTGTGTGTGTGCATGAATGTGGATGTAGGTGCTGTTGTTTTACAGCATTGAAACAGTGAAAGTACATTGTTTTCTCACTGTATCTGTGTACTGACATTATCCAGCATGCATTGAGGGAGTGTACACCATTATAACATACATTCCCAGTGCATGCTGGGTAATAAATCTTCCCTTTACTGCCCAGCATGGATGCAAGGTCAAGTGCCCGTGCAAAAACACACAGTCTCTCATATACACACATTCGGTCGCCACCCAGACGGTGTTTTCCTACAGAATTCTGCTTATAAATATATATATATTTTTTTCAAACCTGTAACTGGCAGTATTATAACAAAAATTGTTAATTGAAATACACCTGAAATAAAACAAAATATAAATATTAGATCAAAATATTAAAATTAAAGAACAAAGAAAAGTATATAAAAAACTAAAACTAATATAATCATAAAAGGACATAACAAAATTACTAAAACCTGAACTAAAATTAAAATGAAAACTAAAAGTATAAAAATAAAAGCTACTTCAAAACATTTATAAATTCTATAATAGTATATAAATAGTACTAAAATATCTCTGGTAACTGTTGAGTTGATCTTTATTTAATGATATGGAATTTCCTGGTATATTCAATGTGCAATGGCCATATATTTAATACTTTAAAATTAAATCTTTATTTAAGAAAGAATATATGATAGTTGTTATTGATTTTTGTTGTTGTTGCATTTTGTATTATGTTATTACTTAATATAGTATATCATCGTAGTAGGCGGTTCTGCTGTTGAAGTATAATCATCCAGATGGGAAACGTCATTGGCTGATTCTGAAAATTAAAAATGGCCAAACGTCCACTAATCGATCAATCCACTAATATAACTGTATGGTGTGTTCCTGCAGTCTCTGTATCGATACGTGCTGGAGGACGTGTATGAGTTCCCCACGCTGGAGAAGGACCTGAAGGAGTTCCAGAAGCTTCTGCGCCGGAGACAGTGAGTCTCACATTTGCCATTTTTTATTTTAATTGAGACATTTTGAGTAGTGAAGATCACTTCAACTTCATTTTGACAGATGTGGCCCTTACAAGTAAAGCGAATGCAGATGAATGCAGCTCTCTTTGAGCTCCTTACGTTCGTCAGTTCATCAGCTTAGCCTCAGTGAATTGAGCTTAGCATGGACACGTTCCCGTTCGGGCCGGATCCTCCCGCTGCTCATCCTCGGGGTTTGGCAGGCGTATGTTCGTAATCCCACTAAATGAGGTGCCGGACTCGGAGGTGTAGTTATGACTGCCGTGAGGGGCGGAGTTACGCTGTGCTCACTCTGATTGGCTCCCCGAGCGGCAGAAGGGTAATTGGGCGTAACGTGTGTGAGATGAATAAAAGAGGGAAATGCTCAATAGTGTCATTGATGTCACTGAGCGTTGAGAGTAAATGGAGGATTGATTCTTTAATGATCTCACGTGTATTCTTTAGCGTTTCATAAGAGAGATCTCAATATTGTCTCAGACTGTGCCAGATTTAGAGATGTCAATATGTACTCGTACATTTCTCATCAAGTTAATTTGAATGTATTTAATATCTCATTTGTTTCTCCTGGACAGCAACAAGATTGAATTAAAACCTTTGCTTGAGCCCTTTTTTTCTATGGAGTTTCATAGGAGATCAATATTGTCTCAAACTCTGCTCATATTTGGAAATAAAAGTCAGTGATGTCAGTATGGACTCAAACACTTCTCATCAAGTGCATTTGAATATCTTTAATATCTCAATCATTTGTCCAAGAGAGCAATGTAATCAGATGTTGACTTGAGAAACACACACCAATAGTCTCACGTCTCTTTTAAAGTTTCAGAAAAGATCTCAACAATGTTTCAGATTGTTCTCAGATTGGCTTAAAACAACAAATTCTGCAATCCCAAGTCAAAGACAAAGACCAATCTGAGCTGTTTAACTCCCGGTTAACTTAATTAATCTGAGCTGTACATTAATTGTATAGCTCTATACTAATAACTGCTTCATTTGTGTCTATTTTCATTTCTTTTATTGGACTTTGGAAGAAACATTTGAGACAAAATTGATATTTGAGTCTCCTGAGCTCTAAAGGAACAACTTCTGAACCCAATCATCTTACTTTTGTGACCCTGGACCACAATAACCAGTCACATGGGTCAGATTTATACATCATCTAAAAGCTGAATAAATAAGCTTCCATTGATGTATGGTTTGTTATGATAGGACAATATTTTGGCCGAGATACAACTATTGAAAATCTGGAATCTGAGGGTGCAAAAAAATCGAAACATTGAGAAAATCTCCTTTAAGTTCTCCATTTATGTTCACGATTGTGCTGCATTCACTCACAAAAATAAACGTTTTATATATTTACGGTAGAAAATATACAAAATATCCTCATGGAACATGATCTTTACTTAATATCCTAATGATATTTGGCATAAAAGAAGAATCGATCATTTTGACCCATACAATGTATTGTTGGCTATTGCCACAGATATACCCGTGCGACATGTGACTGGTTTTGTGATCCAGGGTCACATTTGTCACAGGAAAAAAAAATAAAGTGAGTGTGTTATTCTCCTCAGAAAGGTTTTGTGTTGAAATGAGGGATGAGAAAATTATTCCTGCTGTTTTCTTGTTAAAACAAAACTTCTCCCAGACACAGTGATGTCTTTGGCTTCCGGTTGAGAGCGTCACTCTTCAGATGTAGATGTAGAGCGAGAGAGGAGTCTCACAGGAGACAGCTGGCCCACACGTCTCTGACAGAAGTGTTGAATCTCCCGTCTCTCAGTTCTCTATCCACTGTCAGACTCACAGTTCAACAGACATGCGTGTCTCCTAATGTGTCTCTAAGTTATTTCTCCCTGTTTTCCCTCAGTACGATGGACGACTACTCTCCACACCAAAAGGTGAGAGAAGAAATTGTGAAAAATAAATAAAAAATTTTACCAAACAATGCAAATGATAAACCTGGTTTGTATTGTGAGTAAAGACATGAGGTGGCTGTCGTTCCAGAGTAAAGCGCTGTACCAGCAGCTGAGCCTGAAGGAGAACTGTGTTCCTCTCCGCGGGTCTCCAGTCGAGACCAGAGACGGTAATCATTCCTCTCGTGCTGTGGGATTAGTTTCTGCACACATTTAACAGAACATACTGTACACCCACATAGTTAAACTCTACGTTTTTGGGATAAATGTCATGAGGAAAGTAATTAATTAAAATTCGGAGAAAACTGTATATCCGTCTGTTATACACACACACACACACACACACACACACACACACACACATACACAGACACACTCACACACACACACACACACACACACACACACACACACACACACACACACACACACACACACACACACACACACACACAGACACACACACACACACACACACACACAAACACACACACAGAGACACACACACATACACAGACACACACACACTCATACAGACACATACACACTCACACAGACACACACACACACACACACACACACACACACACACACACACAAACAAACACACACACACACACACACACACACACACACACACACACACACACACACACACACATACACAGACACACACACACTCATACAGACACATACATACACACACACACACACACACACACACAGACACACACACACAAACACACACACATACAGAGACACACACACATACACAGACACACACATACACACTCACACAGACACATACACACGGAGACACACACACACACACACACACATACACACGGAGACACACACACACACACACACACATACACAGGCACATACACACGGACACACACACACATATGAATATGGATAATATATTCATTTTCTTTTCTTTTTTAATTTTTGTTTTGATTGTAGGGTTAAACCTGACCTATTTGTATATTAATCTTATATTTTGTATATCATTTTGCATATTAAATTATGTTAAATTATATATTTTTTTGCATTGCAGTGTAGGTGATTGTCAATGAAAAAAAAATTCGACTGCAAAACAAACGTCATAATGTAACAAAATTTTCTTTGTGCAAAAATAAATTTATTATATATAATATTTTAATCATTTTAATGCAACATAATGTAAATCAAAATAAAATATAATAACAGATTTTTTTTTAGAAAAACAGTAATAGTACTTCTTTTTCTTTTTTGCACATATAAATGTATTAAAATATAAATGTAAAATAAAGTATAATTGATTAAAAATTATAGATTAACAGAACTAAATTTTCTTCATGGAAAAACATATTTAAATAAATAATAATATTTAAAAAATATTTGTAATATAATATATGCATGTAAAAGGAATATAATTGAATATAAAAATATAAATGTAATTGCTTCATCTTTTGACTTTGGGGTGAAATGAATCCAGACATATTTTTGACAGTGTTCATGAGATTCACTGATTAAAATCCCCTCTCTTTCTCTGCGTGTGTGTGTGTGTGTGTGTGTGTGTGTCAGTGATGTGTCGTGTGTACGTGAGCTGTGACTCGTATCTCAGCATGCGTGTGAAGCCCTCAGTCGTGGCTCAGGAGCTTCTGCACATCGTGGCTCAGCGGATGGACAGATCTGAAGACGACATGATGCTGACGGTCCAGACGTACAGCGGAGGTTCATACACACACACACACACGACTCAGACAGAACCGTAAACACATCTACACACACACATATTCACTCTCTCTTCTGTGTCACAGAGCAGCGTGTCCTTCAGCCTCACGACAGTATTTATCCCGAGTCTCTGGTGGCGCCGGGCAGACTGATCGCCTGTCGGAGAGACCTCAGCGAGATCCTGGTAGAACAACTCTCAACTTTACTGTGTATCTGTGTTCCACCAATTAACAATCAAAGTAAAAACAATATTAGAAGAAAAATGCATATACATATCAAATATGTGACCCTGGAGCACAAATCCAGTCACAAGGGTATTAAATATTACAGTACATAATCTAAAAGCTGAATAAACAAGCGTTCCATTGATGTGGTTTGTTATGATAGGACAATATTTTTGGCCGGGATACAACTATTTGAAAATCTGGAATCTGATGGTGCAAAAAAATCTAAACATTGAGAAAATCTCCTTTAAAGTTGTGCATTTATGTTCACGATTGTGCCGCATTCTTACTCTGCGTTCTTCCATAACCAGGATTTCTTCAATAATTCCAAACCATTGTTTACACTTGCCAAATTCCTAGTTATAGTTTTTTTGCAAGCCACAAGAAGAATCTTACATAAATACTAAGAACTATGCCTTTAATATTTTCCATAAGTAAAAACTGAGTGCTCTTCTGTGATGGTGTGTGTGTCTCAGCCGCCTCTGACTGAATGTCCTGAGTTGGGACAGAAGGCGGTCAGACTGCTGGGGATCAACACGTGGGACGTCGCCGTGGCTCTCACCAACTTCGAGTGGAATCTCTTCAACTCCATCCATGAGGTGAAGCTTCTGTCACAGCAGGACATGTTCACATGAACCCTGTTATGAAGTGGAACGAGTTGAAATGATCGTCTGCGGGCCGGAGATGCTGTCCGTAGAGCTCATGTTGTTTTTCATCTTAAACCTCAATGACTAATACTTATGATGGCATTCATATTTGATAAACATGTCCTTTATACATTAAGCTCATATTGGAGTTTTTACAATGTTCTGCTTTAAAAGAACATCCTTTAACCATTTACACAATAACTCTTCCAAAAACATTCCCATAATGAAATGGAATGTTTCTAAAATGTTTGTAAGATATTACACTCCCGTTCAGAGGTTTGGGGTCGATAGGACTTTTTAATGTTTCTGAAAGAGTCTCTTCTGCTCACCAAAGCTGCATTTATTTGATCAAAAATACAGTAAAAGTAGTATAATTCTGAAATATTATTACAATTTCAAAATGACTGTTTTCTATGTGAATATATAACCAAATGTAATTTATTCCTGTGATCAAAGCTGAATTTTCAGCATCATTACTCCAGTCTTCAGTGTCACATGATCCTTCAGAAATCATTCTAATATGATTACATTTTTTATTATCAATGGTGAAAATTAATCAGTGGTTTTGCTGATTCATATTTTTGGGGGAAACCGTGATTCTTTGATGAATAGAAAGTTGAAAAGAACAGCATTTACCTAAAATAGAAATGTTTTGTAACATTGTAAAAGTCTTTACTGTCACTTTTGATCAATTGAATGCGTCCTTGCTGAATAAACGTATTAATTTCTTTTAAAAAAATCGTACTGAGCCCAAACTTTTGAAAGATATTGCACATTTGCTCTTTTAAACCACACGTGGACATATGTATCAGCAGATGAGGAGCCTGTGTGATGATGCTCTCTCTCTCTCTCTCTCTCTCTCTCTCTCTCTCTCTCTCTCAGCAAGAGCTGATCTTCTACACGTTCAGTCGTCAGGCCAGCACTGGCCACACGGTGGCGCTAGAGTTCCTGCTGCAGCGCTGTAACGAGGTCCAGCAGTGGGTGATGTCAGAGGTGCTGCTGTGCCCCTCGCTCGGGAAACGAGTCCAGCTGCTCAAGAAGTTCATCAAGATCGCTGCTCAGTGAGTCTCCGCTCCGAGTGTGTTTGTCAGGATCCAAATCTGTACTCAAGTATTAAATACAGGTTATTGCACAGACATGAATCAGAACGCACACTGGAATATGCAGCTCTGCTTTGATCAACCAGTACCGCTTCTTATGACTGATAATGATTTTTTTTGTATCTTTAATAAAATGTTATATTAAAAATGTAAAACATTTTATTAGTTTAGTTTATATTTTTATTATTAAAACAATATAATACTGTTTTATGACATATAGTGATTGTTTTTAAATGTAATAAAATAATAGTAAAATATAAAAAAATATTTTAGTTTACTATTTTAGTTTATATTTTATTATTAAAAATAATATTGGATTTTATGACAGATAGTCAGATACTGATTGTTTTTGTTTGATAAAATAATATTGATTTATTTAATATATTAAATATTTTATTAGTTTAGTTTGTTTTATCATTACAACAATATTTCCAACTTTTTCTGACAGATACTGATTACTCGTATGTTTAATAAAAAATATTGATATATTAAAATATTACATTTTATTTAATTATTTTAGTTTATATTTTAAAATATAATAATACTTTTTGAGGCATATATGGGTTATTCTTGTGTATAATAAAATTAAATTGATATTACAAATATAGAATATTTTATTTAGATATTATTTTATTATTAAAATATGATAATGCTGCTTTTATGACAGACAGATTATTTTTGTTTAATAAAGTAATATTAAATAAACATATATATCATATTTTTTCATATTTTAGTTTATGTTGTTATTTAACTACAAGAATACAATATTTTATGTTATTATCATTTCCAATATTTTTTGTTGTTATAATTGCTGTTTTTTTGTTTTTTTTTGCAATCTAAATGTTTGCATATTTATTTGTTTGCAAATGTATTATAGTTTTCTAATTGTTTCTGACTTGAGAATGAGTTAATGGTTTTAAGTTATAAAGAGCAATTATCAAACCAATATCATAACCAAAAATACTTTACCTGCTGTTTGTCAGACTAAAAAAAAAATCTATATATGATTTGATTCCATAAACTAAAGTTTGTCAGTGTCAGTTTATACCCGTGTGTGTGTGTGTGTGTGTGTGTGTGTGTGTGTGTGTGTGTGTGTGTGTGTGTGTGTGTGTGTGTGTGTGTCACATGCATCCGCCGCTCAGTGAACAGACTGTGTGCACAGATTATGTGCGGTTAACATCTTTATTAGTCAGTCAGAGAGGTTCTGGTATGATGTTTTATTCTGTGTGGGTGTGTCTGGAAGGCAGCGACTGACTCGTGTGTGTGTGTGTGTGTGTGTGTGTGTGTGTGTGTGTGTGTGTGTGTGTGTGTTTCAGCTGTAAAGCGCACAGGAACCTGAACTCCTCGTTTGCTATCATCATGGGTTTAAACACCGCAGCCGTCAGCCGGCTCAACCAGACGTGGGAGGTAAAACACTTCACACACTCACACACGCTCACCCTGTACTAACCAGCTGTGATGATGATGATGACACTAGTTTACTTTACAAACAATTGGTCTCTCCGTGCTGAAAGTGAACAGAGGCAAAATCACAGAATATACAATGTTTAATGATGTTTAATATACAATACAATATTAACAATACAAAAGTCAGCATGAAACCGAAGCTGCAATCGTCTTTTCTGCCCTATTGGATCAAGAACAAATGTGGGCGGGGCTTGATTTCGTCCATTGGGAATTGATTGGATGGTTGTGGTTTGCTATTGGCTGATCTCATGTGAGTGACAGGTTGCTCCGCCCACATCATCAGAGAAGAGAAGAGCTGCCAGAGGGAGGATGAAGTGATTCGGATTCAAGATCACGACGGCACATGAATTTAAAAAATAATGATGTGCACGGATAAATCATTTGTAATAAACACTGCAATACTCCATTAAAAAAAATAAGAATTGTCCATTTTGATTTCATAATGACTTTAAACAAGATGATGACTTTCCTGCTCATCAGTTTCTGTCGCTCTCTTTCCTGCAGAAAGTTCCCGGGAAATTCAAGAAGCTTTTCTCTGAACTTGAGCTGTTGACGGTACGTCAAACCCAGTCACATAAACATAAAACGAGCATAAATAGGGTTGATTTTGATTCCATGTCAACTTTATGATCATAAAGAGATTCATCCGTCTTCTTCCTCAGGATCCATCCATGAATCACAAAGCCTACAGAGACGCTTTCAAGAAAATGAAGCCGCCCAAAATCCCCTTCATGCCTCTGCTGCTCAAAGGTACAGGAGCCGCCCGCTGGTGGACAGGAAGTGATGTCACAACCACTCACATACACCACACACACATACATCGCATGGCCAGTGATTTGTTTCTTGGTCTCGTGATGTTGTGATCTCTGTTGGTTTTCAGATATCACCTTCATCCATGAGGGGAACAAAACATTTCATGATAATCTGGTGAATTTCGAGAAGCTGGTGAGTGTCCGTGATTGACAGGCTTCAGATGTGTTATCTTCACTGAGATGTGTTGTTGATGTGTGTGTGTGTGTGTGTGTGTGTGTGTGTGTGTTTTCAGCACATGATAGCCGACACCGTCCGACTCATTCGCCACTGTCAGACTGATCAGACAGGTCAGTGTTTCCTCCGGTCGAGTTCACAAACATCATTTACATATGTCATGTTTTTACTAATCAAAATGAAAGCATCACATGGTTGATATTTCATAAGGTGTGATTAATATAAACACACATTATGCCTTAATATCAGGAATTGAAAGTGATTTCTTTTGGGCATTCTGAGCAGAAACTGTATTTTTATGCAGATGTTTTGCTAAATAATATTTGCTAAATGTAATAAAAAAAATAAAAAAACTTGGTCTTTGCTTTAGTGAAAAATTATCAGAACAAAATCACATTATTAACCAGTGACCAGAGTTTAAAAATAATGTTTTAATGTTTTCACTCTGAAACAGTTTAAAGGGATTTTGGTTCCTGGTTTTGTTCCTTGAACCATTTCTCATCTCTGGTTATATACTGTATATTAATAAATATATATAATATTTCAGTTATTATAACAGTATCGGCCAATCTTAGTGTTTTATATCATTATTATTCTGATTATTAAAACAATACAAATTTATCAGCTATCATATTGGTGATCAGCCATAAAAATACGCATTTACATATAGGTACATAAAAGGTAATAAATAAAAATAAATAATTATTATAAATATAATATGTTTATTTATTATCATAGCTGCTAATTATCAGCTATCTGGATATCTGTAATTATTTAGTTATTTTAGTTTATATTTTATTATTAAAATATAATAATGCTGTTTTTATGACTGATGCAGATTATTGTTTAATATAGTAATATTAAATATATAATAAATATATATCATATTTTTTGAATATTTTCGTTTATATGCTAACTACAAGAATACAATATTATATATTTTTTATCATTTTTAATATTTTTTTGTTTTTGTAATTGCTATGTTTGCTGTGTTTTATTTTTGTTGCAATCTAAAAAAAAATGTTTTATAAAGTTTTCTGATTGTTTCTGACTTGAGAATGAATTAATGTTATTTAAAATTATAAAGAGCAATTATAAAACCAAAATATCAACCAAATCATAACCAAAAATACTTTACATTTCTTATATCTAGATATATAGGCTGTATATTAATAAATATATACAATATTTGAGTTATTATAACAGTATCGGCCAATCTTAGTGATTTATATCATTATTATTTGGATTATATTATTAAAAACTATTAAATTATATTATTAAAACAGTACAAATTTATCAGCTATCATATTGGTGATCAGCCATAAAAATATGCATTTACATTCTAAAGTAAATAAAAGGTTTTATATATATATATATATATAATTAGACACTGCTAATTATTAGCTGTCTGTATCAGGCAAAATGTCTGTATTGATGCATTGATAATTAAGTAGTAATTAATATCTCAGGTCATCGTCTCTCTCTTTATTAGAGCTGAGGAGAATAAGTCCGTTAACTCCATTGATTTCTCCTCTTCCCAGGAAACGAGCTTTCCCCGTGTGACAGCGCTGAGGTGCGATCCAGTGTCCATTACCTTCACATCATTGACAATCAGCAGACTCTGTTTGAACTGTCCCACAGACTGGAGCCGCGCGTCTGAGAGAGAGCTCACACACACACACACACACACACACACCGATTCCAGCTCCCAGCACTGACTGAACGGACACTGATAGTGGATATGAGTGTGTTTCCTCCTCCGTCACAGAGCTCTTTCACAGCCAGATGAGTGAGAACACAGTCCATCAGGACATCAGTCTGCCTGAACACACAGCCTGTGTTCTCTAGATGTGAATAAATCTTTATTCCTTAATGTCAAAAATAGATCATCGAGAAGTCGATAAGAGCTTTTTTTCCTGTCCACAGGAAAAGCGTAAACTTTTCACCGATGTTTTGTTGTAATGCTACCAGTATTCTGGACCATATTTATAGGCTATATCAATTTATTACTTGGACAGTTAGGGCTGGGCGATATTTTAATATTTTGATTTAAAAATATATATATATAATATATAAATATACTTTTTTTTTCAGCCTTTTGAACATGTTCAGTATTTATTAGTATTTATATATTTGCTCTGAAATAGATTTGAAGGCTGATTTCTTTTAGTAATTTCAACCAAATAGAAACTGTTGCCAGTTTGATTAAAAATGTTTAATGCAAGAAGAAAAATACAGTAAAAATCAAGAAAAACAAACAAACATATGTATAAATATAACAGTATATAAAAGCAATATTAAAGGGATAGTTCACCCAAAAATGAAAATTCAGTGATTTAATCAAAAATATCTTCATTTGTGTTCTGAAGATGAACGAAGGTCTTACGGGGTTGGAACAACATGAGGGAGAGTAATTACTGACAGAATTTTCATGTTTGGGTGAACTATCCCTTTAACATATAAAAGACTGAGACTTGAGATTTGAATCAGTTCGACTGATTCATGGAAAAGAATCAGAGAAGAAACTCAATGGCCAAATAAAATCATCACAATGTTGCTTCATTTTATAAATATGTGATATTTTATAAACAAAGCGTATATCGCCCGGCCCTACAGTGTAAACTCAGACTGAACGAACAAACACAACTGGTGTCAAAGGTCATGATGATGTCATATAGGGCCAAGTACTCACTTTCTACTGAATCTTGTTATGATGATGTTGAGTTTCCTCATATTATTTAATGTGTCCAGTTTGAGCTCAGTCCAGATGTGACACAGCCAGTCTTTCCCACGACACGCCGGTGACTGAAGCTTTTCTGAAGTGTAATTTCTACAGTGACCTGACAGTATTATTTCACAGTCATTATTTCTTGGTCCGTTCGGTGGTCGAGGCTCTTGAAGATGTTCGTTTCGTGCAGTTTTTGCCCTTCACTCGCTCTCGTTTGGATACAGTCGTTTATATTTGCAGTTCTGAAGCTCTGGTGTGAAACTCGTTTCAGTTTGAACGAGATTTTAAAGTGACATGCATGCATATTGTATTTGCACTTACATCTTTGTTTGTACATTATCGTGTAAGAATGTATATACGTTTGTAAATGTAAAGAAAAATAAGTTGGGTCATTTGCAAACACACGTTTCTGTGCCAAGCACTATTATGGGAGAGCAATGCAATATGAGAGGATTTTAATATTGTGAAATGTTTTATAAAAGCCTTGAACCCCGATCTGTTCTGCCGTGATGCGATCCAGTGCACAGAACTAAACTACTTCTAAAATGGGATTTGATGCCAAAATCTGAGTTGATTACATCACTTGATTTCTCGATTTGTTTGATTAAAGGGAATTATGGATTTGTAAATGAAGAGCTCAGGAAAGAGTCGGAGTTTTTAGGCCACAGACGTCTGAATCTGAGCTTCATCTGTTTCCACACTGCCACATTTTGTTCACAGACGTGCGAACATCTCACCTGAACGTCCTGTGATAGACGACACAGAGCTTTTGTTGATATATATCTATAGCACTTGTGTTATTTTGTGTTTGACGGGATGTTTCCAGATGTGCAGAACAGACAGAGATGATGATGATAAAACATTGGCTGTCCGATGATTTGGTGAATCTCACAAAAAATGTCAGGAGTCATACATGAGAAACATCCTTTATTTTATTTATTGTTTACATTTATTTCATTTTATCAAATTATATTCAGTACAACAAATACTACCATGATGTATGCTTCAAAATTTTAATTAGTTTTAGTTATTATTTTTTATTATTTGCAGTAAGTGAGCATTTTTTATTTAGGTACTTAAAACCTATTTAATTTTATTTATGTGATTATAAAATATATGAATCATATTTATGCCGTTTTGATCTTTTTTGTAAAAAAAAAAAAATATATATATATATATATATATATGACCATGGCTGGGTGAAATATGACCTACAAGTTAATCATCTCATTTTTTACCTCAAGACTGGTCATAACTTTAAGTAACATAAGAAAGTAGATTGGATTAGCCCTAACTAATTTGGTCAGACTAGATCTTTAGATCGAGTCTTAACTTGGTCATTTCTGACAGTTTTTGTGAGATTCTCTCGGGTAAATGAAGTATTTTGAGGTTCGCTGTTCTCCTAAAGCTTGTGGATTGTGGCTGATCTTGTGCTGGAATGGATTTGAATAGGGAAGAAACTGGACTGACCTGCCGTCGCCAAAAGCAGGACAGAAAGCCACTGAGATTATGAACATTTATGGGGTGTTGTTGTAATCTGCAAATGTAAATATAGATATGCTCTGAATATAAGACTTAATGTTAAAAAAACACAGAGATTCAAAGCAATATATTTACAGTCTGTTGCTATAGAAACCACACACGTCTTTTCTATAACCTGCATTTTTACAATAATGTTTAAAGGCAAATGTCAATAAAAGATTTATGTAACATTACATGCTGTCTTAAATGAATTATTGTTATTATTATTTTTATTTTGTGAATTATCTCTCATTAATTCCACTGTCTTTTGTTTGCATAATCCAGATTTATTTATGTTTAAGAATAATGCTTCTGGGTCCTTTATTAATCACTAGTTCATACAAGGTGTAAAGGAGCGTGTTTTAGTCTGAAAACAGCAATGAACACTTTAATATTGAGCAAAAATGTTTAATCATGATCACAGCACAACCTCACCACACACACACACACACACACACACACACACACACACACACACACGCACTAAACAGAGTTTAGGAATAACTATGGAGCACATGCCCATGAAAGTGTGACATAAGTAGTGAACAGAATATTGCAGGATTGAAAAATATTAAGAATTTAAATGCATTTACACGGCAAGAAGAAAAGAGTTGTCTTTAAAAGAGGACATCTGGCTATATCAGTGCAAAAGTAGTGAAGTTAGTTTAGTTGATAATTGATGAGATAGAAAAAGTTTTTTATTTCTCTTGTTTCATCTAATAAATCATATTTTTAATCATATAAAAATCATGTTGTGTTCATCATTATATAATCTGAAATTCTTCCATATAATGGCAGTGAATGGCAACCAGAATCAAGCTTTTAAAAAAAACACAGAAGAATCACAGAATGACTCCATGTGACACGTGTCGGTGTCGTATAGTGCTCTGGGGGTGTTCAACAGTTTCTGGAAGTAGGAAGGAGGGAAAAGCTATGAATAAAGAAGCTTGCAATTGGATATGGCAATGAAATTGGAAAAGCTGTAAAACCGGAAGACAGTTGTTTTAATATACAAAACATGGTAAGACAAAGTAAAATGATACAAAACTTAAGTAGAGAAGATCCAATAATTTTATTAAGACTAAAGATGGGCCATACAAAACTTAATTCTACACTGAACATAATAGGAAAACACAGTAGGCCTACAGGATAATGTGAAATATGCCAAGTGAAGGGAACAGTTGATCATGTGTTGTTATTTTGTCCTAAACAGGAAAGGAATGAACTACAAAGAGAACTACAGAACATAGGATGCAATGAATTTACAATCTGCAACTTATTAAACATAAAACAAGGATCTGGTCAAATAATAAAGAATAAAATTCATTAAGAATAGTGGACTTAAAGGGTAACTAAACCCTAAACCAACTTTTTTTAGTTAATGATCTGTAAGAATGGGGCTTTATTAGTGCTGTTCATTAATTCGAGTAACTTTTTTTGACATTTGGGTATAAAGTATTTTAATTCTACAATATATGAGCTGTGTCCCAATGTTGAAGGCTGCATCCTTCGAAGGACGCAGACTTCAAGGATGCAGCCTATGCGTCCTCTGAAGGACGCACGTAGCCTTCCTAGGATTTCCTAATTGTGCAACCAGGTGTTCCCGATCACCGCTCCTGGCGCCAAGCAACGGTGCGAGAGGACAGCTGCTATCCTGATCATTCATTTTGATAACTGAGTAAGCAGCTATGGAGCCAGAATTGGCTATTGTCATTTTTATGTTTTATATTTTACTGGAGGTCATGGTGTGCCCCGGCGCTGCCAGATCATGTATTTTCGGTTTAGCCCTGTTTGAATACAAAACCCAATTTAAAATAAAAAGTTCAGTATTTCTCGCGCTCGTTATCTGCAGCTGTTACGGTTGCCAGGCGACAAGAACAATCCTTCGTAGGCTAGACCGGTCCGAGCGCTTCAGATGCGCCCTTTGATATGGGACGCTGCTGTAGTTAGCAACAATTTGTTAATATTGTGACAATAAGCCTACATTTTGTTACTTTAATTTTCGGAACTGCATATTTCGTTAAGTATTCACTTACAAATGTAAAGTAACCTGAAGTACTTTTTTCCCTCACATCACAATGTGATTGTATTACACTACACAAAAGTATATAATGTAACAACCAGATATTACTGTATATTGAAAATATACAGAAGTAAAATGCAACATAGCCTACGCAGTAATGCAGTAGTAGCCTAATATAAATGCAGTAGTTATTAAAAGTACTTTTTTCAGAAAGCCGCCGATTGAATCAGCCCTGCAAACCTGTTGGTAGACAACTTAGTGGATAGTGGAAATATGCACTTAAACACTCTGGAGACCATCCCAGATGATGTCCCACCAGCAGGAGGCATTACCAGGGGCAGCCCATCCTGGTCCAGCAGCTCCAGCGTCTCCCTGCTCAGCTCAATAGAGTCTACATCATTTTTTTCTTATTTTATGTATTATAAAATTAAATGTTTATTTTATGTTGATTTTGATATGTTTAACGTATTTTGTAAATAGTTGGAAAAAGTAATTTAATGTAGCCTATAGAACAAATGATTTTCATTTACCAATTTTATTTGAAAAAATAAAAAGGTGTAAATGTTTTAAATGATATTGCTCAGAATTTAATATCCCTAAGCGAATTTTACTTTATAATGTTCACATGGCTTTTATTGTGAAGACAGTGATGTGGTTTCCCTTTCATGCGCAATTTGCGCATGCGTCTATTCAATGAAGAAATGAGAAGGAAAGTGAAACGCTACTGTTTGTTTAATGGAAGAAAGTTACTGATCGAAAAGGAATCGTTTTCCATCCTTTAATTTAGCATCTTGCTGGAAGGCGAACAGGTATTTGTGGAGTTTGTGTTGTTTAATTCTCAGATAATTTGTGAATGTATTTCCTGAATGTTATCAAGTTCCAGAGTTAGCTAGCATGCTAGCGCTAGCGCGTGCTATGCTCATCCTATGTACCAGCAAGTTAAAAGTGAAACATGTTAATATTAAGTGAATGATTTTGTGTTTTATGTCATGATTTCAGCTCTTACGGTGTGTCTATGGTTACACTGTGAATAAATGGGTTGGAATACCCCACCATAGCCCATCAGTTATGATCATTGAGTGCATCGTCTGAATAAATTCCGGCTGGAATGCTACAGTAAGAGCTTATTCCCCCTGCATCATCCTGCTGCCACTCTGCACCACGGAACCACAAGGACAAGTCACGGGGCTGTGTTGCTATTCGTCTGGTGTTGATGACAACGGACATTTCATGGAGCAACTCGGCACCATTCTACGGGTCTTGTAGACAAAGGGACTTTATGATCATTGTGCAGCTGGCTTAATGGTTTGATGTGACGGTCAGACAAGGTATGGAACATTTCATTTAATCAATAAGGAACAATTCATCTTCAACAAGAACATTGACTCTCATCGGTAGCGGTTAAAGAAGAAAAGGATGTCAATTACTGAGGACATTTACTGATTTAAGACACTACGGACATAAAGTAAAATAAGTGAAGTGACTTTGTTTATTTGCATCTACCATCACTACTGTTCAGTTCCCAACTATCCTTTCTATTCACCATAAAAAAAGGGTTTAATGTGTAATGGTACAATCTTAATGGTAAATTCATTTCTTATCTAGAAAAAGAGGTTGATATTACAATGTCCGTCAGTAACAGATGGCAGCTTACGTTTATTAAGTTATTTTCTTCCGAGCTCTGTGTTATCTGCTCTTATGTCAGTTTGGTATAAAGAAAAAAAAGGGCAAAAACTCTCTTTTCCTTCGCTTATGTAGTCTACAAGTTAAAGTAAAAACAAACAGTTCATTAACTAAGGTCTATTATGGAAGAACTAAATATGAAGGAAATGGAAAATTCATCTTCACAAACAGATCTAGAGAATCAAATAGACAGCCTGCAGAAGAAAATCAGAAAGCTTAAAGCTTCTCTTGAGAATACACTAGAGACTACCGAGATAGACCATTTAAAGAAGGAAATTCAAAACAAAGAAGAAACACTGAGTAGTTTACAAAGGGAACTTAGAGAAGGCCTCCAACGCTCAACCCGAGCAAAGATCCCAACTCCAAAAATGCTCGAAATGCAACAAGAAGAGACAAGGAAAAAGGAAAGAAAATTCATCTCAACATACGAAAGATGGAAGATTCGAGCCCGAGAGTCAAGAGAGCAGCTCAAGTCGGATATCAGTAAAGGTGAGCTGGCGTCTTTGATGGACACTTTAGAGAAGGAAATAGAGGCTGTGTTAAACACTTACCTTGAAATACGAAACCACAACACACCTACACCAGAATTAAGACGCCATGTTGATAGTTGTGAGGCAGTTACAGCAGAAATTATGAGAGTTAGCTATGAGAGAATGTCAGGCATCGATGGAGATTATGATGCAGACCAAGTACAACGACGCCTCAAAGAGCTATTGAAGAGCAGCTATGCACGCTCCATCTACGGATCCACTGCTTCTCGAGCGTCCAAATCAGTCCGCAGTCATGAAAGCACCACCTTAACACTCAAACGGGTGGATGCTGCGGCAGAGCTAGCGGCTAAAGAAGTTGAGTTTGAAGGCTTGCTGGAAGTAGAGAAACAAAGGGAGAAAATAGAGGATCAACAAAGGCAAATAGAGGAAGGACAAAGGAAAATGGAAGTAGAAAAGCGCAGACTAGAACGCCTTCAGGTAGAAAAGGATTTAAAGGCTGCTCGGGCCAGACTGCTAGTCTACAGCCAGGGAGCATCACAGGAAGGCAGTGTCCATTCTTCTAATAGTTCAGTAAAAAATCCACCTGGCCTCCCTACTATCAGCCATCAAACTCCCAACGTCACAGCATCATCACCTGATGTAAACATGTCGTCCCTTGCCCGAGCCTTGCAAGATAGTATGGCTTTAAATAGACTTCCAGTGCCAGAGCCATCGGTTTTCAACGGTGACCCCATCCAGTATATTGAGTGGAAAACCTCTTTCATGTCACTCATTGACACAAAGGCCATCTCCCCAGCTGACAAACTTTATTATTTAAGGAAGTATGTTGGCGGCCCTGCTCGTAAGACACTGGAAGGAACTTTCTATAGAAACGACAGCGAGGCTTATAAGGATGCATGGAACAAACTGGATGACAGATACGGCCAAGCCTTTATTATACAGAGAGCCTTCAGAGACAAGCTTGCTGATTGGCCAAAAATCCAACCAAGGGATTCAGAAGGATTAAGAGACTTTTCAGACTTCTTAAACGCCTGTCAAGATGCAATGAAACATGTAAAGAGCCTCAATATACTGAACGACTGTGAAGAGAATAAGAAGCTAGTCCGCAAACTACCGGAGTGGACCGCGTCTCACTGGAACAGGAAGGCTACGGAAGCCTTAAGAAAGAACAAAGAATTCCCCAGCTTCCAAGACTTTGCCACGTTTATGGCGATGGAGGCAGAGATTGCTTGCAATCCGATCACCTCAGCTTATGCCCTCCGCAACTCCAAATCGAGCACTACAAAGCAAAGCAACAGGGATCCTAAAAGGAACAAGGCAAGCGTTCTGAGTACTCAGACTGAGGCAGACGGTGACAAGTTTCAGCCAGTGAACGGTAAGGAAAGGCCGACTTGCGCCTTCTGTCAAAACAATCAGCACAGGCTACATGGATGCCCCAAGTTCATCGCTAAAACCCTGGAGGAGCGACGAGAATTTGTCAGACAACATAAGCTCTGCTATGGCTGTACCAAAGCTGGCCATAGTGCAAAGGACTGCCGACATCGACATTCATGCAACACTTGTAAGGGCAAACATCCCACTTGTTTGCACGACAACAACTATGTAAAGAGGGAAAGGGCCCCACCTCAGGAAAACACTGGCCCAATAGAAGCTGCTGCGACTTCAATGTCAGTGAATACTGAGCAGTCTACCAACACATCAATGATTGTGCCTGTGTGGGTGTCAAAAAATGATGCAGGAACGGAAAAACTGGTCTACGCCCTGCTGGACTCCCAAAGTGACACAACATTTATCGACCAGGAAGTGAGCAATGCTCTAAAGGTGGAGTCCTGTCCAGTTAAACTCAAGTTAACGACCATGATTGGACGCAACGTGATGGTGAAAAGCCAACGGGTCTCAGGGCTTCGTGTGCGAGGTTATCGCTCCTCCCTCCTCATCGACCTTCCTCCCATTTACACCAAGGATTGTATCCCGGTAAACCGCGCCCATATTCCAACATGCGAGACAGCCAGAAAATGGAATCATCTCTCCAAAGTCATAGATGAAATTCCACCACTACAGGATTGTGAGGTTGGTCTGTTAATAGGATATAACTGTGCACAGGCAATGGCACCAAGAGACGTAATATCAGGAGGAAATATCAGGAGCCTTATGCAGTTCGAACCGACCTAGGATGGAGTATAGTGGGGTGCTCTTCACCATCCCTTGACACTCCAAGTATAGCGGGACAGTGTTTCAGGGTTGTTGTCAAGGAGCTCCCACCAGTCACCCCTGCAGATGCCATTCGCATTCTGGAGTCTAACTTTAAGGATGATAAAGAAGATGGCAAACCAGTGTCTCAGGAAGACATCCTGTTTTTGGACAAACTCAAGAACGGCATCAAGAAAAACAGCCAAGGTCATTATGAGATGCCGCTACCTTTTAAGGAGAGACCCACCTTACCCGACAACAAACAGCTCGCCGTCATGCGTCTGAGCCATCTCAAGAGGAAGTTGTTAAGGGACGAAAGGTACAAAGAACAGTACATCAGGTTCATGGAGGAAGTCATAGAAAAGGGTGATGCAGTGGAGGTTTGTGATGAAGGGAAGGAGGGAGAAAAATGGTACATACCTCATCACGGCGTATACCACACCAAGAAGCCAGACAAACTACGTGTGGTATTTGACTGCTCTGCCAAGTACAAGGGAACCAGTCTGAATGATCATCTGCTCACTGGACCTGACTTGATGAACAATCTCAACGGTGTCCTCCTTCGCTTCAGGCTGCACTCCACTGCACTGATGTGCGACATAGAAAAAATGTTTCACCAATTCCAAGTAAGAGAGTTGGATCAGGACTACCTGCGTTTCCTTTGGTGGAAGAAAGGAGATCTCAGTGCACAGCCCAGAGAATACCGGATGAAGGTGCATATCTTTGGCGCGGCCTCATCACCTGGTTGCGCGAACTATGGCTTGAAACACCTGGCCACAGAGAACAGAGACCTCTATCCGCTAGGTTCCCAGTTCATTATGACAGATTTTTACGTTGACGATGGGGTCGCAAGTACAGACAGTACAGAGAAGGCCATTCAGCTGGCCGAAGAAGCCAGAAAACTTTGTGCCCTAGGTGGTCTTAGGCTCCACAAGTTTGTGTCCAACAACCGAGCTGTCTTGGAAAGCATACCACCCTCCGAACGTGCATCAGACATGAAAGACCTCAACCTTACCTTTGATGACCTACCTTCAGAAAGAACATTGGGTATCCAATGGAACGTCGAATCAGACTGCCTGAAGTTCAGTGTCAATCTCAAGGACCAGCCTGCGACGCGTCGAGGTATTCTGTCCATGGTTGCTTCCTTGTATGACCCCTTAGGGTTTGTAGCCCCATTCTCGCTCATCGGAAAGGGAGTGCTGCAGGAAATGTGCCGACGTGGAGCGGGCTGGGATGACCCTCTGGCTAATGAACTTCGTCCACGGTGGGAGAGATGGAAAAATGACCTTGCCAACCTTGAGAGGATAAACATACCTCGGAGTTATGCACCCGCAGACTTCGGAAAGGTTACTAAACGGGAGTTGCATCACTTCTCTGATGCAAGCATGACTGGATATGGACAGTGTTCATATCTAAGACTTAGAAACAATGAAGGAAACATCCACTGTGCCCTGGTCATGGCAAAATCTCGGGTTGCTCCAACGAAGATCATCACAATCCCAAGATTAGAGTTAACAGCTGCAGTCATCTCAGTGAAAACCAGCAATGTTCTGAAGGAGGAGCTTGGATACACTGACATGGAGGAGTATTTCTGGACCGATTCCAAGGTTGTTTTAGGATATATTAACAACGAGGCTCGGCGTTTCCACACGTTCGTGGCCAACCGTATCCAGAAAATACACCTCAACACAACTCAAGGGCAATGGAGATACGTCCCTACTGACCAAAATCCGGCGGATCATGCTTCTAGAGGCCTCTCCATCAATGAGCTGATATCATCAGATTGGTTTACTGGCCCAGCATTTTTATGGGAAAAGGAAATCGGCCTCTCGGAAGAAGTCATCTCAGAACTGCCAGTGGGAGATCCGGAAGTGAAGGGAGCTCAGACCCTAAGCACTGAAACTAGAGAGCAAAACTCTCTGACGGATCGGCTGTCAGGATTCTCATCCTGGTCTCGGGCTGTCCGTGCGGTGGCGCGCATCCTTCGATGGATCAACAAGGATAAATCAAATGGTCTTTCAACAGTAAAAGAAAGAGAGGACGCAGAGTGCCTCATCATCAAAGACCTACAGAAACAAACTTATTCAGAGGAACTGAAGCTGCTGAAGAAAGGCGGTCGGCTACCACTACACAATAAGCTACATCGCTTTAACATCTTCCTGGACAAGGATGGTGTAATCAAGGTGGGAGGACGACTCTGTGATGCAAATCTCCCTTATGCAGTCAAACACCCTTCGATCATTCCGAAGGAACATCACATCACGAAGATGATCATTGCACACTGTCATGACAGTGCTAAACATCAGGGCAAGGGAATGACCATCAACACGATCAGGACAAAGGGTTACTGGATATCAGGGATCGGTCGGGCGGTGGCATCTCATCTTCGCCAATGTGTCATTTGTCGAAAGCTCCGGAGACATACAGAAGAGCAAAAAATTGCCGATCTCCCTCGAGAGCGTGTGGACCCATCTCCACCCTTTACTTACTGTGGAATGGACTGCTTTGGACCCTTTTTCAGCAAGCAAGGACGCAGTCAGCGCAAGAGATATGGCCTTCTCTTCACCTGCTTCTCATCTAGAGCAATTCATATTGAAATGCTGGAGGACCTGTCAACCGACTCCTTCATAAATGGACTTCGCTGTTTCATTGCTTTACGTGGGGCTGTGCGGCAGATTAAATCTGATCAAGGCACCAATTTCCTAGGAGCCAAAAATGAACTGAGGAAAGCTCTCAAGGAAGTAGATGGTGACAAACTGGCAAACTATCTCTCAGAGAATCAGTGTGACTTCATCATGAATGCTCCCGGTTCAAGCCACGCTGGTGGAGTGTGGGAGCGTCAAATTAGAACGGTCAGGAGTGTCCTCAACTCGACCCTCGCGCTCTCTCCTGGAGGCCTCCCAGATGCTTCCCTCCGAGCATTCTTCTATGAAGCAATGACGATAGTTAACAGCCGTCCACTCACTGTTGAAAACCTCAACGATCCCAACAGTCTTGAGCAACTTACCCCTAACCACCTACTTACCATGAAGTCCACCTTGGCCCTTCCCCCCCCTGGCAAGTTCATCAGAGAGGACATGTATGCGAAAAAGAGATGGCGCCACGTTCAATACTTGGCCGAGCAGTTCTGGAGCCGTTGGCGAAAAGAGTATTTGTCCAACATTGCCCTCAGACAATGCTGGCACACCCCAAAGAGAAACCTACAGATGGGAGATATAGTCATGATGAAAGATGAAGACTTGCCAAGAAATGAGTGGAGGTTGGGCAGAGTCGTAGAAACGACAATGGACCGAGATGGACTGGTTAGGAGAGTAAAGATATGTCTCGGTGACAGAAAACTCAGCAAAAATGGTGAACGTCTCACCAAGCAGTCAGTGCTTGAACGTCCAGTACAGAAACTGGTGTTGTTACTAGATAGTGACTAATTAGTTATTTGTGTGCATACCTTTCCCCCTTGAGAAATGTTTTAATTTTATTTTTGAAATTTCTGACACTCCTTGTATACCATTTTT
This sequence comes from Rutilus rutilus, assembly GCA_021464565.1. Classification (NCBI taxonomy): domain Eukaryota; kingdom Metazoa; phylum Chordata; class Actinopteri; order Cypriniformes; family Leuciscidae; genus Rutilus; species Rutilus rutilus. Next base: position 5,639,862 of record JAJAQA010000013.1, read on the forward strand.
CTGGATATTGGTCATTTTGTGTTTGCAAATCATTGGTGTTCACTCTTCCCACGATCATTAAGCTGTGATATTTGAGACACCAATAATTTGGTGGGAGTGTAAATGTTTTAAATGATATTGCTCAGAATTTAATATCCCTAAGCGAATTTTACTTTATAATGTTCACATGGCTTTTATTGTGAAGACAGTGATGTGGTTTCCCTTTCATGCGCAATTTGCGCATGCGTCTATTCAATGAAGAAATGAGAAGGAAAGTGAAACGCTACTGTTTGTTTAATGGAAGAAAGTTACTGATCGAAAAGGAATCGTTTTCCATCCTTTAATTTAGCATCTTGCTGGAAGGCGAACAGGTATTTGTGGAGTTTGTGTTGTTTAATTCTCAGATAATTTGTGAATGTATTTCCTGAATGTTATCAAGTTCCAGAGTTAGCTAGCATGCTAGCGCTAGCGCGTGCTATGCTCATCCTATGTACCAGCAAGTTAAAAGTGAAACATGTTAATATTAAGTGAATGATTTTGTGTTTTATGTCATGATTTCAGCTCTTACGGTGTGTCTATGGTTACACTGTGAATAAATGGGTTGGAATACCCCACCATAGCCCATCAGTTATGATCATTGAGTGCATCGTCTGAATAAATTCCGGCTGGAATGCTACAAAAGGTATAGAATTTGTTTCATGCAGAAAGTATTACTGTCATTACAAAAATAAACAATGTCCAGAACAATTAATTCTCTTTTATTTACACAATTAAAGTTGCATAAAAATAAATGTACATAATTTTTCTTTTAAAAAATAAAAGTGAAAAAAGTTAAACAAGAATATGTAGAAAAAATATATATTTTTCAATCATTCTCTCAAGAAGAGAAAACAGCCTGTCCATCCTCTTCCTTCTTTCCTGTGCACTCCTCGCCTCTGCCTCCCATCTATATATATAGCAGAAAAGGGTACTTAACACAGAGGGGCAATCTTAAGTGCATTGTTAACACTGCAAAATATGACACATCAAGACATGCATACAAAATACTTAAGAAATCATATTTCTGTATACTAAAATTTGGTTAAAACCACATACCTTGCATGACAGCACTACAAAAACACATAAAAGTGAAACCCCATTGCCTTATCTACTGCTTTTCTTATTGTTTTGGGCTTTATTGGGTGAGTGATATTTATTATAATACACAAGTGCAAATATTACAAATAGGTCGTTAAACTAATAACGTTATTACCACAAGTTTTGCCTAAAACTACCTGATAAATGAAGCCACGCAATGGTGACGAAGGAGTTAATAAGTAGTTTATAAGAAAATTTAACTCTGGTTTCGCTAGCTATTTGAGTAAATGAAAACATAATACTTACATTTAAATGTGAATTTGCTGTCCACCACCGATCTCTAGTCTCGGCCGCCTTTAAAAATAAATAAATAAATGCTGTCTTCAACGGCGCGCAATGACTTATGGGGTAGAATAGGCCGCTAAGTGTCCATTTATGTATCCTTCTTTTCACGGGGAAACGAAGGGTGCATTTGGCGTCGCTTTTGAATCAGGGAAGGCTTCGTCGCGGCGCGATGACGCAACCGGCCTTCGAATACGGCCTTCGGAGGATGGAGAATTGAATTGGGACAGCCTTCATCGAGCCGCGCTGACGCAATCGGCCTTCAAATGCGACCTTCCAAGGATGCAGCCTTTGAATTGGGACGTCCTTCGTCGCGCCGCGGTGACGCAATCGGCCTTTAAATACGGCCATCCGGCCTTCAAATACGGCCTTCGAAGGACGCAGCCTTCACTTTGGGACACAGCCAAGGGTGCAGGGATTTGTATTATTTTGAAGTACCCCCGGACGCCGCCATTGGCTAACGGAACCCCACCTGCAGTTAGCATCCCATTGACTCCCATTCATTTTGGCGTCACTTTGACAGCGAATAACTTCACATCTGAGGCGTTTAAAGACTCCATTTGTCCATTATTTATTTCTAAAGAAACACGACAATGTATAAAATGCTCCATTACCTTGTATCTTACGTTATGGCCCTGTAGAAGCAGTTTTTGTAAAAGTAGGCTAACGATTGCGTCACAGCCACGCGACTCTCTGTCGCACAGTAGGAAATTACCGTATGGACAGGAGGAGAAGCTCGCGGGCAATCGGGAGGACGTCGAGGCAAAATGACAAAGTAATTAATCAGAACACCTACAAAAAGTTTCTCCTGCTCCAAGATCATGGACAGCTCCTACTCACGCTCTCCGTCTCTGCGAGTTTCGGAAGGTAATGATTCAGATTGATCTTGGCACAGCCACTAGAAGACAGACGGTTTGCTCACGTCACATCTACGTCGTCGAGCTCAGTTTGAGTCTGCGCAGTACGCTGGACCCAGTAAGATTTTCTAATTGGCTTCACTTTGTCTCCGTTGAATCCAATGGGGTCGCTGTGTCCATTTCTTTTACTGTCTATGGACACAGCTCTAGTGTCTAATATGGCGAGAAGTTTCACTCTCACTACACTTCCGGCTTCTGAACTGGTTGCAGTTCCACTCTGATTCCATATGAGGGCGCTCACAGGACGAGTGCAGAATGAATGGAGGTCAATGGCGGTATACCCCTCAAAATCCACTTTTCTCAGGATATAATTTTTTGTCTAGTAATTTGAATGTTGTATTCGAAAGGAGATGCAAAGAAATTACACATTGCTGGGTGTTAGATTTTTTAGAGTCACTTATTTGCTTTAAAAAGTCTTTCAAAATGTCAATGACGTCAGAATGCTGACGTCATTAGCAGAATGCTAGCGTGTTATGGGCAACAACAACTCAACCTGTAAGAAATCAAAAGGACATAAGTACTCGTTCATTCAACTTTCGACCTAAAACCCATGTTGAACTTGCAAAATCTACAATCAGATCTGAGATTTCTCAACGGCAATCGGGTGAAAGAGACAAATTTAGCCGTCTAGCCCCATTGACTCCCATTCATTTTGCACTCATGGCGATCGCCCCCAGTGGAACTCTGGTGGTACTACAGCCAAAATTCGGTACAATAGGGCTTAATAGGGAGTGGGCAGGCTCTCCGTAGACGGGCTCTGGTAATAGACCTACAATGTCTTCTTCTTCTTCTTCTTCTTTGTCTTCTTCTTCTTCTACTTTGTCTTCTTCTTCTACTTTGTCTTCTTCTTCTTCATCTTCTTCTCTTTTAAATTTTTTTGTTGGTGTTTTGAAGATCCATAGTGTTGTGTATGAATATGCTAATAATCATACAGTGATATATATTGAGGAATTAACATCTGATTTACCTCAGTATTATCACAGATCATTTTGTAATTGAAATGGTAGAAACAGCTTTGATATACTTTAGCAATCATAGTTTGGTTTATTTTGATGTATATAAAAACAAAAATACAGACACTTTCACTTTGTCAGGTTGAGATGGGAGAAAACAATGGCATGAATAATTATGAAAAGTTGAAAATAAAATTGTTAAACAAGCATTATATTTTCACAATATACTGTAATTAGCAATTATAGCTAGAATTATAGATTTTAACAATTTATAAATTTAACAACAAATGATGAAAATATATCAAAACATGTTTAGATTTTTAATTATATAAATCATTTTCATTGTGTATTTCATATTACGGCAGAAAATTCATTTATTGTGTTTGACAGGTGTGATGATCAGTGGAGTTGAGTTTTTACCTCCAGCATTATTGCACGGGCTAAAAAATGGATAGAGTTTCCCAGTGAAAGACTGATCAGTGAAAGAGTAGAGATGAGAGCTGGACTCCACATCATAAAAGGAGACCAGACCCTCCTCATAATCCACAAACACACCGACCCGCTGCGGCGTCACTCTCACACACAGAGAGACAGTGGGACCAGCACTGGCACTATATTCATTCTCATTCCTCAGAGCCACAGTCCAGTATCCATTACTGGGACTCAGTGTGAATTCTCCCTTCCTGTCAATGGATTCTCTGGCCACTCCTAAAGTCCAGTTAGTCTTTCCCTTCACCTGCACCTCAAAATAAAATCTCCCTGAGGAGAATCCCTCCTTTCCCAGGACATTTGAATATCTATCAAATCTCTCTGGTTTGTCTGGGAGTTTCTGTCTAATGTCTCCACATCTCACTTGTTTTCCATCATCAGACAGGATGAGAGCAGGATGAGCTGTATCAGGATCCAGAGTCACATCCACTGAGAAAACAGAGAATATAAATCACAAATTCACAATACAGATATTTAGTGATGATGTTTGTAATATGTAATCAGTGTTTAATCATACTGTCGGTCAGTGATGAAGCTGTGAGTATCTGAATGTAATCTAGTGTAGTGCAGACAGCACACTGTACCTGCATACTGCTGTCTCCTCTTCAGTTCTGTAGAGACACATGACAATAAAACACCATCAGATCTTTGACAAGTTTATGTGTGGAATTATAGACAAGATTTAAGGTTATATTTAAAGAATTGTGAACAACATCATGTTTTATCTGATCAATGTTTCTCTGCTGATATTTAGAGAATCCCTGAACTCCTATTGTGTTTGAGCTCGAAATATTCCTCCTTTTTAGAGCATCTTTGGGAATGTTTTGTGAACATTTTATGACATTTTTATTTTAGATATTTTTATGCCTAATGTTATTCATCTCAGTTTTGGAGTCTATTAGTGTTGATGAAAACCCAGCACTGCAAAGCTGTTTGAACTACAGGTTAGAAATAGATGATGTCTATCGATTTGATTTTCTTCTGCTAAACTGATTTTATCTGACACATAATCACAACATTTAGATGAAACAGCTGAAAAGACTGAAAATGGTAGAAATTGAATGTTTCTTTCTGTTGTTTCTCATCAAGTGTTCACAGATTTACTAAAGCCTCAAGGTTCTGGTTACAGTGATGAAGCTTCTAGTACAAGATGAATTTACTGCATGTTTCCTGAAATTAGAGATGAATATGACCTGCTCTCTTCAAGAAGAACTGTGATGATATTGAGACACACACACATGATCACACACTTCTCTTATTTCAGCTTTAACAGACTCATTCTTCATTACTGATATTAAAAGATGATAAATATATGTATCTGTACGGTGTATTTGATATTGCTGTACCAGGTAGCGTGAGTTTCTCCTGTAGAGAGTCCTGCAGTTTAGTCAGAGCTCTCCTCAGAGTCTCCAGACTCTCATCAGTCTTCACACTGATCTCAGACCAGTTCCTGGTGTTTCTAGAGCTGCACAGGGATGAGTAAATCTACAGCAGGAGAGAGGAGAAATCCTTCAGCATGGGGAGTGTTATGGTGTCATATACTGCATTATCATTGATCAGAGAGATGTTGACTGACCTGTAGGAGGTGGAGGTGATCTTCAGTGTGTGAGAGCTGCTCCAGCTCAGTGTTTCTCATCTTTAGCTCAGTGATCTCCTGCTCCAGCTCTTCAATGAGCTCTTCCTCCTGTTTCTCTGCTGCTTTCTGCTGCTCCTCCATCATCTCCAGCAGTTCAGTCTGACATCTCTCAATGGAGCGGATGAGATCAGTGAAGAGCTCCACACGGGCTGCTTTCTCCTTCTCTGTGTTTCTCTGCTCAACCAGGACAATCAACACATTATTAGTGGTGTTTGTTAAGAGAAGAATCAGTGTTATTATTTCTCATACTTCAGTGTTTTTAGGCGGTTTTCAAAATCCCTCATTCTGCCCCGTTTGCACTGAATGATTCCTCAAATCATGTGTGTTGTTGAGGAGAGATGTGTTATTACTTTACTAAGTGATCAGGGAATCACAAACGTGTCGATATTCAGACCAGCAGTGTGACTGTGAGTGTGAAATTGCTTTTATACAACAATTCAATAAACAATGATAGATATTAAAATTAATTTAATTGAATTATTTTAAACTCACTTTTCTGACTTCTGCTGAGTGTTTGACATCTTGAATCTTCTTGATTCTGTCTTGGATCATCTGCTGTGTGTCTTTCTGTGTCTTCATCAGTTGAGTCTATAGACAGAGAACAACACACAATATGTTTTCATAACTGATTCATTTATATTAAAGAACATGTGATTCCTCATGATAAGAGCCATTTAAAATCAGTTTGTCAGTAACTTCTACCTTCTTCTCTTCACTCTCCTCTTCTATAGAAACAGTGTTGTGGTTCTTGTGGTCTGTTACACCACACATCAGGCACACAATAGTCTGATCATCTCTACAGAACAGCTCCAGAGGTCTCTCATGTTTCTGACATATATAGTCCTCCAGATTACTCACAGGATTGATCAGTTTGTGTTTCTTTAAACCTGCCACTCTCGAATGAGGCTCCAGGTGAGTTTCACAGTAAGAGCTCTGACACACCAGACACGACTTCAGGGCTTTCAGCTTTCTTTCCTCACAGACGTCACACAGAACTTCAGCTTTTTTCAGAACTTCAGGTTTTTTCTCAGTACTTTTCTTTTTATAGTGATCTACAATCTCTCGGAGTGTGGTGTTAATCTTGAGATCAGGTCTGTGCTTGAATGTTTCTTTACAATATGGACAGTTGCAGGTCTGGCTGTTGTCCCAGCACTTATTCAGACAGGTCTTGCAGAAGTTGTGTCCACATGGAGTGCTGACTGGATCAGTGAACACGTCCAGACATATAGAGCACTGAAGCTCCTCAGTCAGTGGACCGCTGGAGGAAGACATCACTGGAGAGAGAAATGATGAAGATAAATCACCTACACTTCTAGTCTAAAGTTTGGACACACTTGATACACACACTCAATTTAAGTTTCTTATAATATTAAAATATATTGTGGCGAGCAGGACGAGGCCGGTGGCGTGGTTGATAATGAGCGACACCTGTGCGACGCACCGGTCTCGTATATTTACAACAATAAGATCTCCATAAAATATATTACATGGCCAAAAGTAATTTTCATCTTAATAATGTTTAATGTAAATGTGATATTCATCTACAGTTTAGAAATTTTGTGTTCAGTCTGTCTGCGCGTCATTTACTTCCTGTTTCTTTAGTCGTTATGTTTTGTGACAAAATGACAGAAACGCTAATCTTTGTATCAAAAACAATCAAATTACATATTTAAATACAAGTCTGATACCATTTCAGTGCAGTAAACAACTAAAATAGTTAAGTATTTGACATGCTTAAACCTGGTTCTGTTCAACTTATTCCAGTTCGACATAAACCTATACTAAACCAGTTCACTTCCATTAGAAACCTGTTCAGCACAATCTCTCTTATATTTCTATCTCTTACCTGTGAGGATCAGATGTGTCCACAAGACTCTTTGAACGGATCAATAAATATCCTGTAGTTTAAAGAGGTTGATCGTTTCAGGAGTCCATATTGTTGTTGATCAAGTTAGTTTCACTTTCTCTGAATCTCTCTGAACTACAGTGATGTCATATGGGGCGCCGTTTGTAAAGCGGCTCATGCTGAAAATAACAGCAACATTTTGTCACATTTAGCTTCTAAATCTAAATGTTAAATCTAAATCTAAACGTTGAATCTGAATGTTAAATCTAAATCTAAATCTAAATGTTGAATCTAAATGTTTCGGGTGAAACTAAATATTTAACTAATATGCAAATTCAAAATGACGGCAACCGGAAGTGCCAAAATAAAAGCTCGAGGAGGTCAGTGTGTGTTTATAGCATGGTTTATAGTGTCAAATAACGAATACAAACCATCTCATCCGAGGAAATAGACTCTTGGACATGGATTTATCGTGATAATAACTACCTAAAATAATAAACACGTTTGGAGAAACTGTATTTGAAGAGTAAGCAAGCGAACATGACAGAGAGTGATGACAGAGTGATGACATGACATTCAGTCAAAGTGAGCCCCCTCGTGGCTGGCTATTATGGCTACAGGTCATAAGTCCCGCACTTTTCATAAAAGTGACACTAGCCTACTCTTCAAATACAGTTTCTCCAAACGTGTTTATTATTTTAGGTAGTTATTATCACGATAATCCATGTCCAAGAGTCCATTTCCTCGGATGAGATGTTTTTTATTCGTTATTTGACACTATATAAACCATGCTATAAACACACACTGACCTCCTCGAGCTTTTATTTTGGCACTTCCGGTTACCGGCATTTTGAATTTGCATATTAGTTAAATATTTAGTTTCAGCCGAAACATTTCTGGCGCTTTTCCATTACCAGTACCAGTACCAGTACCAGCTCGACTCGCCTCGCCTCGACTCAGCTCGGCTCGGCTCGCTTTTCGCTCCGTTTTCCATTGCAGATAGTACCTCCACAATAGTACCTGGTCGTCATAGCGACGCCGCAGGAAACTGCCGTGACTTAATCTTTTACCCGAGACGCGCGAGACACACCCGCTACCTACACACACAGGACAATGAAGGAAATCGAGTGTATGCTGTTTTTGGATGTTTTTGTTTTTGTTTTTGCTGTTTTTTATTCAGGATACTGCATCTGGCGCGTGCAATGATGACGCAGTGAATAGTGACGATTCTCTCTGACCAATCAGCAGTCTGCCGTGATTTCACGTCACATTTTAGTATCGCCTCAGCTCGCCTCAGCCCGCTTATGGCGCTTTTCCACTACACAGTACCAGCTCGACTCGGCTCTGTTTGGTTTTCCACTGTGTAAAAGTTGTAGCTGTACCTGCTTCCAGGTACTTTTTTTCGTACCACCTCCGGCGAGGTTCTAGATTCAACATTTAGATTTAGATTTAGATTTAACATTTAGATGTAATATTTAGATTTAACATTTAGATTTAGATTTAGATTTAACATTTAGATTTAGATTTAACATTTAGATTTAGATTTAACATTTAGATTTAGCATTTAGATTTAACATTTAACATTTAGGTGTAGGCTAACATTTAATATTTAGATTTAACTATTTAACCCTCTGGGCTTCTTCGCCCGAAAACGGGCGAAAACTTAAATGTTTTGAAATGTTAATTTTTTTTGCTTCATCGGATAGGGATGAAACTTGGTGACTTTTGTTGTATTACCTATATGAACACACAAAAAAATCAAGGAGATGATTCTGATATGTTAAAGGGTCGTAAAAAAAAAAAGTCACACTTAGCTTCCTCCCGCCCGAAAACGGGCGACATAGGAAATGAATGGGAAATACGAAAAAATAGGAAAACTCAGATAAACTTTTGGTGGTACAAGCTACAGATCAGCCACTGTGCTGAAAAAAAGTGTACAGCAATGAAGGGGTGACACTCTAAAACATCAAGAGTGCAAATAAGACCCCCCCCCCCCCCCCCCACACACACACACCCACGCACACAAACACACACACACATACACAGATAAACTGGCAAGACTGCAACAGCAAATTTGTAGAATATGCAAAATAAAATAAAAAATAAATAAATAAAAAAAACTCGCTCAAATGCACACACACACACACACACACACACACACACACAGAGAGAGAGAGAGAGAGAGACTGGTAAGACTGCAACAGCAAATTTTGAGAATATGCAAAAATAAATAAACAAAAAATACAAAAGAGACTCTCGCTCAAATGCAACACACACACACACACACACACACACACACATTCACTCACACACAGAGAGAGAGAGAGAGAGAGAGAGAGAGAGAGATAGATAGAGAGATTTACTGGCAAGACTGCAACAGAATTTTTTTTGAATATGCAAAATAAAATCAATAAATGAAAAAAAACATCCAAATTTATTGCTAAATGTCTGTATAAAGTGTTTTGAATTATCACTAACCATCCCTTATTTTGTTCAATTATTTGAATTCTCAAATACTGAGTAACAAAAATGTTTGCATTGTGTTCCCTTTCTAACCAAATGCTATAGTTTGATTGTAATCATAATGCAAAACCTGATACTTATCTAAACGTAAAAGTAGTCTTTTAGAATATCTAAATGTATATCTAAATAAAAAAAAAAAAACGAATAAGATAAAGAAATCATGTTTAAAACAACAAAAGGAATCAAAAAGCCTTTCTATATAGGATATATAGGAAGCTATAGGCAGCCTACAGGCTGGTACAGGACATTACACAAAAGTGGCTATTTTTTAAAGCTACTAGATGGAGCTCTTCTCCTGGAACATTTTTTTTTTAAGGCTGGCACTCTATTTTGATGTGAAATGCTGCATTTATTGAAAAAAAAATTAAATAAATATAAAATAAAAAATTATATATTAATTCTAATGGAAAAAATAGCTCATAAAAATTATATAATTAATGCAAAGTATCATTAAAAATTCTAAATAATAATCAGAAAACATTATAGAACAAAAATATATTTGATTGGTTATCCTGGGAAAAAGTAAAGTAACATTTTAAGGCTTCGCCCGTTTTCGGGCGGGAGGAAGCTAAGTGTGACTGTTTTACGAAGAAGCCCAGAGGGTTAAAATATCTCTAAGTTGACAAATATTAATGTAAATGTGCTAAAAAGTGACCGTCAAAAATTCATACCAGTTTTTTAAACACTGTTTGAAGCTAAATGTGACAAAATGTTGCTGTTATTTTCAGCGTGAGCCGCTTTACAAACGGCGCCCCATAATGTCAGAGCTCCTCCTGTATTCACACATTAACATTTTAAAATTAAGAAGCAGTATTTTTCCGAAGTCTCCAGTAGATGCCGCCATTCTCTCACCCCTAATTTCCACCAACTGTGGAACGGCGGCGGAGTCAATAGGGCTACGTTCACACTGCAGGCTGAAACGACCCAATTCCGATTTTTTTGCCCCTATGCGACCTGTATCTGATCTTTTCATGACAGTCTGAACGACACAGATAAGATCTTTTCAAATGCGACCCAGGCCACTTGGGTATGTGGTCCAAATCCGATACGTATCCGATCTTTTGAAATGCGACTTCAGTCTGACCGGCCAGGTCGCATGTATCCGACCCGCACGTCATTGATACGCGATAAACATCATAAGTCTGTGTCAGAGATGGGACCAAGTCACACATGTGCAAGTCTCAAGTAAAGTCTCAAGTCTTAACCTTCAATTCTCAAGTAAGTCCCAAGTATTTTTTTCTTGGGCAAGTCAAGTCAAGTCACAGGCTATGTCAAGTCAAGTCAAGTCAAGTCGTGTAGTAGGTCAAGTCAAGTCCAAGTCAAGTCACCTTATTATTATCATTTTACCTGCAGAATCTGATCTTAATAAAGTGAAAAGAGTCAAGAAATAAGTAACTGTCAGTAAATTACAATAATTTGGACTTGCATTGTAAATACTCATGTTCAGTAAAATACATCATGGGATCAAACAAAATTGTAACTTCATAAAATTATTTATTTTTCACTTCTGCCACAGTGTTTGAAATGTTTTAAATTTTCAACATTGAGTCCATAAAACAAATAACAGCTTAACATCTAACAGACTCCTCTCTGAACACCTCCTTCTCTATCTCTCAAACACAGTTTATGTACAACATTAAACTTTGTTACATTTCTCCTCTCTCTCTCTCTCTCTCTCACACACACACACACACACACACACTCACTCTCGCTCTCTCTCACTCACTCACACACACACACACACACACACACACACACACACACACACTCTCTCTCTCTCTCTCTCTCTCTCACACACACACACACACACACACACACTCTCTCTCTCTCTCTCACACACACACACACACACACACACACACACACACTCTCTCTCTCTCTCTCTCTCTCTCTCACACACACACACACACTCCCTCACCCTCACTCTCACTCTCACTCTCTCTCTCTCTCTCTCTCTCTCTCTCTCTCTCTCTCTCTCACACACACACACAGACACACATACACACAGAGACGCGTTTTTTTTTTGACAGCCTGCTTAAGCCGATGTGTTAGCCTATACTCCAGTTTGGACGCGTACACGGAGAGAGAACAAGCGCAAAATGCGGCATCGGCATCTCGAAGCGGCACTTCCGGCGGCATCTCCAGCTGCCACCAGTGAGCGGCATGTCCAGCGGCCAAATGCGGGAGCGGCATCTCCAGCGGCCACCAGTGAGCGGCACTTCCGGCGGCATCTCCAGCGGCCACCAGTGAGCGGCACTTCCGGCGGCATCTCCAGCGGCCATCAGTCAATTATGATTTTAACATGATAAAAAAAAATCAGAGATTGCAAGTATTCTGATTATTTATAATAGTCCAACATAACATGTATGTGGCAGATTTAATACACCAAGGAAAATGATTAAATAGCATATTCCTTATTAATTATAATATAGGCTAAAAGACACATTTATTAAAAACATACGTTGTTCAGTTGTAGGCTACAGTACAACAGATATGTTTTTAATAAATGTGTACTAGGCTACTAATATTGTTAATATTTATAATATTATTATTATTATTAATAATAATAGTATATTGATTATATAGCCTATGTTTGTAAAGACAATTTAATTTGAAGAATAACAAATGTTAAATAAAATTACAATTAGGATATATTTTGGTGTGTTTCTAATTAATTAGCTACAGTTCTCTATGTAAAAACCTTTAAAATTAGTAATTATAATTTTTCACATGAATAGCCTAGGCTACATGATGTTCAGTTAGCCAAAAAATTGGATTTAATAATTTCCTCTGCGCAGAAACATAACTAATTAATTAGAAAGTGGTATCATCACACTTAGGCCTACTTTGGCAGCAGCCACAGCTGGACAAAGTATTGGCTGCTGGAGATGCCGCTGAGATGCGGCTGGAGCGACAGCTGGCTGTTGGAGATGCCGCCGCAATTTCAGCTTTGTAGGCCTACAGCTTTTTTGAATTAATATCAGAATTGTGCAGCACATCAGAAACTCATTTCTGTATTAACGGAATAACCGTTTATATCATATTTAATGACATTTCAAATTAATATTTAATAAACAGCATTTTCTGAAACATAAAAGTGATATTGACACTTCTTGCTGGAAACTTAAAACGTTACATAGCCTGTATCAATAGGCTACTCAGAACAATTGCAGCTTTCTCTGATGTAGGCCTAACGGAGAATCAGAAACTCAAAACTTTATTTACAAAGGATATGCTTACACATGATATAGCTATATGCTACTCTGTGGTAGCTACATAATGTTATTTAGTTAAAATGCAGTTAATAAAATAAAAAATATTGATTGCTGGAGATGCCGCTGCACCGGAAAGTCCTGCCCGCTGGAGATGCCATCAGTGAGCGGCATCTCCAGCGGCATCTCCAGCGGCATCAGTGTGCGGCATCTCCAGCGGCATCTCCAGCGGCATCAGTGTGCGGCATCTCCAGCGGCATCAGTGTGCGGCATCTCCAGCGGCAACTCCAGCGGCCATCAGTGAGCGGCATCTCCAGCAGCCATCAGTGAGCGGCATCTCCAGCGGCATCTCCAGCGGCATCTCCAGCGGCCATCAGTGAGCGGCATCTCCAGCGGCATCTCCAGCGGCCATCAGTGAGCGGCATCTCCAGCGGCATCTCCAGCGGCCATCAGTGTGCGGCATCTCCAGCGGCATCAGTGAGCGGCATCTCCAGCGGCATCAGTGAGCGGCATCTCCAGCGGCCATCAGTGAGCGGCATCTCCAGCGGCATCTCCAGCGGCATCAGTGTGCGGCATCTCCAGCGGCATCAGTGTGCGGCATCTCCAGCGGCAACTCCAGCGGCCATCAGTGAGCGGCATCTCCAGCAGCCATCAGTGAGCAGCATCTCCAGCGGCATCTCCAGCGGCATCTCCAGCGGCCATCAGTGAGCGGCATCTCCAGCGGCATCTCCAGCGGCCATCAGTGAGCGGCATCTCCAGCGGCATCTCCAGCGGCCATCAGTGTGCGGCATCTCCAGCGGCATCAGTGAGCGGCATCTCCAGCGGCATCAGTGTGCGGCATCTCCAGCGGCATCAGTGAGCGGCATCTCCAGCGGCATCAGTGAGCGGCATCTCCAGCGGCATCAGTGAGCGGCATCTCCAGCGGCATCAGTGTGCGGCATCTCCAGCGGCATCAGTGAGCGGCATCTCCAGCGGCCATCAGTGTGCGGCATCTCCAGCGGCCATCAGTGAGCGGCATCTCCAGCGGCATCAGTGTGCGGCATCTCCAGCGGCATCAGTGAGCGGCATCTCCAGCGGCATCAGTGAGCGGCATCTCCAGCGGCATCAGTGAGCGGCATCTCCAGCGGCATCAGTGTGCGGCATCTCCAGCGGCATCAGTGTGCGGCATCTCCAGCGGCATCAGTGAGCGGCATCTCCAGCGGCATCAGTGTGCGGCATCTCCAGCGGCATCAGTGAGCGGCATCTCCAGCGGCCATCAGTGTGCGGCATCTCCAGCGGCCATCAGTGAGCGGCATCTCCAGCGGCATCTCCAGCGGCCATCAGTGAGCGGCATCTCCAGCGGCATCTCCAGCGGCCATCAGTGTGCGGCATCTCCAGCGGTATCAGTGAGCGGCATCTCCAGCGGCATCTCCAGCGGCCATCAGTGAGCGGCATCTCCAGCGGCCATCAGTGTGCGGCATCTCCAGCGGCCATCAGTGTGCGGCATCTCCAGCGGCCATCAGTGAGCGGCATCTCCAGCGGCCATCAGTGTGCGGCATCTCCAGCGGCCATCAGTGAGCGGCATCTCCAGCGGCATCTCCAGCGGCCATCAGTGAGCGGCATCTCCAGCGGCCATCAGTGTGCGGCATCTCCAGCGGCCATCAGTGAGCGGCATCTCCAGCGGCATCTCCAGCGGCCATCAGTGAGCGGCATCTCCAGCGGCCATCAGTGAGCGGCATCTCCAGCGGCATCTCCAGCGGCATCAGTGAGCGGCATCTCCAGCGGCATCAGTGAGCGGCATCTCCAGCGGCCATCAGTGTGCGGCATCTCCAGCGGCATCAGTGAGCGGCATCTCCAGCGGCCATCAGTGAGCGGCATCTCCAGCGGCATCTCCAGCGGCATCAGTGAGCGGCATCTCCAGCGGCCATCAGTGTGCGGCATCTCCAGCGGCATCTCCAGCGGCATCAGTGAGCGGCATCTCCAGCGGCATCAGTGAGCGGCATCTCCAGCGGCCATCAGTGTGCGGCATCTCCAGCGGCATCTCCAGCGGCATCAGTGAGCGGCATCTCCAGCGGCATCAGTGTGCGGCATCTCCAGCGGCATCTCCAGCGGCATCAGTGTGCGGCATCTCCAGCGGCATCAGTGAGCGGCATCTCCAGCGGCATCAGTGTGCGGCATCTCCAGCGGCCATCAGTGAGCGGCATCTCCAGCGGCATCAGTGAGCGGCATCTCCAGCGGCCATCAGTGAGCGGCATCTTCAGCAGGCAGGACTTTCCGGTGCAGCGGCATCTCCAGCAATCAATATTTTTTATTTTATTAACTTTATTAATTATTTTATTGTCCAGCTGTGGCTGCTGCCAAAGTAGCCTATATGCCTAAGCGTGATGATACCACTTTCTGATTAATTAGTTATGTTTCTGCGCAGAGGAAATTATTAAATCCAATTTTTTCATAAAAAAGTAGGCTAACTGAACATCATGTAGCCTAGGCTATTCAGGTGAAAAATTATAATTACTAATTTTAAAAATTTTACATAGAGAACTGTAGCTAATTAATTAGAAACACACCAAAATATATCCTAATTGTAATTTTATTTAACATTTGTTATTCTTCAAATTAAATTGTCTTTACAAACATAGGCTATATGAGCTAGATTCAACTAATCAATATACTATTATTATTATTAGTATTAATAATAATAATATTATAAATATTAACAATATTAGTAGCCTAGTACTAGTACACATTTATTAAAAACATATCTGTTGTAGGCCTACTGTAGCCTACAACTGAACAACATGTTTTTAATAAATGTGTCTTTTATATTATAATTAATAAGGAATATGCTATTTAATAATTTTCCTTGGTGCATTAAATCTGCCACATACATGTTATGTTGGACTATTATAAATAATCAGAATACTTGCAATCTCTGATTTTTTTTATCATGTTAAAATCATAATTGACTGATGGCCGCTGGAGATGCCGCCGGAAGTGCCGCTCACTGGTGGCCGCTGGAGATGCCGCCGGAAGTGCCGCTCACTGGTGGCCGCTGGAGATGCCGCCGGAAGTGCCGCTCACTGGTGGCCGCAGGAGATGCCGCTCCCGCATTTGGCCGCTGGACATGCCGCTCACTGGTGGCAGCTGGAGATGCCGCCGGAAGTGCCGCTTCGAGATGCCGATGCCGCATTTTGCGCTAGCCCTTACTGCGTACACGACAGCTGCGCACAGCTCGGACGCGGACTACTTGTATTTATACTTTCTGCTGAGGTCCGCTCGGTGAACGCGTTCAACGCATGCGCAGTAGATCGGCTTGCGCTGTTTTAGCCTAGTAGTAGTGACCGCGCGTACTTGACAGCGCAGTCATAAAAAATGGGAGGCACGCGGATGTCCGCAAGGAGCCTGATTAACACTCAAGTCATTCAAATCATCGTGTCTCAAGTCAAGTCAAGTCCCGAGTCTTTAACTTCCAAGTCCGAGTCAAGTCTCAAGTATTTTATTTTTTGTCAAGTCAAGTCACAAGTCATAAAAACAGCGACTCGACTCGAGTCCAAGTCACCAAGTCACAAGTCCCCATGTCTGGTCTGTGTTGAAGTAGTCGTCGGTTTGAAAACGGACTGCATATTCGTCGAGCTGAGGTAAATCTGCCGAACGGGTCGACCTCGAGCCCGTTAATTAAAAAAATAAATAAAAGCCCACGGCCACCATCATTATATATCCAATGTGAATAAGAGTAGACTAACGTTATGTTAACTTATTTGTGCTGATATTAGATAGGTCAGCGGCTGCTGTCTGGCTCTTGTGTTGTGTGTGTGTGTGAGTGAATCACAGTTAGTTGAAGTTTAGCTACTTCCGCAAACAACAAGTGACGTCGTTGACCGTTGAGTACTCTTTTGCGCATGCGGGTCACTTCTGGGTCATTTCACGTTCACACAGGAGATCACAAAAGGTCGCATTTAATTGGAAATGTGAACGGCCTTGACAGATTCGCGAGATCTCAGCTGTCAGTCATAGCCTATAGCCAATCCGCAACAAATCCGGTCCTGGTGGGTATTGAAGGACGGCGGAGCACGGAGCCGATCCGCAGCCGTTCCGCAGTTGGTGGAAATTCGGGGCCACAGTGACTGCTGTTATCAGTTATCCACCTTTTTCCTACAGGCCCCATGACGCTTTGCGCAGCAGTGACTTCCGTTAACTGGTAACAATCAGTGAACGGCTCGCTCTATGAACGCGCTAGTATTTTTTAAACTGGCTACAAAGAATTACTCACCTTTCAACAATCGAAGAACAAAAGGAAACATACAAATGTAAAAGCATTAGCTATATTTTTTTGGTCTCTTGGAAATGCACATTTGACAGTAGCAGTTCTGATACAAATGTAAAAAAAATTTTCATTAACACAGACAGTAGCTAACATCTGTAAAAAAAAAGAGTAAAACCCTAATTTTTAAAGGGTAAAGTTTAAATAGGCTATTCTTACTGAGTTAGACCTCTACTCTTATTCAAATTAACCATTGGTCTTATAGGTTTCATACATTTAGATCATGATAAGCACGGGTAAAACATGGCACCTCATTACCATGTCCATGGTAAAAACAATATGGTTCATATTGTCACAAGCAGGTTGAAGCAGAGAGGATGCAGGTTCTAATTGCAGCATCTTTATTAAACAAACTCAAATCTCAAGAACAGGATCAAAGGAATATGAACAGAACAACCTACTAAACACAATGATGACAGACAAGGAACAGTTGAAACACAGGGCTTAAATACACAGAGAACAGATCAGGGAAACGAGACACAGCTAATTAGAGTAATTAACAAGAAAACAGGGGCCTGTACCATGATGGTAGTTGAACAAACTCCAGGTTACAGGATTAGTTTCGAGTTGACAAAACCAAACCAATCCAACCTTTGTTGGTACCATGATGCTGATCATCATCTCTCTCTGTCAGCTCAGGCTTTAAACCTGAGTTTAGGAGTTTAGGTGTGACATCAGTAGCGAACAGCCAATCACATGCTGAGAAAGAGTGAAACTGCGATTCATTTCTAGCGAGAGAAGCAGCGTCATTCACTTCTCTCTTCTGCAGAATATTTTGAGATTAAAAGAAATATTAAGATTTTAAACAAATTTACACAGCAAGAAGAAAATAGCTGTCTATGAAAGAGGACAAAAGAAAAAGTCTTGCTATATAAGTGCAAGTAAAATATTGTGAGTTTTTACAGTTGATAAAGGTAGGCCTATTGAGAGAATGTAGTCATTTTATAGCTTTATCTATGGGTTCTAAAGCGTATTTATATTACCTTTATATATTTATTCCTTTAAACTGTGCGTAAAAATAATTGATACACTAAAATTGTGCATGTGTGATTAATAATTACATAAATAATATCCAAATCATACAAAATTATTATTCTAAATAAGTGTTACTAAAAGCCATACGATTTTGTCTTTAAAAATGATTTGCTATGTAGTGACCTTTAATGTGGAGTAGAAACAGGTGGAGTGACTTTATCACATGTGTCGCTCACAGCTGATTGGTCCAGGTTCGGTTTGAGATCTCTTACCTGGAACATATCCTCCTGGGACCCAGAAAAAAAAGGTTTTTGAATTTAGTTTTTTTCCATGTCATCACACTGTTTAGAGCACAATAAACAAATGGTAAAAAAACATTTTTGAAAAATAATATTTTATTCATACGTTATGCTATGTCCTCTGTAGTGGACGCCAGGACTAAGTTGTTTAAAAAATAAAATGACATGAAATTATATGTATAGGCAAAACCAATGGGATTTTTTTTCAATCACCAATAAATTTGGGGGTTTCAGGATTTTTTCAACCAAAATTTGTATAAAGATGATTCTCAACTATGTTATGAAACAAATAACGGAATGAATCGATACACCATTTTACTTTATGCAATATGTGGGTAAAATGTCCATAAATTAATATTCCCATTCAATGCAATGTATATATAAACTGTATCTAATTTGCACCTTAATGTGTTCTTGGAGCAACATTTAATGAAAAAAGAAGTGTAATAATTGGAGTAATAATTGGCAACATTTTAATAATAATATCTAATATTTCATAGGAATATTGATGTATAATTTATTTCCATATTCACTTGTTGTGTCTCACAAAATGCCTGATAAACATGATTTAAGTCCTGGTGTCCTCTACAGTGGACACGTATGAAATCAATGCCCTGTTCTGTAACAGAAAGTCATTTTTTTATTTGAAACCCCTTAACATTTTCCTGAGATGTTGTTTTATGAAATACAATTTGAAAAGTAGTCCAATTTAAATTATAATTACAATATATTATCATATTTCCATAAGAAGGCTACATTTGATCACTAAATTAATGTCAGACATTTTTAAAGACCAAGGAGAAGTTGTTTTCATGGTGAAACCTCCAAACATTTGGTATCTCTGAAAAGTCCTGAATGTGCTCTTTACAGGACACCCAGGTTGTGTCATGTGACATGTATGATGTCAGAGAAATTCACTAAAATATAATGTCCACTACAGTGGACAAAAGTCTATTCTTGGGTCCCAGGAGGATAACCTGCCCCGGACCAGGTTAGCCGTGCAGCGTAAAGTTACTATGGCGATGAACACTGCTAAAAGCCAAACCACTTTCATGGTGCCTAAAACCCAGGGTTGCCGCAAACTAAACTGAAACACAGCTGGCTAGCCACCTAAACCGGCTTCATGGTCTCGGCCCCAGGTGAAAGGGATCAAATGAACAACCTAGAAACACAGACACTCACAGAACAGGAAAACAGGTCAGAAGCAAACTCAAAACATAGCAAACAAACTCAAATCGTGACACGTGATGAATGGCTTTTTTGGTTTTTAGTCTATTAAAACATTTAGTATAAATACAAATACAAATGCAAATGCAAAAAAAAACTGCTAGCTTATAACAAAAATGTCTGTAATTTGCCGCCTGTATTTCATTAATCATTTAATACATTTAATAGACCTACATGTCTCCATAATATAATTAAATTGTAGACAAATAGTTTTTTACTTATTTCCAATAAAAGTGTAAAAATCTTTAAAACAAGCTCAAATTTAATTAAGAAACACTATTTTTAAATTGGTTTCAACTTGTTTTATCTTGCTCATTGTGTTTTTTCACAACAATGTTTAGATATTCAAACTTTTTTTAAATACTTAAAATACATTAAAAAAAAAAAGTATTTTTGGCAGTGTGAAATGAGAAAGTACCTTCTGCTTGGACGGGGGGAAGCTCCTGCTCCCATTAGTAGTTACATTGTCTTTCTTACATGAAGTTAAAATGGTTTTGTCATGTTGCTTTGCTCTCTCTCACTGTAGATGAAGTGTTGTACAGTTAGTTTGAACAGATGTGGATCTCTCAGGCTCTAAGCGGCTGGAGTACGGAGGCTGCTAGTGGCACGAGGAATGTTGTGTTTGTTGCGGCTGTGAGAAGCCCATCAGCGGTGTTGGATTACAAATATATTAAAATGTTTAATTTAGGTTTACATTGAATTTAGCATGTTAAGGTTAGGTATAAATTATTATTATCAGAGTTTTCTAGCAAAAGACTCCGGTCAGTCCTGTTTTACTGAAACTCTTAATGGCTCTTGGAGTTTGTGTTTTAGCAAGAGAGTCCTGCCAGTCCTATACTCGGGTCTCAGCATTTGAATAGATATGCTGAGTGGGTTAGGGTGGGCAGCACTCTCAGTCTAGAACAGGTTCCTAAAACCTGTCTGCCCCTAAATGTATATAAACTGTAAGGGAACGTCCACTTAGTCAGACTTTGGTGACTGCAGCTACCGACAGCTCGTGTTCTCAATAAAGAATCCTGCTGAAGAAACAACCAAGTCTCCTGGTCTTCGATTCTGAGTTTACAACAATTTGCTGCCGTGACCCGGATGGAGAAAAAGGAAACTCAAAGAACTTCAAGCTCAAAGATCTGAATCTTGAAACTTCAAGCTCAACAAAAGATCTGACAAAGATTGCCAGACTGAATCTTTCCAGCTTCCTCCAGATTGAAAACTTCAAGCTCCAAAAAAGATCTCAAAGCCTGACTGAGTTCCAGACTGAATCTTGAAACTTCAAGCTCAAAGATCTCAACAAAGCTGCCCATATGAAAAAAACCTGCATGGTTCATATACAGCAACCATATATCTTCCTTACTTAAATCGGCCAGAATTACCTTCTGTGTTTCATATAAGGCCAATACATGTCCTATACAAAATCAGACCGATTATGGCCCATTTCATACTAAATAGCCAGGGAAGTGTTGCATCCTCTTGCTAGAGAAGGTTTTATCCTTTATAAAGTTAGGGAAGATTTAGCATCAAGAGCTAATATTTTGTATCCTTTGCTTTAGGCAGAGAAGAATTAGCTTTACGTGCTAGTTATTTCTGTTGATCCTCTGTTCTTGTCGGCAGGGAAGTTTTAGCGTAAAGCGCTAGTACTTTGTTATCCTTTGCTATGGGCAAGGAAGGTTAACAATAGTTGATCTGTGTTAACAAGTGTACCCTCTATTGTAGACAGTAGAGAGAAGTTTAGTGTTTTTTGATTGTGTGGTAACAAAGAAACTCACAAAATGGTTAGAAGGAATGCTAGACTGATTCCAACAACTGAGAAAGCTGGACTAGCTACACCTTTTTGGACAGATAGTGAATTCAAGTCTTTGTTATCAGAGCACATGGACGCCATCGTGACTGAGACAGATTGAATATGACAAAGAAATTTGGCCTTGATGCAGACAAAGGATGGTCAATTGAAGATTGCAAGAAAGTGTTGGGTGCATGTTTCAGGAAGAAAAATGTGAAAGGCATTATCTATTGTCACAGAGAATTTAGCTTATCCATTGTACAAGAACAAGCTCAGTGTATTTCTAAATTAAAAGAACAGAACAAACAATTACAGACTCACGTGTCCTGTCTCAAGACAAAGGTGGGCCATAACAAAGCCTCAACCAAATGTGATTTAGAAGACCAACAGTCAGATGAAAGCAATCCTGATTTACAGTCTTTTGACAGAATAGAGGACAATGTCAATGCTGGATTGGTGAAAGATGTAAATGCAGTTGAAGTGTGTGGAGCAAGACAAAAGGCTCAGAATAGGGAAAAAGGGGTTCATCCAGTTCCATCTGCAACCCCCATACAAGCAGTCAAAACATCTTTAGGTCCTAAAGATATAGAGAGACTCTCTTACACAAATTATTCTAAATTTAGAAGAGCATTGATCAGTAAAATGCGTCTTTACGACATGTCGTTGCCAGAAGTCACACAGCTGATGTCACAAATTCTAACTGAATCTGAATTCAACAATTTTGAGTCTGCTGTTACTTCCGAACTGCTACATGCCAGTAAAGGTGATTTGAGAGAAGGTGTCTTGAAAATTCTAAAGAATATCTTAGGACCCAAAGTATATTGGTCTAGAGTTACTAGCTGTGTACAAAAGAAAGAAGAAACTGTGAGTGAATATACTGAGAGGTTTTGTCAGGCAGCCGTATCTTACAGTGGAATAGTGGATGATTCCGAAAGTGTGCTATAGCTGACAAAGGAGCTCTAATCCGAATTTGGCCAGATGGTCTTGTAGCTGAGTACAGAACAGCCTTGTCATTCCTAGATATTACATGGGCTAACTGAACTCTCAGAAGTAACCTAGACAGTTTAGCTATTTGGGAAAGAGACTCTGATGTAAAGGCAAGAGTAAAAATTGCAGCAGCATCCTTTAAGGTCAACTCAGAGAAGCAACAGAAACGCAAATGTCCTAAGAGAGAGGGCAGCTGTAATTACTGTGGTAAACCTGGCCATTGGATGAATGAGTGTAGGAAAAACAAAAAGAACTTTAAAAAAGTTAACAAGGTTACTCAGCTTCTGCTTAGGCTGCTTGCTATTCTGAAGCAGCCCCTCCCCTCCTCGTTAAACTCGTGGGGCAACTTGATAAGGTGTTAACCATTTAGGCTGTGATTGCTTAATTTCCCCAGTAACTCATAACAAAGATGAAAGACTTATTTTTGTTTAATAGAACAAAAGGAAAGTGACTGTCTCAGCCTTTCTTTGGGAGACATTAAGTAAGACTCACAGCCTTAAATGTTATACCACAGAATATTCCAGTCAGACATCCATCCTCTGTTATGATGTCTATTATGACTGATGTTTCACTGGAGAATGGAAATGTGGCAATTCATAATTGCATTATTTTGGGAATTTTCATAAATTTATATAAATATTATTGCATAAGGATAATTGTATACTGCATAAGGTTATTGAAAGGCAACAATCAGGCAGGATATGCTGTTGCTTAGTACAATACGTTTCTGTCATCTGCTAACTTATTCACAGCACCTACAGGGATAGGATAGGACACACGGACAAGTGAGGTGCCCTGGGAGGAACTGAACGCAACAGGCGTTCGGGGGTGAACCCAGGGTGAAGACACTACCTCATAGGCCTTTCCCCATTTAGTCCATCCTTACCTCACTGTTCTTTAGGTGTCACTGGAATTTAGAAAATAGGGAAAGACGGAACAACAATAGCAAACTCAGAAAACGATACAACCCTAGTGTTTGGACAAATACTGCTCTATCGTCTTTTGTTTTCTTTCTTCCTCTGTGCAGATAAACACTTGATGGCTGTCCCGAGACCCATATGCACCGACCTCCTCACCTGCATATGAAGCCACAACCTCAAGAAAACAACTAGACCCACTGCCGAGCCAACCAACACAGAAGAAAAATACACAACGCAGAGACTCACATACGAAACCTTCAGTCATCCATCGACATGATCAAGACTACAAGCCTGCACCATTACATGAGTGCTGCACCGGGTTAATGTCGGGTTAACCAACAAGCAATCTTGATCTTTCAACAAAATTACACAGATGACTGAAGACACAACGCAGAGACTTCACGGACCCTAATTGCATGTTTGTTTCTGTGTCAATATGCAATTACAGAAAATCAACACAGATTTTGCTATGTGCCTGTAACTTACACAAGTTACAAGAATTAACTTTTAAGTGTATAAATTTGTATTTTGTGAGAGTTTAAAATGTTTAATTTAGGTTTACATTGAATTTAGCATGTTAAGGTTAGGTATAAATTATTATTATCAGAGTTTTCTAGCAAAAGACTCCGGTCAGTCCTGTTTTACTGAAACTCTTAATGGCTCTTGGAGTTTGTGTTTTAGCAAGAGAGTCCTGCCAGTCCTATACTCGGGTCTTAGCAGAGAAGCTCGAGATGAGGGATTTATACAAACCAAGGTCAGCGGGATCTTTCGATTTGCGCCACTTCTTCTTCCAGTCAACAATGTGATCTCACCATCCCAGGACACTCACTGTGGTCGATGTGATCTCACCATCCCAGGATACTCACTGTGGTCGATGTGAGGTCACAGTGAGCTAAAAGTGTAACCTCAAAGCTCACTCACTGTGAGCTCAGCATGAGAGACCACTAAAGTCATTGTGTTAAACTCACATTCTGTTAGTTTAGTGAGTTTACTGTGATCTAAAATTCCTCTAATATTGGTCAGTTATATCACAAACATCATGTAGAAGTTAATATTCTATTTCCATCAACAAAGTATTTCAAAAATTCAGTTTTCTTGTTTATTCTGTATTCTTTTCAGGTGTTGACATTTGACACAAATATTTCTATTTGACAGATGCATTCAGATTCTGGTGTGGTTTTGGAGACTCTTTTTCACTTCTTAACCTCTATTTCTTTTTCCCCTTGAAAAGACTTGACATCCTGAAACACAGAGAGCAATATGTTTGATTACTGGTGTGATTTCTGAAGCCAGGTGACTCTACACATGAGCTGGTAAGATGGATGGTTCACATGTACCTGGTCATGTGACAGTACTCTGATAACACAGGGCCAGGCCACAGTGCATATTAGCATTATAATATCATATGAGCGTATGTGAAATGCAATTAAAGTGACCACCCACCATTTCTCCAGTGTAACAATTCCACGCTGAGTCCAGAACACAACTGTACAGCACAAACGGTTTGCTGACAAATCCTGCAGTGTCCACATTTTTCCAGAGTTGAGAAACAGGAACTATAATGTTCCCCGGTGAATGACATTTGAACTTCCTCCTCTCAACCGGCTCAACATTTTGAATTCACAATGAGCTGATATAATATTCACACTGTGAGTGTCACTGTATGAGAATGGTCTCATGATCTCACGTGTTGACTGGGATCTGCAGCCCTGAGTTTAGACCGATGCTGGCGGAGAACATCACATGACCAGGGGCAGAGGAGGTGACGCGGGCTGGCCTGGAGGAAAGGGGGCAGAAGTCTAAGCAAGATTTTAGAGTGGAGAAAGAGTATCAGTTGCACTGTTAGTATCTGATGATGATGAGATGATTAGTGGGAGTAAGTGTGTCTGAGACCAGAGAGGACAGACGGAGGGAGAGAGTGAGCGAAGGTTACAGTGTGTTGTTCCTCCGGTTGCTGATACTTCTCTCTGCTGTCAGGTTCTTTATAGATATGGAAAAAGACTATTAAAATATTATTTACACTGAGAAAAAAAGTGTTGTTTTACAGCAAGACACTACAGGCAAAAAAAAGTGTTTTTTCATGCACTGGTCAATTTTCAATAGACTGGCTTTTCATGTCCGAATCTCGCGAGAATTAGTACGTCACCCAGGTAATTCTCGCCTACTCTTTTATGAATACTGAATACTGATTCATACTTTTTCGCTCGCCTACTACGGTTTCGAACGCAGCAATAGATTTCAACGGAGACAAGTGAAGTCAATTAGAAGTCAATTAGAAGCTCTCACTTCCTGATGGCTGAGCGTACTGCGCAGACTCAAACTGAGCTTGACGACGTAGATGTGACGTGAGCAACCTGTGTGTCTTCTAGTAGCTGTGCCAAGAGAAATCTGAATCATTCCCTTCCGAATCTTGCAGAGACGGAGAGTGTGAGTAGGAGCTGTCCATGAGCTAGGAGCAGGAGCAACTTTATGACTCTCTATGGACTTCTCCCTTGACTTTATCGGTCTTTATGCCTCCACGTCCCCCAATTGCCCGCGAGCTTCTCCTCCTGTCTATATGGTAATTTCTTTACTGTGCGACAGAGAGTCGTGTGGTTACTTATGACGCAATCGTTAGCCTATTTTTACAAAAACGGCTTCTACGGGGCCATAGCGTAAGATACAAGGTAATGGAGTCTTTTATACATTGTCGTGTTTCTTTAGAAATAAACAATGGACAAATGGAGTCTTTAAACGCCTCAGATGTAAAGTTATTCACTGTCAGAATGACGCCAAAATGAATGGGAGTCAATGAAATGCTAACAGCAGGTGGGGGTCCGCTAGTCAATGGATGCCCCCATAGAAGGTATATACGCTTTCCGGGTGAAAATAATTTTGCTTTGTATCATTGTGACAAAGTGCAAGTTGATCAAAGAGGACATGTCTTTTGTTTTTCTTCCAAAAAGGCATATGCAAACAAACCTGATAATCTGATTAAATGGTGGCACCAAAAGAATGCAGTTATTCCCTGATATGTTTATGATTACTCTCAGTACTGTCAGAACAATTAACAGTCATTAATTACTATTAACTATTAATGCTCACCATTATGCAATTTTTATTTATTTAAACATTTTTAATCACTTCTGACTGCGAAGATAAGAAGTTATACTTCCAAATGAGGATCACCAGAGGGTTAATTATTGTTTAATATCTTTGTTATTATTTCTAATTATATATTTCTAAAATACTGACCGCCACTGATGTGACAGAGGACGTTCCGCTTCCTTGAACTTCCTGTTCCTCCGATCAGTCTTGCTGTTGGAATTCCTAAAGCAGAAGAAAGCTGATGCTGACCTGTATGACTTTAAGATTTATATTATACTAAACTCTGAGTTCATCATCAAGTTGTCAGCTCAATATCATGACAATATAAATATATTTATTATTAATCATAATTAGGACAAAAGATGCATGATCAAAAATTATTTACCAGACATAGCACTCACAAAGAACAATTTTAACCAAGTAAACTAAAAGCAAATCACTAAACAAATTAAATGTAAACATTTTAAATAACATATTTCCAGGTTTTCCTTGACTGTGTGAACCTCATTGTTTTCTCTGTATTTTCTGATTTGAAACTATAGCGCCACCTAGTGAACATTTCTACAGTAATGCTGTAGCACAGAGGCCTCAGAGAATCTTAAAGTAATAGTTCACACAAAAAATAATAATTATGTCATCATTTACTCCCCAAACCTGTATGAGTTTCTTTACTGTGACTGGTTTACTTTAAAGAGAGAAAGTTTTCTAAACATTAAACATTTGACATGTCATCTTGGTAATAGACCTACAATTTCTTCTTCTTCTTCTTCTTCAATTTTTTTTTTTTTTTTACCATGATCATAATATCATGGTGTTTTAAAGATCCATAGTGTTGTGTATGAATATGGTAATAATCATACAGTGATATATATTGAGGAATTACCATCTGATTTACCTCAGTATTATCACAGATCATTTTGTAATTGAAATGGTAGAAACAGCTTTGATATACTTTATCAATGTTATCATAGTTTGGTTTATTTTGATGTATATAAAAACAAAAATACAGACACTTTCACTTTGTCAGGTTGAGATGGGAGAAAACAACGGCATGAATAATTATGAAAAGTTGAAAATAAAATTGTTAAACATATATATAATTTGCAATTATTGCTAGAATTATAGATTTTAACAAAGAAGAACAAATTATGAAAATATAGCAAAACATGTTTAGATTTGTAATTATATAAATCATTTTCATTGTGTATTTTATATTAGGGCTTTAAATGAACGAAATGACTCGAAAAAAGATTCGTTCATTTTAATGAACGAGATCGAACAAGTGAGTCAGTAAACACACTGTTGAGTGTGTTTGAATAAAGTTCTGCTTGTTCATTATGGAGCTAGAATTGTGTCTTTATTACATGCGAGAAAATAAATGATCTGAGAGAAAAAAAAAGTTTGATACACTGATAGCAAAAAAGCATTTCATGAGAGAAAAAAATAATATTTGAGAGAAAAGGTTTTCATACCAATAGCAAAAAATAATAATATCTGAGACTAAAAAAAGTTTTGAGAAAAAGTATTTTCTCATAGAACATAAAAAAATATAAAATTGAAATTATTTAAATTATTTCTGAGAAAAAAAATCTCTTTCAAAATACTTTGAAAAAAACTCTCAAATATATATTTTTTTGCCATCAGTGTGAAAACATTTTCTCTAAAATAAAAAAGTGTTTCTCTCAAAACGCTTTTCTTTGCTCTCAATGCAATTTCTTGCTCTCGTATTATATAATACATCAATTTATTTAGATTTTCTCATCCTCATGTCGGTCCAAACCCCAATGACTTCTTCTATGGAAAACAAAAGAAGATATTATGCAGAATGTCCATGTTGCTCTTTTTCATTTAATGAAAGTGAATGGAGACTGGGGCTGTCAAGCTCCATACATAAAAAAATGACAAATGTAGTCAAGCAAAACATGACTTAAACATAACATACAAGTTGCATAAACCATGTTGTTTTTTTTGTCATTTATAAAAAGCTCAACAGCCCCAGTCCCCATTCACTTTCATTATGTCTAGAAGAACTTCTTTTGTTGCACAGAAGTAAGCAATATAAGTTTGGAACAACATTGAATAAATCATCTTTAGCAGAACAACGCTGTAGAAACAATCCATAAAAACAGAAAAGTTCTGTTTACAGTTAAGTTTACGGAGTTTTCTGTTAACCATACATCACAACACAACACAATGCATAATTCAAAACACGGGTAAAACACTGTGAAACATCAATACGGAATATTCCTTCATTAACACATTGTGCCATATTTTTACAGACTTTTCTTAGAGTGCATCCTTATCAATGTTTATTAACAAATTAAATGATGTTATATGAAATGATGATAATGTTGTTATAGAGATTTTAGAAACGGCTGCTCAAAATGAAACTCCTCTCAATGTTTTTGTCAGGTTTTGGAGAAGGGAAGTGTGTGTCGTTTGAGGATCGTCAGTGGCATCAGTCGTGTTTTAAGTGTTCTGAGTGTTCGGTGTCTCTGGTCGGCGCTGGATTCTTCCCCGACGGGACAAAGATTCTCTGCAAAAACTGCAATGCCAAATAATTAAAAACTGCTTCAGTAGATGTGCTGAAGAACAGAGCGCTGGGTAATAGAAACACATTTATGAAACTTTGATATCATTTATACATGTATGATATACATGATATACATTTAGGTGTTACATTCTCCCAAATCTGTATGTTAAAAATCTCTAAACTAGAACAACACATTAGATTGTTGTAAGAAATTGTAGTCTGCCTCGACCCATATTCCACTCCTAAATATATTTTAGAATGAGCTCATCCCCAAAATGGCTTAATTATCGATTAAGGCAGTCAAGTTATATTGTTTCTTGATCATTTGGGTTTATCACATCCTGAGCAAATGGTAGTCAATTGTAGAATGGGACTGGGTGTGGGACACAGAGAACCTTCTCAGACAATGGGGTGTCACAACTTCATTAACATACAGACCACAGCTGTTACAAAAAGAGCAACTTCATTTACATGAAGAACAGGATAAAAGGTTTAAGATTTGGATGTTCTGGGTTCATTCTGACGCCGGTGAACCCAAGGTGCTTTGTATACCTTGCCACTGCTGTAATAAACTTCATTTTTGAGATCTTCGACGTCCACATCATTTTTTCTTACATTGTGTAAATGTATTTCAAAGTTTAAATGATAAACTCAAATAATTTGAACCGAACGTGTTTCGTGCCAAAGTGACTCAGTTTTGATTTTACGTTTGACTAATTTTCCATGTGTTTGCATTAACATCAGGCCTTTAAATTCCCTCCAACAGCAACATTCCTCAATGAAACTTACATCTGACCAAAACACACACTGAGTGTTAATATGTGAGGTGTGTGTTCAGCGAGACAGGATTGAATCATGTAATGATGCATTAGAATATGGACAGAAAATGTTGTTTGTATTAAACAGTGAATTTTACAGTGCACTATTTTAATGCACATGAATTAATGTTTTATCCATTCATTTTAATAATTCTCAAATGAAATATTAGCATATTAATTATGATTTAACAGATGGCTTCCTATCCTGTTGCTTTCAAAAGAATACTTTTAACTTTGTTTTTAAATGTTTGATGTATTTTTACATATGAATGGCTTCTGTAAAACTGCTCCTGTGTTTCCTTTCATAAAATGTTTGTTACATAATAAACAACTTCTTTCAAATATTTGAGGTTCAGTAAAATTCTATTATTTTTAACTATACATGTACATATATATATAGAATATAAGGTTTGAAATCCTGCATAGCCTATATAACTCAACCCAAACATCTCTAATCATGAATAAACCCTTCATGTGAAGTTTTTAAATTGTAATTTTTATTTACTCGTTTTTATCAGATGCCAAATTTCGGACATTTTATTTATTAAAAAGTTTTTTTTACCTTAAATAAAGGCATGTAAAACTAAAAGATGACGACCCTTCAGGCGGCCAGGGAGGACCAGGTAGTTTGTGGGACCATGGTGGCGCGGCCTCCATGGTCCTATCAAGGGACCCACAGGCACAGGCTCAGGGACAGGAACAGACTCCCTGGCAGCGGCCATCTTTGCTGAGGGCTCAGGTTCAGACGTGGCGGCGGCCATCTCTGCTGAGGGCTCAGGTTCAGACGTGGCGGCAGCCATCTCTGCTGAGGGCTCAGGTTCAGACGTGGCGGCGGCCATCTCTGCTGAGGACTCAGGTTCAGACGTGGCGGCGGCCATCTCTGCTGAGGGCTCAGGTTCAGACGTGGCGGCGGCCATCTCTGCTGAGGACTCAGGTTCAGACGTGGCGGCGGCCATCTCTGCTGAGGGCTCAGGTTCAGACGTGGCAGCGGCCATCTCTGCTGAGGGCTCAGGTTCAGACGTGGCGGCAACCATCTCTGCTGAGGGCTCAGGTTCAGACGTGGCGGCAGCCATCTCTGCTGAGGGCTCAGGTTCAGACGTGGCAGCGGCCATCTCTGCTGAGGACTCAGGTTCAGACGTGGCGGCGGCCATCTCTGCTGAGGACTCAGGTTCAGACGTGGCGGCGGCCATCTCTGCTGAGGGCTCAGGTTCAGACGTGGCGGCGGCCATCTCTGCTGAGGACTCAGGTTCAGACGTGGCGGCGGCCATCTCTGCTGAGGGCTCAGGTTCAGACGTGGCGGCAGCCATCTCTGCTGAGGGCTCAGGTTCAGACGTGGCGGCGGCCATCTCTGCTGAGGACTCAGGTTCAGACGTGGCGGCGGCCATCTTTGCTGAGGACTCAGGTTCAGACGTGGCGGCGGCCATCTCTGCTGAGGGCTCAGGTTCAGACGTGGCGGCGGCCATCTCTGCTGAGGACTCAGGTTCAGACGTGGCGGCGGCCATCTCTGCTGAGGGCTCAGCTGACGTGGCGGCGGCCATCTTTGCTGAGGGTTCAGGTTCAGACGTGGCGGCAGCCATCTCTGCTGAGGACTCAGGTTCAGACGTGGCGGCGGCCATCTCTGCTGAGGACTCAGGTTCAGACGTGGCGGCGGCCATCTCTGCTGAGGACTCAGGTTCAGACGTGGCGGCGGCCATCTCTGCTGAGGACTCAGGTTCAGACGTGGCGGCGGCCATCTCTGCTGAGGACTCAGGTTCAGACGTGGCGGCGGCCATCTCTGCTGAGGACTCAGGTTCAGACGTGGCGGCGGCCATCTCTGCTGAGGACTCAGGTTCAGACGTGGCGGCGGCCATCTCTGCTGAGGACTCAGGTTCAGACGTGGCGGCAGCCATCTCTGCTGAGGGCTCAGGTGACGTAGCGGCGCCCATCTCTGCTGAGGGCTCAGGCGACGTGGCGGCAGCTATCTTGTCCGGAGACACTGGCTCGGTGGCTGCCATCTTGTCCGGAGTCCGGAGACACTGGCTGTGTCTGAAATCGCTCCCTATCCACTATGTAGTGCACTATTTAGGGTGTCGGCCATTTTTTAGTGGTGTCCGAATTCTGAGTGAACGACATCATTCCCTACATTCCTTCACTACTTTTACCCACAAAAGGAAATATTAAAGATGGGTAGGTAATGTTTATGACGAAATTGTCCGAGCTCTCTGGCGCGTGATAATTATGTCAGCGTCCGAATTCGCTCACTCATTTTCGTTCACTCTTTGCTGATGTAGTGCACTCAACTGCCATTCACTATGTAGGGATTAGTGAATGAGTGAACGGTTTCAGACACAGCTACTGGCTCGGCGGCGGCCATCTTGTCCAGAGACACTGGAGGTGTGACGTGTACAGCCTCTGGATCGGCAGAAGCGACGTGTACAGCCTCTGGATCGGCAGAAGCGACGTGAACAGTCTCTGGATCAGCAGGCGCGACGTGAACGGTCTCTGGATCGGCAGGTGTGACGTGAACGGTCTCTGGCTCGGCAGGTGTGACGTGAACGGTCTCTGGATCGGCAGGTGTGACGTGAACGGTCTCTGGCTCGGCAGGGCTGACGTGAAGTAGCTCAGGCTCGGCAGGGCTGACGTGAAGTAGCTCAGGCTCGGCAGGGCTGACGTGAAGTAGCTCAGGCTCGGCAGGCATGACGTGAAGTAGCTCAGGCTCGGCAGACGCCAAACTCACAGAAAAAGTTGAGCAGCTCAGTTGCAGGGCCAAGTCAGCTCAGTTGCAGGGCCAAGTCAATATAATGTTTCAGAGTCCAGCTAGGGTGATGAAGTGGCATAAGGGAGCTGAACGACTTGGATAGCCCTCCACGGAAAAATATCATTAGGCATAGTTCATTGAAAAAAGCCAAAGGTGCCAGCTTAACAAAGTCCATGATATATTCCTCAATGGGCCGGTCTCCCTGACAGAGACACATAATCTGTGCTCCTGGATTCATGGTCGGTCGGTCGTCGCTGCTGGATCTTGGTATGGCGAAGTTTTGTGTCACGAACTGCTCCGAGACTCGAAGGTGAGATCCAAATGCTGCTTTTATTATGGGCAATCCAAAGGCGTAATCCAAAGTACAGGCAATGGGTCAAAACACAGGTAGGCAGTCCAAACAAACAAAACAAACAAACAAACAAACAAACAAACAAACAAAACAGGCAGGGGTCAGAGGCAAAAGAGTAATACACAGAACAGGCAAGAAATCCAAAAACCAAGAGACATGAAACCAGGGAAACCGCTCAGAAATGCAGTTCAACAACATAAAAAACTTTGCAGTGAGTGAATGAGTGAACATGGTATAAATAGGCTGAGACTAACATGGTAATGAGACACAGGTGAATGCAATCAGTGATGATGAGTCCGGGCAATGAGTTATGGGAAATGTAGTTTGTGAGGGAGTGATAATAGTCTGATGTGGAGTGCCCTCTGGTGGCTCTCAAGGGCACTCCAGCTGGTGACCGTTACAGTTTTCTTTTTCTTCTTCTTCTCCTTTTTTTTATTTTTATTTTTATTACCATAATCATAATATCATGGTGTTTTTTATGTATACTTTGAAGATCCATAGTGTAGTGTATGAATATGGTAATCATACAGTTCTGATATATATTGAGGTATTATCATCTGATTTACCACAGTATTATCACAGCTTTTATCACAGCAATTAGACACAGCTTTGATAATTTATTAATGTTATCATAATATGGTTGATTTTGATGTAAAAAAAAATACAGACACTTTCACTTTGTCAGGTTGAGATGGGAGAAAACAACGGCATGAATAATTATGAAAAATTGAAAATAAAATTATTAAATAAGCATTGTATTTTTAATTTGCACTTATAGCTAGAAATGATTTTAACAATGAAAAACAAATTATGAAAAAATAGCATATAAACAGTGAGAAAATAGGCTGTAAATTCATTTACTGTAATTGACAGGTGTGATGATCAGTGGAGTTG
Source organism: Rutilus rutilus (assembly GCA_021464565.1). Lineage (NCBI taxonomy): Eukaryota > Metazoa > Chordata > Actinopteri > Cypriniformes > Leuciscidae > Rutilus > Rutilus rutilus. Next base: position 5,673,742 of record JAJAQA010000013.1, read on the forward strand.
AGTTTTTACCTCCAGCATTATTGCACGGGCAAAAATATGGATAGAGTTTCCCAGTGAAAGACTGATCAGTGAAAGAGTAGAGATGAGAGCTGGACTCCACATCATAAAAGGAGACCAGACCCTCCTCATAATCCACAAACACACCGACCCGCTGCGGCTTCACTCTCACACACAGGGAGACAGGAGAATCAGCACCAGCTTTATATTCATTCTCATTCCTCAAAACCACAATCCAGTATCCATTACTGGGACTCGCTGTGATCATTCCCTTCCTGTTAATGGATTCTCTGGCCACTCCTAAATCCCATTTAGTCTTTCCCTTCACCTGCACCTCAAAATAAAATCTCCCTGAGGAGAATCCCTCCTTTCCCAGGACACAGGGACACAGATTAAATCTCTCTGGTTTGTCTGGGAGTTTCTGTATAATGTCTCCATGTCTCACTTGTTTTCCATCATCAGACAGGATGAGATATGAATTAGTTGTATCAGGATCCAGAGTCATATGGAAGCAGATTAGTCTCAAATATAATTCACGCAAAAAACATGATTCACAAATGCGTAGACAATTTCACATGCATGAAACCTAATTCACGTGCACACAAAAAAAATCCACGTGCGTGAAAAAAAATATATATTCACAAAAAGCAATTCACATGCGCAAAATAAAATTATATATTCATAAAATACATTTCACAAATGCAAAACACAATTCGTAGAAATACAACTGTGCACAAAAACCTTTGAATGTTTAAAATTTACGAGTGTATCCTTGCATTTGAATGTGCAAATCGTCATTCACGTACGAATCGACCTAAGCTTATCAATCGACCAATCAGTATCACGTGAGGGCGGGCCTACCTACATGTTACGTCATCAGCTTTCGACCAGTTCATGGCTGAGCAGAGGTAAGTGCAGTTAATCGTTCATTTCTGTGTTTAGAAGTTAGAGATCATTTGAAGCAATAGTTTATTAACTGCTGTTTAGTCCACATGTGAATATAAACATTTATTTTTAGTATTGATGGATTTTCATGTCCTGTCCACCACACATTCAACCTATGATAATGTATGTAATGACGTGCATATATAGGAGACATGTTTTGATCTGCATATATTATGTAGTTTTATTGTTTCAGATTTCCAAGACAGATGATGTATGAAGTTGCAGACAACCAGTACTGTGATCTTACCATTTACTGTAATTCTTTGAAAACAGTCATGTTGCAAGCCATCCATTTTGACAGTTGTTTCAACAAGTGGTTGAAAGTGTAAGAACTGATTTTCCTGCTAAAACAAAGCTCACCCTGCAATAAAGCCATAAAATGCACCCTGGACAGCAGATAGCAAAGACAGAGCACAGAACCTTGTCCTGCCCAAACTTATCTCATTGTCCCCTTGTTTGACTTCAACTCATCCCCCCTCTCCCTCCTCAAGGCACTGAAAGTTCATTAAGAATGTCTATATAACACATATGGTGTATCTTATGAATATGTTGTTTTTCCTTTTCATGTTTGGTATCATTTTAAGTGTCGCAGTGCGATTGGTAAAGTGGTCTTAATTTCATTGCAGTCATTGGTTTAATGAGAAAGATTGAGAACTGAGGAGAATCCTGTATCTCTCTGGCTGATATCTCTTTACGATATCCCAAGAAACCAGGTGCTACCCCCCTCGGGTACATGGATTGGCCCAAACAACTCTAAACAACATTTGTTTAACCCCTGTTGTTCTGGTCTGGTATTTAAGGTGAGGGGACAGAGCAATCTTTGGGAATCTTTTACCAGGAGAATCCCCCGCACAGTAATACATGTCAGTATTTTCCTGTTGGAAAACCCTAACACATTACTGTGTGTCTTTGTCAGGAAAACATTACTTACTTTTAGAGTCATCTTTGAGTAAATGATGTCATATATTTTTTGAATTGGCTTTTAATAATTTACTTCTGTAATTGGCATGAGATATTTTTACCTGACAAATAAATGTTACATCTTGATTTATTCTGCATTCTTTTGAAATCATTATTTCCAGTAGATTAATGTGTAGTCTGGTGTTTCCGCAAATTTTGTCCAGAATAGATCAAACTGGAGGCACTTTGAATGGACCATGGGGCACATCTTTAGATAGACCTCCTGATTTCTGACTATTCCCTGACTTAGCATGTTGTATGCTGCAAATATTATAAAAAATTACGCCTATGAGTCTGTAGTGCGCGATTGCATAGGGTAAAATACTTGCACTGCACCCTCTGACTATTTCAGGACTGGCTAGTTTGTGATCGTGAGCGTGCAGTCGCGACGTGACGTCTCAAAGCGACACTAGGTCCGTGATGAACGAATAATTGAAAGTATGGGATAATCAGAATAATCAAAGATCTAAATTAATTAATAATCAATATTTATGATTATTTTCTAATCAGAAATACGATCTAAATTTGATTATCATTTGAAATTGGAGTCAGATTACGCATAGAGCTAAAGTAATACTAAAACTAAGTTCCAATAAATTAAGTGAACATCACTGGAGCGCTGAAAAGACATACACGCTTTAAACCTTCGCCAGGCCGTTGGATTCCGTCATTGGGCTAATGGATGGTCCTTACAGGTGCGCTGATTTTGCTGAAGCCCAGTATGAATCGCAGATAGAAGTTGGCGAATCCTAAGAAGCGTTGAAGCTCTTTGATGGTTGACGGTAACGGCCAGTTGGAAACAGCCTCCACCTTCCTCTGGTCCATAGAGATTCCATGTTGGTTAATCACGTAACCCAGGACCTGGACCGTCTCTTGGTGGAACTCACATTTTTCCAATTTGAGAAATAGCTGATGCTCACGTAGCTGTTGAAGTACTAGTTTCACATGGTGGTGGTGCTCGGTCAGACTGGCAGAGTAGATGAGAATGTCATCAATATACACAATGACAAACCGTTGAAGAAAATCTCTGAAGATCTCATTCATGAATCCTTGGAAGACGGCGGGAGCATTGGAAAGCCCATAGGGCATGACCCTATACTCATAATGGCCTGCAGGAGGGATGAACACCGTCTTCCATTCATCTCCTTTTCGTATACGTACTAGGTTGTAGGCACTGCGAAGATCCAGTTTAGAAAAGATCCGAGCATCACATAGTTGTTCCAGGGTGGCTGGGACCAGAGGAAGGGGATACCGGTACTTGACAGTGGAGGCATTGAGGGCGCGGTAATCAATGCAGGGGCGCAAGCCTCCGTCCTTTTTTGCGACAAAAAAGAAGCTGGACGCGGCAGGGGACGTTAATGGTCGAATGAATTCTTGACGAAGAGCCTCCTCGATATACTCCTCCATGGCCTTCTGCTCCGGGATGGACAATGGGCAGAATTTCCCACGTGGTGGAGTAGCCCAGGCAGCAGGTCGATCTTACAGTCCCATGGCCGATATAGTGGAAGTTTTGTAGCCAGTTGTTTACTGAAAACATCCTGGAACGCCCGGTAGATGGTTGGTATGTCTTAATGTACTTTGGTGGCTGGACTCTCGACAGAAGTAGAGCAGATTGCCACTTCGGATACGGAAGTAGACGGTGAATGAGTTTTCTTGACAGGATACAGACAATAAGAAAAACTGTATTTTCCCCACTGACATATTTCACCTGAAGACCAGCAAATGTAAGGTGAGTGAAGTTCCAGCCACGGGCGTCCCAGGATGATGTCCGCTGTAGAGCCCTCCAGCACCAAGAACGAAAGTTCTTCCTCATGCAAGCATCCAATTCTCATTTTGATGGTGGGACTGCAATACCGGATCTGCCCACGACTGAGTGGCTTTCCAAGGATGGACTGCACGTGAAGGACTTGAGGAGTGGTTCTTTGGTGGACTCGTAGTTTTTGTAGTGTGGAATGCGAGATGAAATTGCCTGCGGCACCGGAATCGATCAGCGCTTTTGCTGGAAGAGATCATTGAAGGTACATTAACAGTACAGGAGTGAATTTCATGAAGGAAATTGATGTAGGAAGTCGAACTGTACTCACCGCTGGTCGTGGGGGATGGACTAGACAGGTGACCAGAAGATGACCTGCTGTACCACAGTAGAGACAGAGATTGTTGTGGATGCGGCGTTGACGTTCAGTTGATGATAGATGGGCAGAGTCAATTTGCATGGGTTCTGATGCTGGAGGGCTGGTGGTGGTCAAAGGGCTCGGAGGAGGCAGTGCAGGGTTATCTAGCTGGCAAGCAGTGCGTCGTTGAGACACTCGAATAGACGTTGGATAAGGCTTTCCAGGCCAATGATATCATCGTAGATAGCCAGTTGTAAGCGAATATCTTGGTTAAGACCATGACGATATGCAGTGATTAAAGCCGTCTCATTCCATCCACTGGTTGCTGCTAGAGTGCGAAATTGCAGAGCATAATCGGACATAATCGGACACTGAGGTTTGTCCTTGCCAAATGGACAAACAAAATGATTGATCATGGACAGAGAGGGAATTAGATGCTTGTGAAAAAACTTTGCAGAAGTGGCTGATGAAGTTGTCAAAAGATTGAGTAACAGCTCCCTTCGCATCCCATAGCGCCAGAGCCCAGAGAAGTGCTCGTCCGGTGAGAAGGGATATGACAAACGCAATTTTCGCTCTTTCAGATGCGAACTGTGAAGCTTGCATTTCCATAAAGAGTTTGTACTGCAGAAGAAACCTACTGCACTCACCCTCCTCACCTGAGTACGTTGCTGGTCGGGCCATGGGACTGACAGAGGCAGACGAGGAAGAACAGATGACGGGTGGATGAATAGCACACTGAATTTCTTGTAATACTTCAGCGACTGTGACCAGGGTTGAATCATCCTCTTCGCCGTAATCTGTTGGTTTGTGCATGTTGGTCTGGTCTTCTGTCATAAAACAGAATGACACAAACAGGTAAAGTAATAGATGTTTTATTTAAAGCACTTAGGAACAGACATGGCAGGTGAGTAGATGAATTGAAGAACGATTTAGATAACAGATGCAGATGTTGGATTTGATTGAGTCTCTTATCTCGTGCAGGTTTGGTGATGTCGTGATGGGAAGATGAACGACTGGCAGAAGACTGGAGGATAAGAGTGGCTGAAGGATGTCTCATGGACGCCAGGTGAGTATACACGATGCATGTAAGTCTGAATTAACAGTCTGGAGAGTACCCAAAGGAGAGTCTGGTTGACAAGGTAATAGCAACAAGACCAGACAGTGAACTGAGGGAACTGGGGTATCTTTATAGTGCAGATGATGAGAGTGATGATTGAAGACAGGTGGTGATGACAGGTGAAGGTGATTAGTACTCAGGAGACATGGAACGAGTGGGCGGAGTGTTGAGGTCTGGTGCTGTTGATGGTGTTTCCATGACAAATGTCTATTCATGCAGATTTGTTCTTTTTTTTAGAGGAACATTTCTGACCTGTAGTTCAAACAGCTTCGCAGTGCTGGGCTTTCATTTTCACTTTCTCTAAGGTTATTTTTTATGTTGTCTTTGTTGAATAACCACAACACTAATACACTCCAAAACTGAGATTAATAACATTAGCCATAACAATATCTAAAATAAAATTTTCATAAAATGTTTCACAAAACATTCTCAATGATGTTCTAAAAAGGAGGAATATTTCGAGCTCAAACACAATAGGAGTTCAGGGATTCTCTAAATATCAGCAGAGAAACATTGATCAGATAAAACATGATGTTGTACACAATTCTTTAAATATAACCTTAAATCTTGTCTATAATTCCACACATAAAAATGTCAAAGATCTGATGGTGTTTTATTGTCATGTGTCTCTACAGAACTGAAGAGGATACAGCAGTATGCAGGTACAGTGTGCTGTCTGCACTACACTAGATTACATTCAGATACTCACAGCTTCATCACTGACTGACAGAATGATTAAACACTGATTACATATTACACACATCATCACTAAATACATGTATTAAGTTGTGATTTATATTCTCTGTTTTCTCAGTGGATGTGACTCTATGGAAGCAGATTAGTCTCAAATATAATTCACGCAAAAAACATGATTCACAAATGCGTAGACAATTTCACATGCATGAAACCTAATTCACGTGCACACAAAAAAAATCCACGTGCGTGAAAAAAAAATATATTCACAAAAAGCAATTCACATGCGCAAAATAAAATTATATACTCATAAAATACATTTCACAAATGCAAAACACAATTTGTAGATATACAACTGTGCACAAAAACCTTTGAATGTTTAAAATGTACGAGTGTATCCTTGCATTTGAATGTGCAAATCGTCATTCACGTACGAATCGCCTTAGATATGTGTGTGTGTGTGTTTGAGACTTTGCTGGCAGCATAACACTCGTAACACAGAGCAGTCGTACTCTTTAGCCAATCAGATTTAAGCTTATCAATCGACCAATCAGTATCACGTGAGGGCGGGCCTACCTACATGTTACGTCATCAGCTTTCGACCAGTTCATGGCTGAGCAGAGGTAAGTGCAGTTAATCGTTCATTTATGTGTTAACTGAAGTTAATGAAGTTTGAGATCAGTTGAAGCAATAGTTTATGAACTATTAACTGATGTAAGCAAGTGTTGTTGTAATCAGATGTCCCATATCGTGTCAAAAATGAAGAAGAATGATGCTTGTTTTGTTGTATTTTAGCTGAAGGTACAGACAGCTCTCACAGCTTCAATCACGCTAATGAGTGCAAAACAATCAACTGTGGCCAATACCCATCGAGATTGTTCTTTAAATAGTGAATAGACCTATTTTAATGAGCACCCAGTGTTTTTTGCCATTTGTGTATGATGTTAAATTATTATTAACACTTGTTTCCCTGCATTTTATCAGGATTACTCACCTTTGGTGTGACATCTGGATAGCAGTCACGAACATCTTAATTCATGTTGTTTCTTAATTCTCTTTTATACTTTTTTTTTTTGTATTATGTCTTAATTGGTAACACTTTATTAAAACGTTTCATTAGTTAACATGAACTAATAATGAACTGCACGTGAATAGCCTTTATTATTTTTTGTTAATGTTAACATTTACTAATACTTCATTAAAATCTTGTTAACATTAGTAAATGCACTGTAAACTAACAATGAACAGCTGTATTTTTAACTAACGTTAATAAAGATTAACAAACACAGCAACAAATGTATTGCTCATGGTTATTTAATACATGAACTAATGTTAACTAAGTTATTGTACCTTATTGTAGAGTGTTAGCAATATATTCAACATGCATTTCCTTATGTTTTGTGCTGTATTGTCATCGCAAGGTTTTTAAATAAGGTTTTTTAATGTCATCTTAAGGTCTAAGGACAATATAGTGAAGCATTAATTTTACTTTGCCTAGTAAAATAGGCAAATCTGATTTTATGCTGATAAGAAAAAGGTACTTATCATAGAGAGAATCTTCTTTGTCCTAACAGAGAGGTCTACTGATGACCGGACTGAACACAATTCATTTTTTAACTTTTCACTTGATGTATTGCACTTATATTTATATACTCTAAAAGCAAAGTACACTCTGACTGGATCTCACAACTCCTGGGAGACGTATATTTCTCTGTACTGAATATTGTGCTTCACAGTTTAGACTGTCAGTTCATGATCTTCATATGTAACAGGAACATTAATCATGATCAAGTCATTTTATATATTTTATTCCCAAAGGATTCAGAAACTTTCAAATTAATAAAACGTGTACATCAAATTGAACTATGTCTGAATCTTTTAATTCTTACAAGAACATTTAATAATGCATGCATAGCAAGGCTTTATTCCTAAAGCGTGTACATATAGTCCGCAGGAGACAAATTAATACAGTAACAATGTATCACTTTTGTAGAATTGAAAATAATCCAAGATATTTTAAATGAACAAAGATATTTGCTTGACTGTTTTTCTACCCCCTCTTTCAGAGACAATGACCATTTGGAGTTCCTAAGGCACAGAGGGGCTGATAGTGATCTAGGCATGCAGGCCAAATGTTTGTACTTTGGGGGGTCGATGAATTGTCACACCTTTAGTACAGTGGTGGAAGTGTAATTATCTGATTGGTCAGTTTGAATGTCTCACATTTGGGTTTTAGTCACAGGATCAAGGAAAGGATAAAAGAAGATTGTAACTGTTGCTCTGCGCTCTTTGATGCTCTGGCTATCTTCTTCTCTGGGTCCCTTTCTTGGGGGCTCTCTCTCTCTCTCTCTCTCTTTCTCTCTCTCTCTCTCTCTCTCTCTCTCTCTCTCTCTCTCTCTCTCTCTCTCTCTCTCTCTCTCTCTCTCTCTCTCTCTCTCTCTCAGGTAACATTTGTCATATATGCTGGGTACAATTAATAATATAAGTTATCATCATCTCATACATCTATTTTGTAACTATTTTAAGTGTAACCATAACCATATTTTGTCATTAAACCTTTTCAATTGCAACTAATGTACTAACTAGTTTTGTTTTGGTATTGACTTTGAAGTGCTACATATTGCAATACAATATTGTCACTATCTATAGCAACGCTCTCCCACAAATATTAAGCTATTGTAACTGCACTTATTTCCGTCGTTGGTATAAGTGGCAGTGGGTGGTTAAAGACAAGAAATGTGCAGTTTTCTACCATCTTGCCAATAACGTTTCTTTAGTCATTCGGCAGTTCTTGCAGCTTGAACCACTGCAGGAATCCACCCTTACAGATGGTGCCGAAACCCGGGATCCCTTGCAGTGTGTTTTCTGAAATTCACTTTGATCAGAATGAGGACATTTTTTCACAGTTAATTTTGTGAATGGACTAAAGCTGATCTTCTGACCATGGAATGGGTAAGTCTGTTTTCATTGTTTAATGGTATGATAGGAAAAGTCTCCATTTGCATGAATTGAATGAAACAGAATTTAGAAGGTTTTGAATAGCTTTAATAGTCCCATTACTGTATAATTTGTAAATATTGTGAATATTCAGAACTCCTCGGGGATGGAAGGGAAAAAATCTGATAATAGTGATGTATTGTTTGCTTTATGGAGCAAAAAAGTTGAGCCTACCCTGTGTAAACTCAAGAAAGAGTACATTGGAATTAAATGTCCAGATAAGGAAATGCTCCAATGGTGGGACACAATAGGCAAACATCAAAAGAAATCAAAACATGCTGAAATAATTGAGGCTTTAAACTTCATAAGTTTTACACGGCTACGTGAGTTAACAACGTGTCTATCTTCAAGTATAGATGCTAAATGTAAAGAAGTGCAATCTAAAAATGCAGAGGCACTAAAGTCTGAGGCAAAGATTCAAGATCTTCAAATACAGCTAGATAAATTGCTAGCTGAGCAGTTAGCCCTGACTGAAAAGTGTAAAAATCACAAAGAGACCATTGCAGAACTCAAGGCTAAGCTAAATGCTAAATTGTCTCCCAAAATGCTTAACAGCGATGGGACTAAGAAGCATGTTCACTTCTTAAAGGAGGTGACTAGCTCTAATGAATATGAAACGTTTAGTTCAGAAAATGCATGTGCAACTGACCAAGAAAGTGTGCCTATTTCAGTTCTTAAGGTGATGCAACACCGTAATAGCGCAGAGTCATGTACCAGAACGCATGGTGTACAAGCATTCGAGAGTCGTAAAAATCCTCAAACTCCAGGAGAACGTAGCAAACATCCCTATGGTAAAGAAAGCAGGTTTTGCAGTTCCTGTCAGAAAATAGGCCATAAAGAGGGAAAATGCTGGTCACTGGGAAGGGGTAGACCTCCTCCTTATTTTCAGAAAAATAGTAAACCACTTTCTAAGAGCAAAAATCTGCGATCTGCACGTACAGGTAAAACTCTTAGTGAGTTAACTGCTTTGTTCATGCAAGGCCTTCAACTATTAACTTCACTTGCTAGTGGGTTGGTAGCCCAATAGCAACAAGTTAAATAGTTAAACATCCAAATTGCAATGATCCTGTTTGTATTTTCAAATGTGTAATTGTGCGTAACACATTGTGCTCATAGAACACACTTTATAGTTGTTTGTGCTACATGTGCACATAGGCTAATTAAGTTTATTCTTTAAAACACATGATAGCTTTACTGTAAGTGTTGTATGAAACACTTAGGTTAACAGGCTGTAGATGCTAAGAATTCTAGGCCATGAATCTTGTGTAAACTGAATAATTGTTGTACTGGAATTGCATAGCGATTTCAAGTTGCATGTGTGACTATGTTGAATTTGTTTGTCTCCTTAGTGGAAAACTCTGCTATTTTTCCATATAGCTGCAGTGAAACCACGTAAAGGAGCACAGAATTGCCATGTGGCCACAATGTTAATCACGATTTGCATTAACCATGAAAATGCTTTCCTCACAACAGGATTGAGTAACTCTGTACTTTGCACTTTTATCATGCTTCTCAACTGAAACATTGGTGTTGGAAGATTTTGAGCCAGAACACACCTCATACTCACAATCTCAGGCTGGCTCCCTGTTTCAACAACAGGACCAAATTTGCATCACAATTGTAAAACCTCATCACCTTTGTTTTGGGGCATGATGAATTTACACATAGCCACAGGTAAATGCAGCCACCATTTGATCTCCACACAAAGTCAAATCTGCATCTATCTGATTCTGCCTCACAAAATTAATGCATACAATGTTATTTAAGTCTTTACATCTAGACTGAATTATAACTGAATTGCATCCAGTAATTGTTTGTTTTGTTTTTCTTTGGATTTACTTTATCACTTAAGTAATCATTAGTCTCACCAAGTTAAATTTTAAATTGTATGTCAGTATTTCAAATTTTTACCCAAGTACAAATATTTGTATTCTCATTAATGCATTTGAAACATTTCTGAAATGTATTTGATTTCTACTTATTTGTATTTTGTCCATTTTACTTGCAACAATGTTTTGGACATTCATTCAATTGAATCTCTGTGTTTGGTTACACTGAATATTTTGCTGATACTCTTCATAGAATGGGGTTTTTAACCAGCATTTGTTGTTTTGTTGAAATGCAATTTATTTAAATGTTTCCAGAAACAGTGTAAGAGCTTGTTAGATCTTATTTTATTCTCCCTTGACCATATTTTTAAGTACATCAATTTAAGGGCTTTTTGCCAGAGACTAATTTTAATCTGACCATATCAAACCTCTGACCAATGTCAAATGCCATGTGTCTGCTTTTGCTGTTTGTTGTGCTATATGCTCTTTTAAGATCACAGGATCCCTGCAACCAAAGTTCACATCCTGTGTCCTGCCTCAGAAAGAGGAACCAGCGTTTGCTCCCAGATTCAGTGCCTGTTCTTGTGGAGGTGTGAAGTGTTCGATGGATGATTTGCATTTCTATGAACGGTGCAACACCATTTGTTGGAGCCTTCCTCATGCAGGGCTGAAGGAGAACAAAGACTGAACATTGACCAACTGAGATTGCAACAAGCCTGGACGAAAAGTCTGAAGATACAACTAAACGCAACAGAAAGCATGTCTTTATGGATTGTGTCACCTTTGGACTCCATGTGTGTGGCCAACGGTGCCAAGGGGGGAATTGTAGAATTGAAAATAATCCAAGATATTTTAAATGAACAAAGATATTTGCTTGACTGTTTTTCTACCCCCTCTTTCAGAGACAATGACCATTTGGAGTTCCTAAGGCACAGAGGGGCTGATAGTGATCTAGGCATGCAGGCCAAATGTTTGTACTTTGGGGGGTCGATGAATTGTCACACCTTTAGTACAGTGGTGGAAGTGTAATTATCTGATTGGTCAGTTTGAATGTCTCACATTTGGGTTTTAGTCACATGATCAAGGAAAGGATAAAAGAAGATTGTAACTGTTGCTCTGCGCTCTTTGATGCTCTGGCTATCTTCTTCTCTGGGTCCCTTTCTTGGGGGCTCTCTCTCTCTCTCTCTCTCTCTTTCTCTCTCTCTCTCTCTCTCTCTCTCTCTCTCTCTCTCTCTCTCTCTCTCTCTCTCTCTCAGGTAACATTTGTCATATATGCTGGGTACAATTAATAATATAAGTTATCATCATCTCATACATCTATTTTGTGACTATTTTAAGTGTAACCATAACCATATTTTGTCATTAAACCTTTTCAATTGCAACTAATGTACTAACTAGTTTTGTTTTGGTATTGACTTTGAAGTGCTACATATTGCAATACAATATTGTCACTATCTATAGCAACGCTCTCCCACAAATATTAAGCTATTGTAACTGCACTTATTTCCGTCGTTGGTATAAGTGGCAGTGGGTGGTTAAAGACAAGAAATGTGCAGTTTTCTACCATCTTGCCAATAACGTTTCTTTAGTCATTCGGCAGTTCTTGCAGCTTGAACCACTGCAGGAATCCACCCTTACACACCCATCACTTCTCTGTTGAGAAAAGGGGCCAAGTCTCTGTCCTGGACCACCGAAGCCACCAATGCCTTCGAGAAGCTCAAAGCCTCCTTCAGTTCCGCTCCTACCCTCGTTCATCCTAACCCTGATCTTCCATTCCTCGTTGAAGTTAACGCCTCAACAACCGGGGTAGGGGCAGTCCTTTCCCAGCGGCAGGGCAAGCCTCCAAAACTCCATCTATGTGCCTTCTTTTCAAAGAAACTGTCCCCGGCGGAGCAGAATTACGACATCGGCAACCGGGAACTGTTGGCCATAAAACTGGCTTAGGAAGAATGGAGACACTGGCTGGAGGGAGCAAAATTCCCCTTTGAAGTCAACACTGATCACCGTAGCCTGGAATACCTTCGAGATGCAAAAAAAACTCAACACCCGTCAAGCCCGCTGGTCACTCTTCTTCACCCGGTTTAACTTCAAAGTAACCTATCGACCAGGAGAAAAGAATGTAAAAGCTGATTCCCTCTCTCGTCTGTACCAACCTGAATCCATCGCTAATAATCCTGAACCTATCCTCCCTCCAGCCATGATTGTCAGTCCTATCCAGTGGAGTTTGGATGACCATATCGCTGAAGCCACTCTTTCTGAACCTGCTCCGCCAGGAGGTCCTGAGGGACGGACCTTTGTACCATCCCATCTACGTCTGTCCCTCATGGACTCAGTCCATACATCTCCGGGCTCTGGACACCCAGGCAGCCAACAAACCCTCTCGCTCCTCCAACAACGCTACTGGTGGCCCAATATGACCCAGGATCTCTCCCGATATGTAAAGAGTTGCTCAGTCTGTGCCATGGCTAAAGTCCCCAGACGGCTTCCAGAAGGAAAACTTGTTCCTCTACCTGTACCCACAAGACCTTGGTCTCATATCAGGGTGGACTTCATTACGGACCTTCCTTCATCAAATTCCTACACCTGTGTGTTGGTTGTGGTAGACCGTTTCTCAAAAGCCTGCAAATTGATTCCTCTGCCTGGTTTACCCACAGCCTTTGAGACTGCAGAGACTCTCTTCAACCAAATCTTCAGACATTTTGGCATACCCGAAGACATTGTATCAGACCGTAGTCCACAATTCATATCCAGGGTATGGAGATCCTTCAACCTCCTGGGAGTATCTGTGAGTTTGACTTCTGGATATCATCCGCAGTTGAATGGCCAGACTGAGAGGAAGATACAGGAGATCGGGAGGTACCTGCGGTCATATTGCCATGACCATCAGGACTGCTGGAGCCGCTACCTACCCTGGGCCGAATATGCACAGAACTACAGCAATCCACCACGGGTCTGACGCCCTTTCAGTGCATACTCGACTACCGACCCTGTTTCCCTGGTCAGGAGAGCCTTCCGACGTTCCAGCAGTCCACCACTGGTTTCAAGAGAGTGAGAGGGTCTGGGACTCAGCACACGTCCATCTACAGAGGTACTGTCACGGAAACACCATCACCAGCACCAGACCTCAACACTCCACCCACTCTCCTGAGTACTAATCACCTTCACCTGTCATCACCACCTGTCTTCAATCATCACTCTCATCACCTGCACCATAAAGATACCCCAGTTCCCTCAGTTCACTGTCTGGTCTCGTCGCTATTACCTCGTCAACCAGACTCTCCTTTGGGTACTCTCCAGACTGTTAATTCAGATTTACCTGCATCGTGTATACTCACCTGGCGTCCATGAGACATCCTTCAGCCACTCTGATCCTCCAGTCTTCTGCCAGTCGTTCATCTTCTTCCCATCACGACATCACCAAACCTGCACCAGATAAGAGACTCAATCAAATCCAACATCTGCATCTGTTATCTAAATCGTTCTTCAATTCATCTACTGACCTGCCGTGTCTGTTCCTAAGTGCTTTAAATGAAAACATCTATTACTTTACCTGTTTGTGTCATTCTGTTTTATGACAACATTAATGATGTATATCAATTTGATTTTCATCTGCTAAACTGATTTTATCTGACACATAATCACAACATTTGGATGAAAATGGCAGAAAATGAATGTTTCTTTCTGTTGTTTCTCATCTAAAAGTGTTCACAGATTTACTAAAGCCTCAAGGTTCTGGTTACAGTGATGAAGCTTCTAGTACAAGATGAATTTACTGCATGTTTCCTGAAATTAGAGATGAATATGACCTGCTCTCTTCAAGAAGAACTGTGATGATAATGAGACACAAACACATGATCACACACTTCTCTTATTTCAGCTTTAACAGACTCATTATTCATTACTGATATTAAAAGATGATAAATATATGTATCTGTACGGTGTATTTGATATTGCTGTACCAGTTAGCGTGAGTTTCTCCTGTAGAGAGTCCTGCAGTTTAGTCAGAGCTCTCCTCAGAGTCTCCAGACTCTCATCAGTCTTCACACTGATCTCAGACCAGTTCCTGGTGTTTCTAGAGCTGCACAGGGATGAGTAAATCTACAGCAGGAGAGAGGAGAAATCCTTCAGCATGGGGAGTGTTATGGTGTCATATACTGCATTATCATTGATCAGAGAGATGTTGACTGACCTGTAGGAGGTGGAGGTGATCTTCAGTGTGTGAGAGCTGCTCCAGCTCAGTGTTTCTCATCTTTAGCTCAGTGATCTCCTGCTCCAGCTCTTCAATGAGCTCTTCCTCCTGTTTCTCTGCTGCTTTCTGCTGCTCCTCCATCATCTCCAGCAGTTCAGTCTGACATCTCTCAATGGAGCGGATGAGATCAGTGAAGAGCTCCACACGGGCTGCTTTCTCCTTCTCTGTGTTTCTCTGCTCAACCAGGACAATCAACACATTATTAGTGGCGTTTGTTAAGAGAAGAATCAGTGTTATTATTTCTCATACTTCAGTGTTTTTAGGCGGTTTTCAAAATCCCTCATTCTGCCCTGTTTGCACTGAATGATTCCTCAAATCATGTGTGTTGTTGAGGAGAGATGTGTTATTACTTTACTAAGTGATCAGGGAATCACAGACGTGTCGATATTCAGACCAGCAGTGTGACTGTGAGTGTGAAATTGCTTTTATACAACAATTCAATAAACAATGATAGATATTAAAATTAATTTAATTGAATTATTTTAAACTCACTTTTCTGACTTCTGCTGAGTGTTTGACGTCTTGAATCTTCTTGATTCTGTCCTGGATCATCTGCTGTGTGTCTTTCTGTGTCTTCATCAGTTGAGTCTATAGACAGAGAACAACACACAATATGTTTTCATAACTGATTCATTTATATTAAAGAACATGTGATTCCTCATGATAAGAGTAATTTAAAATCAGTTTGTCAGTAACTTCTACCTTCTTCTCTTCACTCTCCTCTTCTAAAGGAACAGTGTTGTGGTTCTTGTGGTCTGTTACAGTGCAGATCGGACACATAAATGTCTGATCATCTCTACAGAACAGCTCCAGAGGTCTCTCATGTTTCTGACATATATAGTCCTCCAGATTACTCACAGGATTGATCAGTTTGTGTTTCTTTAAACCTGCCACTCTCGAATGAGGCTCCAGGTGAGTTTCACAGTAAGAGCTCTGACACACCAGACACGACTTCAGGGCTTTCAGCTTTCTTTCCTCACAGACGTCACACAGAACTTCAGCTTTTTTCTCAGGACTTTTCTTTTTATAGTGAACTACAACTTCTCGGAGTGTGGTGTTAATCTTGAGATCAGGTCTGTGCTTGAATGTTTCTTTACAATATGGACAGTTGCAGGTCTGGCTGTTGTCCCAGCACTTATTCAGACAGGTCTTGCAGAAGTTGTGTCCACATGGAGTGCTGACTGGATCAGTGAACACGTCCAGACATATAGAGCACTGAAGCTCCTCAGTCAGTGGACCGCTGGAGGAAGACATCGCTGGAGAGAGAAATGATGAAGATAAATCACCTGCATTAGTTTAAAGTCAAAATCTTGTTGAGAGAATGTCCAGAATGTGCAGAGTTTAATTCTAACCAATGCGAGGCTATTTTCAAGATAAAATATATGATAAATTTGAGTGGGTTATTGACTCACCTGGAGGAATATCCATACTCCCTTTCCTTTCTCGTTTTTTTGTTGATGGTGGGAAAGATTCTGCCATTTTTTCACCTCTTTATTCCTTTTCAAGGCAAAAGAAAACAACAACAGAATAATCTTAAATAGGAAATAATGTTTACATTAAAGGACAGCACAGATAACCTTTCCCCCAAAATTAACATACATTTTGTATGGCCAAGAGACATTTAATTTTGATTTAAGTAAATGTGATTTTCAGCTGCAGTTTATTTTAAATGTAATAGTTTATTAAAACTATTAACAAATTGTATTAATAATTCTGATACCATTTCAGCGCATTAAACATTTGTAGGAGAAAAGTTCCTTTAAAAACAGTGAGTGTCATAAAAAAGCGAATCATTTGGTGTTGATATTAAACACAAACAATATTAACATAAACTTCTTTTGAAAATGTTTTCTGACAAAAATGTCTTCCCACAAAATAAACTGATGTAAGTATTATTTCATCTTGTCAAGCGTGTCTGCATTCAGTCATACTTTCTTCACTCTTCATAAGGTGTTTGACACATTTGTGCACAAAACTGTGTAACAGGTTCAGCAGGTTTTTCTGTCAGTGTCTGTATAAGGGTAATTTATGCCTCCTGTTTCTTTAGTCTTTATGTCATGTGACGAAATTAAAGAAAGCCCAAACTTTTTGTCACAACCAATCAAATTACATATTTAAATACAATTCTGATAGCTACCATTTCAGTGCAGTAAATGTAACAGATTGGAAGTCTGTTAATCTTAAATAAATCTAGATTCCCAGCCACACCAACACAGAGAGAAAGACACAAGAAATATCAACATAGTATTTTATTATTCTTTTTAAAAGTTAAATTTAAAAGGGCAGCAAAAATCACAATTTCATCCTCAAAAACCAGGGGAGACAATAAAAAACATGAATTGTCCAATATTCTGTCCCAGGGTGAAACAATACCCAAATCCAGTCAAATCCGGATTTAGCTCCGTGTTTCCCCTGCCGCCGGCAAAGGATGTCTGTTTCAGCAAGACCTCAAACAGCCAATTCCAATCCCGAAAAATCCCGGACCAGGATTTTCGCGGCGCCGCTCTGCGTCTGTCAGTGGAGAGATCGTGAAATCAATGGGCAGCTTGCTCGTAGCCCGGTAACTTAAAATCTTAGATGACTAAAATGACAACATTCCTTTCCTACTTCAAGTGGGCTCATCAACAATGTTATCGTGTCTGCTACTCTGCCGTCGGCTCCTGGATCTGTCACCTTAGCAGAAATGGACATCTAAGAACGCCTCCTTTAACTCAGATGTTAAAAAACACACACGCATCAGCGTGGGAAAAAAAGAACCACTTCCCTTTAGTCGGAGTTTTGTGAGCGTTGACACTACAGAGTCTGGTATTCGGCTCCACCAGGCACAGGAAATCCAGCCAACAACAACACAGAGGGAAAAGAAGATCAGCAAAAGTCCGCTTCAGCACACGGCTCGTTCATCTGTCCAGAGCGTTCTCTCTCTCAGTAAGAGATCTAGCGTCCTTTTTATTGGGAGTGATCTGATCAGCTGGCAAATTAGATCGCTGATGTGATTGGGGTTCTACAGGTGTGTCAATTAGTGTTCGTTATTGTTGCAGTTTGTGAAGGAGGAAAAACAGTACCATCAATGGTCCAGCAAAAATCACAGCAAACAAGGAAAACCACAGCAAACAATATAAAAATGAATCCACCACAAACAATATAATAAATTAATCCACAGCAAACAAATATGAAAGTTAAGGCAGAAATTGCTATATCAATCAATAATAATTTCCAAAATAAAGTAAGGTTAACCAATCAATCACACTGCTCTACTTATTGTATATTATATGACACTCCTCCCCCCCTTAACAGTTGTCGTCCCGACAAAGTCTTAGTGTCCATACCTGTCTGGAGGCCTACCCCTATTTTGTCTCTGGGACCTACGCAGGGGTGATCCGTCTCCTGGCTCAGGTCTCACAATAGGGGCTACTGGGTCATCGTCCACTGAAACTGCAGGAGGGGCACAGGCTATGGGCACAAAGGTCAGAGGTAACGTCAAAGGCCCAGGATACAAGGCATTCGAAAGATTGGGGTTCACCGTTTCAGTCTCTGGGGCTTGTTGAGGCTCTTCAGGGGGGTTGAAAAGGCAAGGCCTTAAATGATTCCGATGAATTGTCCTGATGGGGCCTTCTTTTCCTTCAGGCTTTATCTGGAAAACTGGCAGGCCTGGGCGTAGTTGGTCAATAACCACGTAGAGTTGGGGCTGCCAGTGCGGTGCCAACTTCCCTTGTTCTCTACGGCGGAAGTTGCGCAGGAGCACCCGCTCTCCAGGCAACAAGGGGAGTTTCTTTGTTTTCTGATCATACCTGGCCTTGTCCCGCATTCTACTTTCTCTGGTTTTTGCTGCCACCTGTCTGTAGACTCTCTGTAGGGTCTGGTTGTGTAGGTGAACCCAACCCTCCAAGTCTTGTCTGTGGGTCAATGGTGGCGACCCAACAGCCGTTTCTACTGGCAGGCGGGCGTGTCGGCCAAACATGACAAAGTGTGGGGTCAGTCCAGTGGTCTCATGAGAGGTGTTGTTATACATCTGCAGAAGAGTCGGCAAATGATCTGGCCACCGCACTTGGTCTTCTTGGACTGAGTCTTCTGGACTCAGTGTTCCTAAAAGAGACAGAACAGTCTTATTAAACCTTTCACAGGCCCCATTTCCTTGGGGCCTGTAGGGTGTAGTTCGAACTTTGGCACACCCATACAGACTGCACAGCTGTGCCACCATGGTTGACTCAAAGGCTGCTCCTTGATCTGAGAGGATGCGTTCTGGACACCCCCATGGCTGGATAAGATAGCGCCAAAGGGCACGTGTTGTAGTGGCTGCTGTCTGGTCTTTTGTGGGGACAGCCCATCCATACTTAGAGAAAAGGTCAGTTATTACCAACAGATAAGGATAAGTGTCACCATGCCTACCAAGAGACAAATAGTCAATTGAAACGGTTTCCAAAGGGTATGATGTAAGAATAGGCACCAAGGGTGCCCTTACCTCTGGTCCTCTTTTCTGTTGAGTGCAAACTGAACATTTGGATGCCCAGTCTTGCAAGTCAGCACCCATCCCGGGCCAAAAGAAGGTTTTTCTCAGCAAGCCCTCGACCTTGGCTATCCCCATATGGCCTGAGGCGTTGTGATACTTCTCCCACAACTTATAAGTCTTGTCTTTGGGAACCACGATTTGATAGAGGCTCAACCCTGTATGACGCTCTTGGGCCCTCCGCTTTAACACACCCTCCTGGATGTGTAATCGACTCCATTCCCTTAAGAGGCGTTTCGTTGCAGGTAGGCACGCTTTCCTCTCCTCGGCTCCTGGAAAACAATTTCCAACCACCCAACCCTTCATTTGGGCCACCGTCTGGTCTTTCTCCTGCCAATCCCTCCAATGGTCTTTGGCTTCTGTGCTAGCCTCTGACTCCACAACTGCTGTCTCCACTTGGGCCTGTCGGTTGGATCCTATTTCCTGTGGTAACCTGGACAAGACATCAGCATTACGATTGGAAGCGCCAGGGCGATACTTAAGTTCAAAATCAAAATTCGCCAGCTGCGCTGCCCACCGCTGTTCTGTGGCCCCCAAGTGTGCCGTATTCAGGTGGACCAGAGGGTTATTATCCGTAAAGGCCAGGAATTGATTGCCCCACAAATAGTCTTTAAATTTTTCGGTGACAGCCCATTTAAGGGCTAAAAACTCCAGTTTAAAAGAACTGTAGTTTTGGTCATTCCTCTCGGTGGGGTTAAGGCTTCTGCTGGCATAAGCTATAACTCTCTCTCTACCATCCTGTAGCTGTGCCAACACAGCACCCAAACCTCCCAGGCTGGCGTCCGTATAAAGATGGAAAGGTTTTGAGAAGTCTGCATATGCCAAGATTGGGGCACTCACCAGAGCAGTCTTCAGAGAATCAAATGCCATCTGGCAATCTGTGGTCCAGTTGATGGGGGTATTTCCTTTCCTCATACTAGCAGAACCTACTAGGAGAGCATTCAGGGGTGCAGCTGTTTTAGAAAAACCTTTTACAAATCTTCTGTAGTACCCCACAAACCCAAGGAATGAGCGTACCTGCTTAATGGTAGAGGGGATGGGCCAATTCTCAACGACAACGGTCTTTTCGGGATCTGTGGATATTCCCTCACCAGAGATGACATGGCCGAGGTAGGTGACTTTCCTCTGGAACAGGCTGCATTTATGGGGCTGCAACTTTAAGCCATGGGCTGCCAGCTTCTCAAAAACCTGCTCCAGGTGACTGATATGGGTGTCAAAGTCTGGGGAGTATACAACAACATCATCCAAGTAGATCAGGAGAGAGTCATGGACCTGCCCACCCAGGCACCGCTGCATCAGGCGTTGAAATGTTGCAGGTGCATTACAGAGGCCAAAGGGCATCCTCTGGAACTCGTACAAGCCCAAGGGTGTGGTAAATGCAGTCTTCTCTCGATCCTTTGGGTCCACATCTACTTGCCAATATCCACTGGCCAGGTCAAGGGTAGAATACCAAGCAGCTTGCTTGAGGCTGGTGAGGGATTCTTCTATCCTTGGCAAGGGATAGGCATCTTTGTGGGTTAGGGCGTTCAGCTTCCTGTAGTCCACGCAAAAGCGCCAGGATCCATCCTTCTTTTTCACAAGGACAATTGGTGCTGCCCAAGGGCTGGAGCTTTCCCTTATGACATCATTATCCAGCATGTTTTGCAGAAGTTCCCTCAATTCAGGGTAAAGGCTTGGTGGAACTGGCCTGTAGCGCTCCCTGCTGGGTGGTGCAGAACCTGTAGGTATGGAGTGGAGGACTGTACTGGTCTGGCCAAAGTCCTCATCACCTGCTGCAAAGATGTCTCTCCATCGCTGTAACAGCGAGTCCATCTTCTGTTGTTGGTCTGTTGTTAAGCCATCACGGAAAATAGTAATCATAGTAGGCTTTTAGAATACTCCATCTAAAATGACCTGTTTCAGACACGGTCTGCATAAAGGACCAGTTCAAGATAAATAAGGACTTTTTTTAGGATCATGCAAAGCTACTCTAGTGGAGTATCAGAATAAAAATATAGAACTGGAAATTAGCATAATAGGTCCCCTTTAAATTCTATTTAAGTAATTAATTTACTTATTAGAGAATCTGCTTGACTAATGAGTTTCATTGAGTTTCATAGTTACCAAGCTATGGTAACAGTTATCAGAACCACCAATAATTACCCTAATAATAATTCATTACATTTATATAGCGCTTTTCTGGGTACTCAAAGCGCTTTACATTGAAGGGGGAATCTCCTCAACCACCACCAATGTGCAGCATCCACTTGGATGATGCGACGACAGCCATATTGCGCCAGAACGCTCACCACACACCAGCTTACTGGTGGAGAGGAGACAGTGATGAAGCCAATCAGTATATGAGGATGATTAGGAGGCCATGATGGACAGGGGCCAATGGGCAAATTTGGCCAGGATGCTGGGGTTACACCCTACTTTTTCGAAGGACACCCTGGGATTTTTAATGACCACAGAGAGTCAGGACCTCAGTTTAACGTCTCATCCGAAGGACGGACAAACATTATTTACATACCTGACTTTTTTTTTTTCGACTTGCGACTGTGCCCCTGGCTGACCCTGTGAAGACAGCTGTGGGTTTGGAGAAAGAAAATTACTCATATTACCAAATAAATCTTTAACTTATTATTTCAAATTCTTGAAGATCACATCGCACAAGTGTGGCAGTACATGTATTAATAGGTGTAAAGTACATGCATTCTTATTGCGATTGAATTAAGGTTGCTCCATTAACTCCACGTGTTTCATTTTCTCGTTTATGTCCATCCTGTTTGTGATAATCCTAATTTGTTTCAACAAGCGCTGATCCTGCGCTGACTTGTTCAGGGAACGCAAGGGGTGGGAGAATGGTTAAGTTAAGTGTTCATGGGACACTGACATTCCCAATTATTTTGAATATTCGAATTATCCTAATATCTTTAATAATAAAATTTGGCCTACTTATTTTACTTTTAAATTTTTAATAGACTCACAAAATTCCTTCCAACAGCCCTAGTACAGAATCAGATAGACCTATCATCTATCTAATTATGTAATATCAGATAAACTTTTCTAGCAGATTATCCATTGAAAATGAGAACCCTGTAGGTGATGATACACAGGGCAACTTTTTGAGCAATGTTGCTGGGCAATGTTGCCGTCAACAGGCAACCAGATGAGACACAGGGCCCACAACCCATCTAAATTATCCAGATAGAAATGTGTTGCCCATTTTCAATGTGAAAGTGCCCAAGGAACAATCGCTCGGCAAGATTGCCCAGCAACATTGCTCAAAAAGTTGCCCTGTGTATCATCACCTATAGTGAGTTTTACTTTATCAAGCAGCAAAAAAGTTATAGCATGGTGAGTTTGAGTTCATTTCGTTGAAAAGAGCCCTAACCTGCATCAAGCTCTATGGGGGAAAAACACTGGAAGTCAAGTAAAGTTAAGGTAACCCATGGGTCAAACACTTTTGGACTTTACAAATATAAACTGTAACTCTTTAAATTTGTTCTAATTACCTTGCCCCTCCGTGGATTCCGCCTGCTCCACTTGCCCCTCCGTGGATTCCGCCTGCTCCACTTGCCCCTCCGTGGATTCCGCCTGCTCCACTTGCCCCTCCGTGGATTCCGCCTGCTCCACTTGCCCCTCCGTGGATTCCGCCTGCTCCACTTGCCCCTCCGTGGATTCCGCCTGCTCCACTTGCCCCTCCGTGGATTCCGCCTGCTCCACTTGCCCCTCTGTGGATTCTGCCTGCTCCACTTGCCCCTCCGTGGATTCCGCCTGCTCCATTTGCCCCTCCGTGGACTCCGCCTGCTCCACTTGCCCCTCCGTGGGGCTCGCCTCGCAGGGTGTGAGCTGCAGAGTAATCAGCTGATCCTCATTGCCACTGGAATCCTGGGTCCATCCTGTGCAAGTTAAACAAGTGTTGTGTTTTGCTTATTTAAAACATAGAGGTTAACCATAAGCTTGATCTGTACCTGTTTTAACTGTTAGGTAAATGTGTTTGAATAATATATACCAAATTTTCCCCAACCAGATTTGAAGGCACTTTTGATTGCAGGAGAACTATTGAGAGTCTACTGGATGTATTACGGTAGATATCTGTAATATATTTGATTGATTTTCTATGACGATAACCAATACAATATATCTTTAAGTCAGGAAAATAAAACCCAGAGTGCTCATAATATCTATTAAAAAAATGACAAGTATAATGTTTGTTTACAGACTGGGTCAAACTATTCAGTTAAGACTAGACTGCGGTGTATCCACAGCAAAAATTTGATGGTTTTCTTTTTCTCTGTGTTATTTCCTTTAATGATCTACATTTTAGCACTGTCCTCGATATTGTTTCAATGAGTATATATAGATTCATTATCATTTGATTCATTGACCCAGTGACCAAAACGGGTCTTTGCAAATGTAATGTGTTCAATTAGTATGCCACTACAAAAAATGCTGTGGTCAGTGTGCCTAAACATTAAAAATATGGTTGTATGTGGGCTGAAAACAGAAATGAAATATGGCTCCTACAAAAACATACCAAACATAATTCTAAAGTTGACAGTATATGCTTGAATGCACTTAACTCTGGGTGCCAAATCCCATTGTAGACCAGTGTGCTGCATGCTATTAATACAAACAGGGCTCAATACACTTAGTATCTACATGTCTGAGTATCTGCAGTTGCAAGAAACTACTGTTTTGAAAGTTTACTTCAATTCCCATAATCATTTGCCAGGTGTGAATTTTTATGTTTTTCTACCCATTTGCGTCTACATTAAATGTGTTGGTAGAGACGTCACATAGAGTAGCCTATGATCATACAAGCATTCATCAGCAGAAAAAAAGAATGATTGAATTTAAGTTTTAGGGGTGAGACATTCCTTTAAGATTTAAACATTAATAAAATATTTTGAGTACTCAACACAAGTTGTGAACTGTGACTTTAAGACAGTGCATGCATCTCACCTTCACAAAGGTATTCATAAAATGAACCTATCTTCTGTAGGTAGTCCTGGGCAAAGGTGGAGAGTGTGCAGCGAGGCGTTAATATTTCGCACTTAATTTCTTTTTTTTTGTTCTCCTTTCCTAGTAGCAGAACTGGTTTGTAGCCAATGGCATGGAGTTTCTCAAGCTGCAATGACACAATTGTGTGTTTGCTGTTTTAAGTAATAGAAAAACAACATAAAAAATAACTAAGAATATTAATTTAAAAATATATAACATTATTAATGACAGCATCCAGGTTATTGCCATTCAGGCTTTTTAACCTAATGGTGAGTTTAGCTTTATGTGCAAACAGGAAAGGCTCATACAATAGAAGCAAAAAACAACTATATATAGAAAAACAGTAAAAAGATAAATCTGACACCATGAGGGTACCCTTCATATAACTTTATATAAATATTTATTTTTGTAACATTAGTAGCTCGGGTTTTGCACCTACATTGATAAGATTATGTAACCATTGTGCAACTGGACAATGACAATCTAAAGATTAATTATAAATAAAGGCAGAACCTTAGTGATTATGTGACCAAATGGGTGAATGCTGCACATATTTACAATTGACGCATTCACATTTTAAAGTGCTTTGAGTAGTACAGTATGAATGCAGTTCATGTGTTATTTCTCATCCACTCAATAAGAAAGTTTGATTATTAAATTGCACCTGTAATTCTGTCATAATGCATGACTGTACATGTTATGAACTCAAGAATTCCTGAGTTTCAATTGTATTTGCTGTGTGTTCAAATTTTGCTCTGGTAGATCATTTAGGTATGTGATGTATTACGGTGAAGATGTGATAACTTTATGGTTGTATTACCACCACTAAAATAAAAACTACAAATCACAATTACGTGTGCCTTCAAAGTTGATAGTTAAATTATACTTTTAAATTGATTCTGATGACACAGGGAGGACAAAGTATCATTGGAAAAAAAATATTCAAATTTATCTATATTGGCAAAAAATAATGCCTTTCTGACCTTGCGCTGGCATGCTCAATAACAAATGGTACCACTGAATGTACTTCTTAGATGATCTGGACAGTTTACTGTCATGTATGAAATTGTACGTACCATGATATTGGCTTCATCCTTGATGGATGCAGTGTTGTGGTTTTTCTTACGACCAACCACCCATTCCTCTCGCTTCTCATCAAACCTCTGAAGCTTCTTCTTGAGGCGCTGCTTCAGAGGCTGCTCCTTTTTACAATGTGAGCAGATCTTTTGAGCACAAAATATTATCCCCTGACAAAAGGGGCAGATCTTTTTTGTAGACCCCCCTGGCATTATAACAAACAGTCAGTTTCAGACAGACAGTCAGATACAGACAGACAGACAGTCAGATACAGACACAGTCAGATACAAACAGACAGACTGACAAAGATGGGTAAGACAGACAAGTAGACAAAGAC
The DNA here is from genome assembly GCA_021464565.1 of Rutilus rutilus. Lineage (NCBI taxonomy): Eukaryota > Metazoa > Chordata > Actinopteri > Cypriniformes > Leuciscidae > Rutilus > Rutilus rutilus. The sequence goes on from JAJAQA010000013.1 coordinate 5,699,547, forward strand.
AGACAGGGAGGAAAGAAAGAGCAATAAAGACTGTGAGATAGATAAAGATTGAGGATGAAAGAGAGGATGTAACAGAGAGGATGTAAGATAGAAAATAATGAAGAGGCTCTTAGGCTCTTAAAAGTGCCTTTGGGTTTTGAAAATCAGGTTCGGATAGGTTCGACAGGTGATATGTTTGACAGGATCTGCAGGGAGAACAACAGAAAATGTTAATTATGTAGTGTTATGTTGATATAAGATTTAAAAAGTGTACCCAAATAGTGAGTGATTCCCATTTTCTTGTAAATGCTTAGGATAAATAAATACAGATTCACGTTGTTCCTCCTGTGCTACTGTTAAAAGTCGCGTAACATTTTTTGAACCACGATGATCGAGAGAAAATCACATCATCTAAATGTCCCCAATTACTATTCCCCCAAAAAATTCTCAATAAGCAGTTACACGTCCAAAATAAAATTATGAGTATTTCCACATAAAAAAAACACATGTTGTGATATATATATCACAACATGTTTTTTTTTTTTTATGTGGAAATACTCATAATTTTATTTTGTATCTAGAACCTATATCTAGGCTTAGAACATGTTTTTTTTTTATATATAAACTCGTAATTTTATTCATTTTGGACGTGTAAATAATGCTTATGAATTCATCTTGCTTATTAGACTGTTGTAAGCGACTTACCGTGGTGGAATCGCGCTGGGCAATGGTTTCTCCGATGGTCGCACACAGTGACGTGTTGCACAAAATTGCGCCAAAATATCAATCATAATTAAAAAGTACAGTCTTAATATTTTATATCCGTGCTCAAACTTTTAAAGGGGTCAGCATAAATGTCCAAGTGAAGGAAAAACGAGTATGTAGCCATTACATTTAAACACATATCACTTCCCAGAATGCATCCATCTCTTTGCCAAAGGATATGTCCATATAAAGTAATATAAACATTTCTGCAGTAGGCTATATAATTAATTTATTACAACTTCATAATCAGCATTGAGATGAAAGTTCTATAAAAGTAGGCTATTCTTTTTTTCTTTTTCTTTTTTTTTGGCGCAGAAAAAAAAGAAAAGAAAAGTAGGCTCACTATAAGCCATTGCAAATTGAAATACCATCGACAATTATAAAATATCCCACAATAAATTAAGGCATGTTTTAAGCCTACAGCAAATATGCAGTCCTGCAATTATGTCGTTTTAATGTAGTCCACAATAATATAAAAAAAGAGAGGAAAAATCGTGATATTACCGATTTAGAAAAGAGTTTCAGCAAGCTACCCTCAACGTCGGCTTATGGACGTGAGGGGGAAATTACCACAATATGTGATCGAAAATTATAAAATATCCCACCTAAATGAACCTTGGAATGTTTTAAGCATATAGAAAATATAGGCTACCGTCTTGTAATTATGTAATTTTAATGTAGCCCAAAATTATATAAAAAGAGAGGAAAAGGAGTTAGGGTTAGGAAAATAATCAAAGTTCAAAATTCAAAGATGAGGGATTCGCACTCAAATCTATCGGACGACCCTCTCCGTTGTCAAGTGACGAATAGGGGGTACCCTCAACGTCGGCTTTGGACGTGAGGGGGAAATGACCAAACGGCATGTGACGAATAGGGGTGAGACCATGTTGCAACGAAAGACGTGGTGCAGGGCAGGCACGGAAAATACGTCCCTTTGAAATACATTAGATTGAAATTTGTGCTGAGTGACACGAAAAAAGAAGGAAATTCGTGCTTATGGACACGAATCAATTCGTGTTGAGTAGCCTACCGAATATAAAGCAATACAACAAGGATTAAAATCTCCTGATTAAATGTTGAGTAATGTAGCCCTTAAAGTTTGCTAAAGGAATAGCCTAACATTTGAGAAAAAACAATAGTGTGCTCTCGAAAGAAAGACGTGGTGCATACGCCCCATAATCCCCATTGAAATACATTAGATTGGAAGTCGTGCTGAGTGACACGAAAAAAGAAGGAAATTCGTGCCTTTGGACACGAATCAATTCGTGTTGAGTAGCCTACCGAATATAAAGCAATACAACAAGGATTAAAATCTCCTGATTAAACGTTTAGTAATGTAGCCCTTAAAGTTTGCAAAAGGAATAGTAACATTTGAGAAAAAACAATAGAGTGCTCTCAAAAGAAAGATGTGGTGCATACGCCCCATTGAAATACATTAGATTGAAAGTCGTGCTGAGTGACACGAAAAAAAGAAGGAAATTCGTGCCTATAGACACGAATCAATTCGTGTTGAGTAGCCTAGCGAATATAAAGCAATACAACAAGGATTAAAATCTCCTGATTAAATGTTGAGTAATATGTAGGCCTAGCCCTTAAAGTTTGCAAAAGGAATAGCCTAACATTTGAGAAAAAAACAATAGTGTGCTCTCGAAAGAAAGACGTGGTGCAGGCACGAAAAATACGTCCCATTGAAATGCATTGAAAGTCGTGCTGAGTGACACGAAAAAAAGAAGGATATTTGTGCCCTTGGACACGAATAAATAGATTAATGTTGAGTAGTCTACCGAATATAAAGCAATAAAAACGAGGATTAAAATCTCTTGATTAAATATTGAGTAATGTAGCTCTTAAAGTTTGAAAAATGAATAACAATTGAGAAAAAACAATACTGTGCTCTCGAAAGAAAAACGTGGTGCAGGCACGAAAAATACGTCCCATTGAAATACATTAGATTGAAAGTCGTGCTGACTGACACGAAAAAATGGGGAAAATCGTGTCCACGAACACGAATCAATAGATTAAATTTCGTTACTATGTCACGAACTGCCGTGAGACTGGGTTGTTATGTGTGGAATTATAGACAAGATTTAAGGTTATATTTAAAGAATTGTGTACAACATCATGTTCTGATCAATGTTTCTCTGCTGATATTTAGAGAATCCCTGAACTCCTATTGTGTTTGAGCTGTAAATATTCCTCCTTTTTAGAACATCTTTGGGAATGTTTTGTGAACATTTTATGAAATGTTTTCTTTAGATATTTTTATGCCTAATTACTGATATTAAAAGACGATAAATATATGTATCTGTACGGTGTATTTGATATTGCTGTACCAGTTAGCGTGAGTTTCTCCTGTAGAGAGTCCTGCAGTTTAGTCAGAGCTCTCCTCAGAGTCTCCAGACTCTCATCAGTCTTCACACTGATCTCAGACCAGTTCCTGGTGTTTCTAGAGCTGCACAGGGATGAGTAAATCTACAGCAGGAGAGAGGAGAAATCCTTCAGCATGGGGAGTGTTATGGTGTCATATACTGCATTATCATTGATCAGAGAGATGTTGACTGACCTGTAGGAGGTGGAGGTGATCTTCAGTGTGTGAGAGCTGCTCCAGCTCAGTGTTTCTCATCTTTAGCTCAGTGATCTCCTGCTCCAGCTCTTCAATGAGCTCTTCCTCCTGTTTCTCTGCTGCTTTCTGCTGCTCCTCCATCATCTCCAGCAGTTCAGTCTGACATCTCTCAATGGAGCGGATGAGATCAGTGAAGAGCTCCACACGGGCTGCTTTCTCCTTCTCTGTGTTTCTCTGCTCAACCAGGACAATCAACACATTATTAGTGGCGTTTGTTAAGAGAAGAATCAGTGTTATTATTTCTCATACTTCAGTGTTTTTAGCCGGTTTTCAAAATCCCTCATTATGCCCCGTTTGCACTGAATGATTCCTCAAATCATGTGTGTTGTTGAGGAGAGATGTGTTATTACTTTACTAAGTGATCAGGGAATCACAGACGTGTCGATATTCAGACCAGCAGTGTGACTGTGAGTGTGAAATTGCTTTTATACAACAATTCAATAAACAATGATAGATATTAAAATTAATTTAATTAAATTATTTTAAACTCACTTTTCTGACTTCTGCTGAGTGTTTGACATCTTGAATCTTCTTGATTCTGTCCTGGATCATCTGCTGTGTGTCTTTCTGTGTCTTCATCAGTTGAGTCTATAGACAGAGAACAACACACAATATGTTTTCATATCTGATTCATTTATATTAAAGAACATGTGATTCCTCGTGATAAGAGCCATTTAAAATCAGTTTGTCAGTAACTTCTACCTTCTTCTCTTCACTCTCCTCTTCGAAAGAAACAGTGTTGTGGTTCTGGTGGTCTTTCAAAGCACGCATCGGACACACACATGTCTGATCATCTCGACAGAACAGCTCCAGAGGTCTCTCATTTAGACAGTAGGTGGCACTGTTGTATTACATTTCACAGAGCTGCCAAGTCAGTGTATATACTGCATTCGTTTTTACTAGGTTTGTCTTAATAAATGCAGGCATGAATTTCGTTTTTTGCATTGGTCTAATTTAATCATCATCTGTATATTAATATATACAGAATTGTATGCATGAATTGTGCATTTCCAGTTCTCAAAGCAGTTAATAACAAAAAAAAAAAAAACTTTATACAAAATACATCATGCTCTTCTTCGCTAACCGAACAAACAATTAATTGTTTGTGCGCACGGGAAATATGCTGCGCATAACAATAGAAAACAAGGAGAAACGCGCAGTCACATGCTCAAACAATCAACAGGTGCATTCCATTTGACCATAAGTGGACTTCACAAGGTTTTCCGCCATCTTAAGTTAGATTCTAATCCGAAGGGAGCGAACATGTTTAGTTCGAAGGGCACTGCACACGGCATAGGGAATAAGGGAACATCGATACATCACTTCACAGGAAGTGGAGAGCGATGATTACCCAACTGTCATTTCGCGCACCACGTCATCACCAGTCAGAACGGTCATAACTAACGATGGAGGAGTTTACATATGTGTGTAAGTATTCATACATTTCGCCATTGTTATACAAATGACAGTATTTTTAACGGTTATTGTTGTGAATATTACATATACTATTTTTGATGATTATAATTTACCTCAGTGAATGCAGCCAGCTTAGCTAGTTTGTGAGGTAAATTTTATTTTGTAAAATAGTGCAATATAATTGTAAATATATAAAAAATAAAATATGAATGTAGTCCTATATATATTTATGTTATATGATAATCTGCGCGACTCCGTCGTTGACTTTCTTTGATGACATTTGCAGGGCGTTTCAAATGAGCGGGTATTGTCAGTGAAGTCCACTTCAACTGATATACCGTGCTCAGGGGGTAGGGGAGCAGTGAACATTGCGTATGGACCCTGTCGAATTGAACGCACATTAGATGTGTAAAAACCATAAAACAAGTGGAAAGCGCGAGCGCGCCGCTGTCTCCTTTCCACAAGCGCTTGTTCTCCTGTGGCGTCTGTCGTTGCTATGCAACCGTGAACTGCGCTCTCCATGATGACAAGACACTTGCTCATTTAACAATGAGCAATGTGGTGCAGCCGCGCCACAGCTCTGACGACTGTTCTCCAGTCTGAGAATTGCTCAAATCTTTTGGTACCTAACTGATCCACTTTGATGTGAGTAGACAAGACTTTGACCTCTGATCGAATTTCAACATCTTTCTCTGCATCAAATTCGTCTTGCGGTCCTACCCCAAAGCAACAAATAAAATAAAATTCCTTATCAAAATTTATAAGGAAAGACAAGTATTTTGTTTAGGCTTGGCTTGTAAGGAATTCCAAACCTGCGTATATTCTAACGCACATAACTATAGAACCCATTCTAAATGCGCATGTGACCGCCATCAGCGTTTCTCACAGGTTCGCGTTTAAAGTCTGTGTAGAGAGAATGGTGTCGTCTTAGCGGCCCCTAATTTAATAACAAATGATCATTGCGACGGAACCAAATCAATTAAAACTAACTTTAGATGGAAATAACTTAACTCTGCTGTAAAGCCGAAACAATCTCTGTTACCTTAAATTATACGCTTATCTCTGTAAAGCTGCTTTGAGACAATCTACATTGTTAAAAGCGCTATATAAATGAAGATGACTTGACTTGACTTGACTTGACTTGACTTGACTTGACTTGACAAGAGCTGTGTCTGAAATCGCTCCCTATCCACTATATAGTGCACTATTTAGGGTGTCGGCCATTTTGTAGTGGTGTCCGAATTCTGAGTGAACGACATCATTCCCTACATTCTTCACTACTTTTACCCACAATCCTCTCTGAATTCGAGTGTACATACGATGTACACTTGCTGAGACAATAGGCTTGTTCGACTTCATGCAGCTCTGCGCAGACCGATCGGCGGCTGACTTGAAGCAGTGCATGCCGGTTAGAAATTTTGTCCGACTTGATACAGCGCCGACGCCACGTGACTGTGACGTATGCCATCAAAGTACCGCGAGAGCGATTCGAGAGTAGCCGGGGAACTCAGCCAGCGCAGCTTCTCAAGAGCGGCTGCACTGGGCTGCACGAGGGCTGATGACGACACAGCTGGTCCCAATAAATGCATCATGGTGGTACTTGAGCAAACAGGCGACCCACTGCAAGGTCTGTCAGGAGAACTGCCATTATCCAGGATGCTGGTGGGTCTCAGATCTCTCAGAGTGTAGTGTGATGGAAAAGGGAAAGTGTACAGTCTGCACGGGGAAGTGTGACACCAATGCTCATGTGAAAGATTCTAACAAATGTACAGACGTCTGCTTGAAGAAGTGTGACTACACTGATCATGTGAAAGATAAATACAAATATGTGAATAAAACAAGGAAGGTCATAAAAACAGATGATTGTCTGAAAAAGAAATATGAAGAGGAGTTTGGAGAAAAAAAAAAATGTTATTTCACCTAGATATTAAAATTAATTTAATTGAATTATTTTAAACTCACTTTTCTGACTTCTGCTGAGTGTTTGACGTCTTGAATCTTCTTGATTCTGTCCTGGATCATCTGCTGTGTGTCTTTCTGTGTCTTCATCAGTTGAGTCTATAGACAGAGAACAACACACAATATGTTTTCATAACTGATTCATTTATATTAAAGAACATGTGATTCCTCATGATAAGAGTAATTTAAAATCAGTTTGTCAGTAACTTCTACCTTCTTCTCTTCACTCTCCTCTTCTAAAGGAACAGTGTTGTGGTTCTTGTGGTCTGTTACAGTGCAGATCGGACACATAAATGTCTGATCATCTCTACAGAACAGCTCCAGAGGTCTCTCATGTTTCTGACATATATAGTCCTCCAGATTACTCACAGGATTGATCAGTTTGTGTTTCTTTAAACCTGCCACTCTCGAATGAGGCTCCAGGTGAGTTTCACAGTAAGAGCTCTGACACACCAGACACAACTTCAGGGCTTTCAGCTTTCTTTCCTCACAGACGTCACACAGAACTTCAGCTTTTTTCTCAGGACTTTTCTTTTTATAGTGATCTACAACTTCTCGGAGTGTGGTGTAAATCTTGAGATCAGGTCTGTGCTTGAATGTTTCTTTACAATATGGACAGTTGCAGGTCTGGCTGTTGTCCCAGCACTTATTCAGACAGGTCTTGCAGAAGTTGTGTCCACATGGAGTGCTGACTGGATCAGTGAACACGTCCAGACATATAGAGCACTGAAGCTCCTCAGTCAGTGGACCGCTGGAGGAAGACATCACTGGAGAGAGAAATGATGAAGATAAATCACCTGCATTAGTTTAAAGTCAAAATCTTGTTGAGAGAATGTCCAGAATGTGCAGAGTTTAATTCTAACCAATGCGAGGCTATTTTCAAGATAAAATAAGATAAATTTGAGTGGGTTATTGACTCACATGGAGGATCACTCATACTCCCTTTCCTTTCTCGTTTTTTTGTTGATGGTGGGAAAGATTCTGCCATTTTTTCACCTCTTTATGCCTTTTCAAGGCAAAAGAAAACAACAATAGAATAATCTTAAATAGGAAATAATGTTTACATTAAAGGACAGCACAGATAACCTTTCCCCCAAAATTAACATACATTTTGTATGGCCAAGAGACATTTAATTTTGATTTAAGTAAATGTGATTTTCAGCTGCAGTTTATTTTAAATTAAATAGTTTATTAAAACTATTAACAAATTGTATTATAACAATTCTGAGACCATTTCAGCGCAGTAAACATTTGTAGGAGAAAAGTTCCTTTCAAAACAGTGAGTGTCATAAAAAAGCGAATCATTTGGTGTTGATATTAAACGCAAACAATATTAACATAAACTTCTTTTGAAAATGTTTTCTGACAAAAATGTCTTCCCACAAAATAAACTGATGTAAGTATTATTTCATCTTGTCAAGTGTGTCTGCATTCAGTCATACTTTCTTCACTCTTCATAAGGTGTTTGACACATTTGTGCACAAAACTGTGTAACAGGTTCAGCAGGTTTTTCTGTCAGTGTCTGTATAAGGGTCATTTATGCTCCTGTTTCTTTAGTCTTTATGTCATGTGACAAAATTAAAGAAAGCCCAAACTTTTTGTCACAACCAATCAAATTACATATTTAAATACAATTCTGATAGCTACCATTTCAGTGCAGTAAATGTAACAGATTGAAAGTCTGTTAATCTTAAATAAATCTAGATTCCCAGCCACACCAACACAGAGAGAAAGACACAAGAAATATCAAAATAGTATTTTATTATTCTTTTTAAAAGTTAAATTTAAAAGGGCAGCAAAAATCACAATTTCATCCTCAAAAACCAGGGGAGACAATAAAAAACATGAATTGTCCAATATTCTGTCCCAGGGTGAAACAATACCCAAATCCAGTCAAATCCGGATTTAGCTCCGTGTTTCCCCTGCCGCCGGCAAAGGATGTCTGTTTCAGCGAGACCTCAAACAGCCAATTCCAATCCCGAAAAATCCCGGACCAGGATTTTCGCGGCGCCGCTCTGCGTCTGTCAGTGGAGAGATCGTGAAATCAATGGGCAGCTTGCTCGTAGCCCGGCAACTTAAAATCTTAGATGACTAAAATGACAACATTCCTTTCCTACTTCAAGTGGGCTCATCAACAATGTTATCGTGTCTGCTACTCTGCCGTCGGCTCCTGGATCTGTCACCTTAGCAGAAATGGACATCTAAGAACGCCTCCTTTAACTCAGATGTTAAAAAACACACACGCATCAGCGTGGGAAAAAAAGAACCACTTCCCTTTAGTCGGAGTTTTGTGAGCGTTGACACTACAGAGTCTGGTATTCGGCTCCACCAGGCACAGGAAATCCAGCCAACAACAACACAGAGGGAAAAGAAGATCAGCAAAAGTCCGCTTCAGCACACGGCTCGTTCATCTGTCCAGAGCGTTCTCTCCCCCAGTAAGAGATCTAGCGTCCTTTTTATTGGGAGTGATCTGATCAGCTGGCAAATTAGATCGCTGATGTGATTGGGGTTCTACAGGTGTGTCAATTAGTGTTCGTTATTGTTGCAGTTTGTGAAGGAGGAAAAACAGTACCATCAATGGTCCAGCAAAAATCACAGCAAACAAGGAAAACCACAGCAAACAATATAAAAATGAATCCACCACAAACAATATAATAAATGAATCCACAGCAAACAAATATGAAAGTTAAGGCAGAAATTGCTATATCAATCAATAATAATTTCCAAAATAAAGTAAGGTTAACCAATCAATCACACTGCTCTACTTATTGTATATTATATGACACTCCTCCCCCCCTTAACAGTTGTCGTCCCGACAAAGTCTTAGTGTCCATACCTGTCTGGAGGCCTACCCCTATTTTGTCTCTGGAACCTACGCAGGGGTGATCCGTCTCCTGGCTCAGGTCTCACAATAGGGGCTACTGGGTCATCGTCCACTGAAACTGCAGGAGGGGCACAGGCTATGGGCACAAAGGTCAGAGGTAACGTCAAAGGCCCAGGATACAAGGCATTCGAAAGATTGGGGTTCACCGTTTCAGTCTCTGGGGCTTGTTGAGGCTCTTCAGGGGGGTTGAAAAGGCAAGGCCTTAAATGATTCCGATGAATTGTCCTGATGGGGCCTTCTTTTCCTTCAGGCTTTATCTGGAAAACTGGCAGGCCTGGGCGTAGTTGGTCAATAACCACGTAGAGTTGGGGCTGCCAGTGCGGTGCCAACTTCCCTTGTTCTCTACGGCGGAAGTTGCGCAGGAGCACCCGCTCTCCAGGCAACAAGGGGATTTTCTTTGTTTTCTGATCATACCTGGCCTTGTCCCGCATTCTACTTTCTCTGGTTTTTGCTGCCACCTGTCTGTAGACTCTCTGTAGGGTCTGGTTGTGTAGGTGAACCCAACCCTCCAAGTCTTGTCTGTGGGTCAATGGTGGCGACCCAACAGCCGTTTCTACTGGCAGGCGGGCGTGTCGGCCAAACATGACAAAGTGTGGGGTCAGTCCAGTGGTCTCATGAGAGGTGTTGTTATACATCTGCAGAAGAGTCGGCAAATGATCTGGCCACCGCACTTGGTCTTCTTGGACTGAGTCTTCTGGACTCAGTGTTCCTAAAAGAGACAGAACAGTCTTATTAAACCTTTCACAGGCCCCATTTCCTTGGGGCCTGTAGGGTGTAGTTCGAACTTTGGCACACCCATACAGACTGCACAGCTGTGCCACCATGGTTGACTCAAAGGCTGCTCCTTGATCTGAGAGGATGCGTTCTGGACACCCCCATGGCTGGATAAGATAGCGCCAAAGGGCACGTGTTGTAGTGGCTGCTGTCTGGTCTTTTGTGGGGACAGCCCATCCATACTTAGAGAAAAGGTCAGTTATTACCAACAGATAAGGATAAGTGTCACCATGCCTACCAAGAGACAAATAGTCAATTGAAACGGTTTCCAAAGGGTATGATGTAAGAATAGGCACCAAGGGTGCCCTTACCTCTGGTCCTCTTTTCTGTTGAGTGCAAACTAAACATTTGGATGCCCAGTCTTGCAAGTCAGCACCCATCCCGGGCCAAAAGAAGGTTTTTCTCAGCAAGCCCTCGACCTTGGCTATCCCCATATGGCCTGAGGCGTTGTGATACTTCTCCCACAACTTATAAGTCTTGTCTTTGGGAACCACGATTTGATAGAGGCTCAACCCTGTATGACGCTCTTGGGCCCTCCGCTTTAACACACCCTCCTGGATGTGTAATCGACTCCATTCCCTTAAGAGGCGTTTCGTTGCAGGTAGGCACGCTTTCCTCTCCTCGGCTCCTGGAAAACAATTTCCAACCACCCAACCCTTCATTTGGGCCACCGTCTGGTCTTTCTCCTGCCAATCCCTCCAATGGTCTTTGGCTTCTGTGCTAGCCTCTGACTCCACAACTGCTGTCTCCACTTGGGCCTGTCGGTTGGATCCTATTTCCTGTGGTAACCTGGACAAGACATCAGCATTACGATTGGAAGCGCCAGGGCGATACTTAAGTTCAAAATCAAAATTCGCCAGCTGCGCTGCCCACCGCTGTTCTGTGGCCCCCAAGTGTGCCGTATTCAGGTGGACCAGAGGGTTATTATCCGTAAAGGCCAGGAATTGATTGCCCCACAAATAGTCTTTAAATTTTTCGGTGACAGCCCATTTAAGGGCTAAAAACTCCAGTTTAAAAGAACTGTAGTTTTGGTCATTCCTCTCGGTGGGGTTAAGGCTTCTGCTGGCGTAAGCTATAACTCTCTCTTTACCATCCTGTAGCTGTGCCAACACAGCACCCAAACCTCCCAGGCTGGCGTCCGTATAAAGATGGAAAGGTTTTGAGAAGTCTGCATATGCCAAGATTGGGGCACTCACCAGAGCAGTCTTCAGAGAATCAAATGCCATCTGGCAATCTGTGGTCCAGTTGATGGGGGTATTTCCTTTCCTCATACTAGCAGAACCTACTAGGAGAGCATTCAGGGGTGCAGCTGTTTTAGAAAAACCTTTTACAAATCTTCTGTAGTACCCCACAAACCCAAGGAATGAGCGTACCTGCTTAATGGTAGAGGGGATGGGCCAATTCTCAACGACAACGGTCTTTTCGGGATCTGTGGATATTCCCTCACCAGAGATGACATGGCCGAGGTAGGTGACTTTCCTCTGGAACAGGCTGCATTTATGGGGCTGCAACTTTAAGCCATGGGCTGCCAGCTTCTCAAAAACCTGCTCCAGGTGACTGATATGGGTGTCAAAGTCTGGGGAGTATACAACAACATCATCCAAGTAGATCAGGAGAGAGTCATGGACCTGCCCACCCAGGCACCGCTGCATCAGGCGTTGAAATGTTGCAGGTGCATTACAGAGGCCAAAGGGCATCCTCTGGAACTCGTACAAGCCCAAGGGTGTGGTAAATGCAGTCTTCTCTCGATCCTTTGGGTCCACATCTACTTGCCAATATCCACTGGCCAGGTCAAGGGTAGAATACCAAGCAGCTTGCTTGAGGCTGGTGAGGGATTCTTCTATCCTTGGCAAGGGATAGGCATCTTTGTGGGTTAGGGCGTTCAGCTTCCTGTAGTCCACGCAAAAGCGCCAGGATCCATCCTTCTTTTTCACAAGGACAATTGATGCTGCCCAAGGGCTGGAGCTTTCCCTTATGACATCATTATCCAGCATGTTTTGCAGAAGTTCCCTCAATTCAGGGTAAAGGCTTGGTGGAACTGGCCTGTAGCGCTCCCTGCTGGGTGGTGCAGAACCTGTAGGTATGGAGTGGAGGACTGTACTGGTCTGGCCAAAGTCCTCATCACCTGCTGCAAAGATGTCTCTCCATCGCTGTAACAGCGAGTCCATCTTCTGTTGTTGGTCTGTTGTTAAGCCATCACGGAAAATAGTAATCATAGTAGGCTTTTAGAATACTCCATCTAAAATGACCTGTTTCAGACACGGTCTGCATAAAGGACCAGTTCAAGATAAATAAGGACTTTTTTTAGGATCATGCAAAGCTACTCTAGTGGAGTATCAGAATAAAAATATAGAACTGGAAATTAGCATAATAGGTCCCCTTTAAATTCTATTTAAGTAATTAATTTACTTATTAGAGAATCTGCTTGACTAATGAGTTTCATTGAGTTTCATAGTTACCAAGCTATGGTAACAGTTATCAGAACCACCAATAATTACCCTAATAATAATTCATTACATTTATATAGCGCTTTTCTGGGTACTCAAAGCGCTTTACATTGAAGGGGGAATCTCCTCAACCACCACCAATGTGCAGCATCCACTTGGATGATGCGACGACAGCCATATTGCGCCAGAACGCTCACCACACACCAGCTTACTGGTGGAGAGGAGACAGTGATGAAGCCAATCAGTATATGAGGATGATTAGGAGGCCATGATGGACAGGGGCCAATGGGCAAATTTGGCCAGGATGCTGGGGTTACACCCTACTTTTTCGAAGGACACCCTGGGATTTTTAATGACCACAGAGAGTCAGGACCTCAGTTTAACGTCTCATCCGAAGGACGGACAAACATTATTTACATACCTGACTTTTTTTTTTTCGACTTGCGACTGTGCCCCTGGCTGACCCTGTGAAGACAGCTGTGGGTTTGGAGAAAGAAAATTACTCATATTACCAAATAAATCTTTAACTTATTATTTCAAATTCTTGAAGATCACATCGCACAAGTGTGGCAGTACATGTATTAATAGGTGTAAAGTACATGCATTCTTATTGCGATTGAATTAAGGTTGCTCCATTAACTCCACGTGTTTCATTTTCTCGTTTATGTCCATCCTGTTTGTGATAATCCTAATTTGTTTCAACAAGCGCTGATCCTGCGCTGACTTGTTCAGGGAACGCAAGGGGTGGGAGAATGGTTAAGTTAAGTGTTCATGGGACACTGACATTCCCAATTATTTTGAATATTCGAATTATCCTAATATCTTTAATAATAAAATTTGGCCTACTTATTTTACTTTTAAATTTTTAATAGACTCACAAAATTCCTTCCAACAGCCCTAGTACAGAATCAGATAGACCTATCATCTATCTAATTATGTAATATCAGATAAACTTTTCTAGCAGATTATCCATTGAAAATGAGAACCCTGTAGGTGATGATACACAGGGCAACTTTTTGAGCAATGTTGCTGGGCAATGTTGCCGTCAACAGGCAACCAGATGAGACACAGGGCCCACAACCCATCTAAATTATCCAGATAGAAATGTGTTGCCCATTTTCAATGTGAAAGTGCCCAAGGAACAATCGCTCAGCAAGATTGCCCAGCAACATTGCTCAAAAAGTTGCCCTGTGTATCATCACCTATAGTGAGTTTTACTTTATCAAGCAGCAAAAAAGTTATAGCATGGTGAGTTTGAGTTCATTTCGTTGAAAAGAGCCCTAACCTGCATCAAGCTCTATGGGGGAAAAACACTGGAAGTCAAGTAAAGTTAAGGTAACCCATGGGTCAAACACTTTTGGACTTTACAAATATAAACTGTAACTCTTTAAATTTGTTCTAATTACCTTGCCCCTCCGTGGATTCCGCCTGCTCCACTTGCCCCTCCGTGGATTCCGCCTGCTCCACTTGCCCCTCCGTGGATTCCGCCTGCTCCACTTGCCCCTCCGTGGATTCCGCCTGCTCCACTTGCCCCTCCGTGGATTCCGCCTGCTCCACTTGCCCCTCCGTGGATTCCGCCTGCTCCATTTGCCCCTCCGTGGATTCCGCCTGCTCCACTTGCCCCTCTGTGGATTCTGCCTGCTCCACTTGCCCCTCCGTGGATTCCGCCTGCTCCATTTGCCCCTCCGTGGACTCCGCCTGCTCCACTTGCCCCTCCGTGGGGCTCGCCTCGCAGGGTGTGAGCTGCAGAGTAATCAGCTGATCCTCATTGCCACTGGAATCCTGGGTCCATCCTGTGCAAGTTAAACAAGTGTTGTGTTTTGCTTATTTAAAACATAGAGGTTAACCATAAGCTTGATCTGTACCTGTTTTAACTGTTAGGTAAATGTGTTTGAATAATATATACCAAATTTTCCCCAACCAGATTTGAAGGCACTTTTGATTGCAGGAGAACTATTGAGAGTCTACTGGATGTATTACGGTAGATATCTGTAATATATTTGATTGATTTTCTATGACGATAACCAATACAATATATCTTTAAGTCAGGAAAATAAAACCCAGAGTGCTCATAATATCTATTAAAAAAATGACAAGTATAATGTTTGTTTACAGACTGGGTCAAACTATTCAGTTAAGACTAGACTGCGGTGTATCCACAGCAAAAATTTGATGGTTTTCTTTTTCTCTGTGTTATTTCCTTTAATGATCTACATTTTAGCACTGTCCTCGATATTGTTTCAATGAGTATATATAGATTCATTATCATTTGATTCATTGACCCAGTGACCAAAACGGGTCTTTGCAAATGTAATGTGTTCAATTAGTATGCCACTACAAAAAATGCTGTGGTCAGTGTGCCTAAACATTAAAAATATGGTTGTATGTGGGCTGAAAACAGAAATGAAATATGGCTCCTACAAAAACATACCAAACATAATTCTAAAGTTGACAGTATATGCTTGAATGCACTTAACTCTGGGTGCCAAATCCCATTGTAGACCAGTGTGCTGCATGCTATTAATACAAACAGGGCTCAATACACTTAGTATCTACATGTCTGAGTATCTGCAGTTGCAAGAAACTACTGTTTTGAAAGTTTACTTCAATTCCCATAATCATTTGCCAGGTGTGAATTTTTATGTTTTTCTACCCATTTGCGTCTACATTAAATGTGTTGGTAGAGACGTCACATAGAGTAGCCTATGATCATACAAGCATTCATCAGCAGAAAAAAAGAATGATTGAATTTAAGTTTTAGGGGTGAGACATTCCTTTAAGATTTAAACATTAATAAAATATTTTGAGTACTCAACACAAGTTGTGAACTGTGACTTTAAGACAGTGCATGCATCTCACCTTCACAAAGGTATTCATAAAATGAACCTATCTTCTGTAGGTAGTCCTGGGCAAAGGTGGAGAGTGTGCAGCGAGGCGTTAATATTTCGCACTTAATTTCTTTTTTTTTGTTCTCCTTTCCTAGTAGCAGAACTGGTTTGTAGCCAATGGCATGGAGTTTCTCAAGCTGCAATGACACAATTGTGTGTTTGCTGTTTTAAGTAATAGAAAAACAACATAAAAAATAACTAAGAATATTAATTTAAAAATATATAACATTATTAATGACAGCATCCAGGTTATTGCCATTCAGGCTTTTTAACCTAATGGTGAGTTTAGCTTTATGTGCAAACAGGAAAGGCTCATACAATAGAAGCAAAAAACAACTATATATAGAAAAACAGTAAAAAGATAAATCTGACACCATGAGGGTACCCTTCATATAACTTTATATAAATATTTATTTTTGTAACATTAGTAGCTCGGGTTTTGCACCTACATTGATAAGATTATGTAACCATTGTGCAACTGGACAATGACAATCTAAAGATTAATTATAAATAAAGGCAGAACCTTAGTGATTATGTGACCAAATGGGTGAATGCTGCACATATTTACAATTGACGCATTCACATTTTAAAGTGCTTTGAGTAGTACAGTATGAATGCAGTTCATGTGTTATTTCTCATCCACTCAATAAGAAAGTTTGATTATTAAATTGCACCTGTAATTCTGTCATAATGCATGACTGTACATGTTATGAACTCAAGAATTCCTGAGTTTCAATTGTATTTGCTGTGTGTTCAAATTTTGCTCTGGTAGATCATTTAGGTATGTGATGTATTACGGTGAAGATGTGATAACTTTATGGTTGTATTACCACCACTAAAATAAAAACTACAAATCACAATTACGTGTGCCTTCAAAGTTGATAGTTAAATTATACTTTTAAATTGATTCTGATGACACAGGGAGGACAAAGTATCATTGGAAAAAAAATATTCAAATTTATCTATATTGGCAAAAAATAATGCCTTTCTGACCTTGCGCTGGCATGCTCAATAACAAATGGTACCACTGAATGTACTTCTTAGATGATCTGGACAGTTTACTGTCATGTATGAAATTGTACGTACCATGATATTGGCTTCATCCTTGATGGACGCAGTGTTGTGGTTTTTCTTACGACCAACCACCCATTCCTCTCGCTTCTCATCAAACCTCTGAAGCTTCTTCTTGAGGCGCTGCTTCAGAGGCTGCTCCTTTTTACAATGTGAGCAGATCTTTTGAGCACAAAATATTATCCCCTGACAAAAGGGGCAGATCTTTTTTGTAGACCCCCCTGGCATTATAACAAACAGTCAGTTTCAGACAGACAGTCAGATACAGACAGACAGACAGTCAGATACAGACACAGTCAGATACAAACAGACAGACTGACAAAGATGGGTAAGACAGACAAGTAGACAAAGACAGACAGGGAGGAAAGAAAGAGCAATAAAGACTGTGAGATAGATAAAGATTGAGGATGAAAGAGAGGATGTAACAGAGAGGATGTAAGATAGAAAATAATGAAGAGGCTCTTAGGCTCTTAAAAGTGCCTTTGGGTTTTGAAAATCAGGTTCGGATAGGTTCGACAGGTGATATGTTTGACAGGATCTGCAGGGAGAACAACAGAAAATGTTAATTATGTAGTGTTATGTTGATATAAGATTTAAAAAGTGTACCCAAATAGTGAGTGATTCCCATTTTCTTGTAAATGCTTAGGATAAATAAATACAGATTCACGTTGTTCCTCCTGTGCTACTGTTAAAAGTCGCGTAACATTTTTTGAACCACGATGATCGAGAGAAAATCACATCATCTAAATGTCCCCAATTACTATTCCCCCAAAAAATTCTCAATAAGCAGTTACACGTCCAAAATAAAATTATGAGTATTTCCACATAAAAAAAACACATGTTGTGATATATATATCACAACATGTTTTTTTTTTTTTATGTGGAAATACTCATAATTTTATTTTGTATCTAGAACCTATATCTAGGCTTAGAACATGTTTTTTTTTTATATATAAACTCGTAATTTTATTCATTTTGGACGTGTAAATAATGCTTATGAATTCATCTTGCTTATTAGACTGTTGTAAGCGACTTACCGTGGTGGAATCGCGCTGGGCAATGGTTTCTCCGATGGTCGCACACAGTGACGTGTTGCACAAAATTGCGCCAAAATATCAATCATAATTAAAAAGTACAGTCTTAATATTTTATATCCGTGCTCAAACTTTTAAAGGGGTCAGCATAAATGTCCAAGTGAAGGAAAAACGAGTATGTAGCCATTACATTTAAACACATATCACTTCCCAGAATGCATCCATCTCTTTGCCAAAGGATATGTCCATATAAAGTAATATAAACATGTCTGCAGTAGGCTATATAATTAATTTATTACAACTTCATAATCAGTATTGAGATGAAAGTTCTATAAAAGTAGGCTATTCTTTTTTTCTTTTTCTTTTTTTTTGGCGCAGAAAAAAAAGAAAAGAAAAGTAGGCTCACTATAAGCCATTGCAAATTGAAATACCATCGACAATTATAAAATATCCCACAATAAATTAAGGCATGTTTTAAGCCTACAGCAAATATGCAGTCCTGCAATTATGTCGTTTTAATGTAGTCCACAATAATATAAAAAAAGAGAGGAAAAATCGTGATATTACCGATTTAGAAAAGAGTTTCAGCAAGCTACCCTCAACGTCGGCTTATGGACGTGAGGGGGAAATTACCACAATATGTGATCGAAAATTATAAAATATCCCACCTAAATGAACCTTGGAATGTTTTAAGCATATAGAAAATATAGGCTACCGTCTTGTAATTATGTAATTTTAATGTAGCCCAAAATTATATAAAAAGAGAGGAAAAGGAGTTAGGGTTAGGAAAATAATCAAAGTTCAAAATTCAAAGATGAGGGATTCGCACTCAAATCTATCGGACGACCCTCTCCGTTGTCAAGTGACGAATAGGGGGTACCCTCAACGTCGGCTTTGGACGTGAGGGGGAAATGACCAAACGGCATGTGACGAATAGGGGTGAGACCATGTTGCAACGAAAGACGTGGTGCAGGGCAGGCACGGAAAATACGTCCCTTTGAAATACATTAGATTGAAATTTGTGCTGAGTGACACGAAAAAAGAAGGAAATTCGTGCTTATGGACACGAATCAATTCGTGTTGAGTAGCCTACCGAATATAAAGCAATACAACAAGGATTAAAATCTCCTGATTAAATGTTGAGTAATGTAGCCCTTAAAGTTTGCTAAAGGAATAGCCTAACATTTGAGAAAAAACAATAGTGTGCTCTCGAAAGAAAGACGTGGTGCATACGCCCCATAATCCCCATTGAAATACATTAGATTGGAAGTCGTGCTGAGTGACACGAAAAAAGAAGGAAATTCGTGCCTTTGGACACGAATCAATTCGTGTTGAGTAGCCTACCGAATATAAAGCAATACAACAAGGATTAAAATCTCCTGATTAAACGTTTAGTAATGTAGCCCTTAAAGTTTGCAAAAGGAATAGTAACATTTGAGAAAAAACAATAGAGTGCTCTCAAAAGAAAGATGTGGTGCATACGCCCCATTGAAATACATTAGATTGAAAGTCGTGCTGAGTGACACGAAAAAAAGAAGGAAATTCGTGCCTATAGACACGAATCAATTCGTGTTGAGTAGCCTAGCGAATATAAAGCAATACAACAAGGATTAAAATCTCCTGATTAAATGTTGAGTAATATGTAGGCCTAGCCCTTAAAGTTTGCAAAAGGAATAGCCTAACATTTGAGAAAAAAACAATAGTGTGCTCTCGAAAGAAAGACGTGGTGCAGGCACGAAAAATACGTCCCATTGAAATGCATTGAAAGTCGTGCTGAGTGACACGAAAAAAAGAAGGATATTTGTGCCCTTGGACACGAATAAATAGATTAATGTTGAGTAGTCTACCGAATATAAAGCAATAAAAACGAGGATTAAAATCTCTTGATTAAATATTGAGTAATGTAGCTCTTAAAGTTTGAAAAATGAATAACAATTGAGAAAAAACAATACTGTGCTCTCGAAAGAAAAACGTGGTGCAGGCACGAAAAATACGTCCCATTGAAATACATTAGATTGAAAGTCGTGCTGACTGACACGAAAAAATGGGGAAAATCGTGTCCACGAACACGAATCAATAGATTAAATTTCGTTACTATGTCACGAACTGCCGTGAGACTGGGTTGTTATGTGTGGAATTATAGACAAGATTTAAGGTTATATTTAAAGAATTGTGTACAACATCATGTTCTGATCAATGTTTCTCTGCTGATATTTAGAGAATCCCTGAACTCCTATTGTGTTTGAGCTCGAAATATTCCTCCTTTTTAGAACATCTTTGGGAATGTTTTGTGAACATATTATGACATTTTTACTTTAGATATTTTTATGCCTAATTACTGATATTAAAGGATGATAAATATATGTATCTGTACGGTGTATTTGATATTGCTGTACCAGTTAGCGTGAGTTTCTCCTGTAGAGAGTCCTGCAGTTTAGTCAGAGCTCTCCTCAGAGTCTCCAGACTCTCATCAGTCTTCACACTGATCTCAGACCAGTTCCTGGTGTTTCTAGAGCTGCACAGGGATGAGTAAATCTACAGCAGGAGAGAGGAGAAATCCTTCAGCATGGGGAGTGTTATGGTGTCATATACTGCATTATCATTGATCAGAGAGATGTTGACTGACCTGTAGGAGGTGGAGGTGATCTTCAGTGTGTGAGAGCTGCTCCAGCTCAGTGTTTCTCATCTTTAGCTCAGTGATCTCCTGCTCCAGCTCTTCAATGAGCTCTTCCTCCTGTTTCTCTGCTGCTTTCTGCTGCTCCTCCATCATCTCCAGCAGTTCAGTCTGACATCTCTCAATGGAGCGGATGAGATCAGTGAAGAGCTCCACACGGGCTGCTTTCTCCTTCTCTGTGTTTCTCTGCTCAACCAGGACAATCAACACATTATTAGTGGCGTTTGTTAAGAGAAGAATCAGTGTTATTATTTCTCATACTTCAGTGTTTTTAGCCGGTTTTCAAAATCCCTCATTATGCCCCGTTTGCACTGAATGATTCCTCAAATCATGTGTGTTGTTGAGGAGAGATGTGTTATTACTTTACTAAGTGATCAGGGAATCACAGACGTGTCGATATTCAGACCAGCAGTGTGACTGTGAGTGTGAAATTGCTTTTATACAACAATTCAATAAACAATGATAGATATTAAAATTAATTTAATTAAATTATTTTAAACTCACTTTTCTGACTTCTGCTGAGTGTTTGACATCTTGAATCTTCTTGATTCTGTCCTGGATCATCTGCTGTGTGTCTTTCTGTGTCTTCATCAGTTGAGTCTATAGACAGAGAACAACACACAATATGTTTTCATATCTGATTCATTTATATTAAAGAACATGTGATTCCTCGTGATAAGAGCCATTTAAAATCAGTTTGTCAGTAACTTCTACCTTCTTCTCTTCACTCTCCTCTTCGAAAGAAACAGTGTTGTGGTTCTGGTGGTCTTTCAAAGCACGCATCGGACACACACATGTCTGATCATCTCGACAGAACAGCTCCAGAGGTCTCTCATTTAGACAGTAGGTGGCACTGTTGTATTACATTTCACAGAGCTGCCAAGTCAGTGTATATACTGCATTCGTTTTTACTAGGTTTGTCTTAATAAATGCAGGCATGAATTTCGTTTTTTGCATTGGTCTAATTTAATCATCATCTGTATATTAATATATACAGAATTGTATGCATGAATTGTGCATTTCCAGTTCTCAAAGCAGTTAATAACAAAAAAAAAAAAAACTTTATACAAAATACATCATGCTCTTCTTCGCTAACCGAACAAACAATTAATTGTTTGTGCGCACGGGAAATATGCTGCGCATAACAATAGAAAACAAGGAGAAACGCGCAGTCACATGCTCAAACAATCAACAGGTGCATTCCATTTGACCATAAGTGGACTTCACAAGGTTTTCCGCCATCTTAAGTTAGATTCTAATTCGAAGGGAGCGAACATGTTTAGTTCGAAGGGCACTGCACACGGCATAGGGAATAAGGGAACATCGATACATCACTTCACAGGAAGTGGAGAGCGATGATTACCCAACTGTCATTTCGCGCACCACGTCATCACCAGTCAGAACGGTCATAACTAACGATGGAGGAGTTTACATATGTGTGTAAGTATTCATACATTTCGCCATTGTTATACAAATGACAGTATTTTTAACGGTTATTGTTGTGAATATTACATATACTATTTTTGATGATTATAATTTACCTCAGTGAATGCAGCCAGCTTAGCTAGTTTGTGAGGTAAATTTTATTTTGTAAAATAGTGCAATATAATTGTAAATATATAAAAAATAAAATATGAATGTAGTCCTATATATATTTATGTTATATGATAATCTGCGCGACTCCGTCGTTGACTTTCTTTGATGACATTTGCAGGGCGTTTCAAATGAGCGGGTATTGTCAGTGAAGTCCACTTCAACTGATATACCGTGCTCAGGGGGTAGGGGAGCAGTGAACATTGCGTATGGACCCTGTCGAATTGAACGCACATTAGATGTGTAAAAACCATAAAACAAGTGGAAAGCGCGAGCGCGCCGCTGTCTCCTTTCCACAAGCGCTTGTTCTCCTGTGGCGTCTGTCGTTGCTATGCAACCGTGAACTGCGCTCTCCATGATGACAAGACACTTGCTCATTTAACAATGAGCAATGTGGTGCAGCCGCGCCACAGCTCTGACGACTGTTCTCCAGTCTGAGAATTGCTCAAATCTTTTGGTACCTAACTGATCCACTTTGATGTGAGTAGACAAGACTTTGACCTCTGATCGAATTTCAACATCTTTCTCTGCATCAAATTCGTCTTGCGGTCCTACCCCAAAGCAACAAATAAAATAAAATTCCTTATCAAAATTTATAAGGAAAGACAAGTATTTTGTTTAGGCTTGGCTTGTAAGGAATTCCAAACCTGCGTATATTCTAACGCACATAACTATAGAACCCATTCTAAATGCGCATGTGACCGCCATCAGCGTTTCTCACAGGTTCGCGTTTAAAGTCTGTGTAGAGAGAATGGTGTCGTCTTAGCGGCCCCTAATTTAATAACAAATGATCATTGCGACGGAACCAAATCAATTAAAACTAACTTTAGATGGAAATAACTTAACTCTGCTGTAAAGCCGAAACAATCTCTGTTACCTTAAATTATACGCTTATCTCTGTAAAGCTGCTTTGAGACAATCTACATTGTTAAAAGCGCTATATAAATGAAGATGACTTGACTTGACTTGACTTGACTTGACTTGACAAGAGCTGTGTCTGAAATCGCTCCCTATCCACTATATAGTGCACTATTTAGGGTGTCGGCCATTTTGTAGTGGTGTCCGAATTCTGAGTGAACGACATCATTCCCTACATTCTTCACTACTTTTACCCACAATCCTCTCTGAATTCGAGTGTACATACGATGTACACTTGCTGAGACAATAGGCTTGTTCGACTTCATGCAGCTCTGCGCAGACCGATCGGCGGCTGACTTGAAGCAGTGCATGCCGGTTAGAAATTTTGTCCGACTTGATACAGCGCCGACGCCACGTGACTGTGACGTATGCCATCAAAGTACCGCGAGAGCGATTCGAGAGTAGCCGGGGAACTCAGCCAGCGCAGCTTCTCAAGAGCGGCTGCACTGGGCTGCACGAGGGCTGATGACGACACAGCTGTTCCACGATTGGCCGGATTCACCGCATGACAACGATCATGTGTGTTTCGTGTTTATTTGAACAGCTTTAGTTCCTCTAAAGCTCACAGATCATTTTTTTATAACAGTAAATAGCCTACTCTTTTCATGTTGTTGTGATGTTATATTGTGTCATGTTTATCAAATTAAAACTGATTAAAAAACGTAGACTCCACTTCATTGATAGTAGCTAGTTTATGTTGAACTTTATTCTTGTTTAAACAGACGCTGTATGAAGCAGTAGCTACATAAAGTATGAATGAAAATGTCTCTGAAACATCTGTGTATTATTTGGCAAATATTGCATTTATTTCACTTCAGCTGTGGTAAAGTATGCAAACACCTCATGAGCGGTCACTACGGGAACCAGAATGTGTCCGACTTCACGTCTCCGTTTGCAGCTCCTCCCCGCCTGCACGTGGCTACTCTCGCCGATCGGTTACATCCAGCCGCAGCCGATGTCGAACACACCTACTATTTCCCACAATCCAACTCAATAAGGCGATAGAGCGCGAAAGAAAAATAAACAAAAATGTCACCATGGCAACGGTGCTAGCGAGTTAAAAAACAATCATTTATAAGACCAGACGCCTGGTTATTTATTTATATATACCGTTATATCTATATTTGAATAAACAAATGTGATGTGTAGTGTTTTGTTCTCTTTAATTTTCACATATAAATGTAAAAAGTAAATAAATATGACAAGCAAGTGTTTTTATTATCTTTTTTTTTTAATCAAATAGCAATAAACGTGAAAAATACATACATACAATTGTTACATACAATTCATACAGCCAAAAAAAGGAAATATTAAAGATGGGTAGGTAATGTTTATGACAAATTGTCTGAGCTCTCTGGCACGTGATAATTATGTCAGCGTCCGAATTCTTTGCTGATGTAGTGCACTCAACTGCCATTCATTATGTAGGGATTAGTGAACGAGTGAGCGGTTTCAGACACAGCTAAGGAAGTATCAGCAAAAGATTAATAGATTTCTAGCCCTTGCATTAGCTTTACTACTAGATATATTTATAGAGATGGAAAATAATAAGGCGCCCTGTACAGCTATGATCAGCTGTTCGGCCGAGCATTCACTGTTGTTACGCTGCAAGCTGATGGTTTGTTGCTGCCGCGCTCTATCACTCGCACACCATAAAGAGCAAATTGTTTTTTAATGTTTCAATTTCGTGATTAAAATGACATAATTTGGAAGCGGATAATTTCTTCACAAACAGCTCATTATGACTCAATGTTAGAATGCTGCACCTACACTCGATAGTGTGAATAAGATCAGCGCAACGCAGACCACTGCATTGACAGGGTAAAACATATGATCTGTCTACGGCCAGGGCTCAGCGGAAGACAGAACATGCCGGTCCAGCGCTGATTGAGGAATTAAATTCAAAAATAAAAGACAGTTTTACATATTTTTTCTCGCATTCTCGCATTTTTTCTCGCATCTCGCATCTATCCACTACCTGATAACATTAGTGCACTGCACCCGAGCAAGCACACTTTGCAGTTCCTCCGGAAATGCATTTTTCTAGTTATTATTATTAGACTTACTATTATAAATGGGCTCATTTAATACTGTTTATAAAGAATCCCATGATGCACCTCATGAAGTTGGTTGAATGTAAAGAATGTCTAGAGACAAAGAGTGACGTCTTTGAGGAAACTCAAATATATTAGAGATCATGTACAGTCAGCTAGTCATTACTGCAAAATGAACCCAGACAAGCTGATCAGAACCCTAATGTGAAGCTCATTACACGAACACTTACTGTACCAAATATATAAATACACGAAGGAGCAATATTGATTTTAAATCTTGATTTTAAATGATTTTATTATCTGCTGCTGTACACTCCTGAACTACATATTAAATATTATATGAGAAGAGTGAAAGTTAGTCATGCACTAATTCATTCTTCTTCTTTTTTTATTTTTTGTTTATTGACTTACATGGAGGTGTATCCTCAATACTCCGTCTCCTGCTTTTTCTTGCTTGTGTTGATGTTGGTGAAGATTCTGCCATTGTTCTTCCCTCTTCGTTTTTAAGAATAGAAATGTTATTGAATGATCAAAGAACTTATAAGAAACATCAAAGCCTATATTTGCTCCTAATGTGTATTTAGTCACTGAGGTTTAAAGGGGTCATATAATGCCATTTTTGTACAAGCTAATATGATTCTTTAGGGTCTAAATTAAAAGTTTGTAATATACTTTAATTATTAAAAATTCTCATTAGTATTGTAAGAAAACACTCATTTTATCTGGTCACAAACAGCTCTGTTTTCAGCACACCGTTTAAGTGCATGTGTCTTTAAATGATAATGAGCTTTGCTCACCCCGCCCCTCTGTTCTGTGCGTTGCACATAACGCGTTGTTCATTATAAACGTGGGATTATGAATTATATTGAGAACGCCGTACATAGAAAACATGCCGTAATGTACCTGAGTGTAAACAGCCGCATTCATCGTGAAGCGTGCTAGCAATTTGCAAAGATTAATATAAATATTAATATAAAGGTTAACTTTGTACCATGCTGTGTTATGCCTAGATAACGAGAAATTATCTCTTGTGAACTCTGAATGGCATTGTGAGCTTTGGGTGATACTGTCAACTTTTGGTTTTCTTTACAAGAAATTGATGAAAGCTATTTTAGAGTTGACATGAAATCAAAATTGACCCTATTTACTTTGTTAGCGCATATTTGTGGTGAACAATTAATCCGTGCAAGTTTAACACAGGAAAAATTGCTGGCCATGGTAATCTTTAATCAAAGTCTGAAAAGCGACTTCCGGTCTGGAAATGGCGTTTCTTTTCTGATGACGTCAGTTTGACGGTTTAATCACTCCTTAAACCGTCTGCTATGAGCAGAGATGGACAGGAGGAGCGTTAAAGTAAAACCCTGCCCTCTGTTCAATATTCCCTTTCACTTGGAAATACGTCACAACAGTGTAGAAAAGTCGTTTTGCGACTTCCGGTTCACAGGGACTTTATACATTAATTAATACAACTTTTTGCTTAAAAAAAAAAAAAAAAACTGGTATTACACTAAACCAAGACACAAAATTTTATATTTCATTTACCTCACAGTTAGTCATATATTTATTTCTTTTTATTCTGTATTTTTACAGGCCTAAAACCATGATGCTTCAAAATATGGTTTAGAAGTAGGCTAGTTGAAGACACAAACGATTTTGAACATTTATACATTTGTGTGTTGCAAAAGCAGAAGTCGTACTCGGTTACTAACGTAACCTCGGTTCTCTCTAGAAGAGGGAACGAGTACTGCGTTTTATCAAAACGCTACGGGAAAAGTCTCTTTTCACGATACACTGAAGCAAAAATTATCCTTTAATTTCCATATATGTAAAACGCGTTGCGGCAGCAGCAGACAGCTGAAGCAAGACGGCTTGTCCGCTCATTGGCTGCTCTGCGGCAACTGCATAAGCCTATCGAGCGCGGGCTGATGCAACATCAGACCAATGAGGGCGCTTCGCGCCCTCCTCGCCACTTCCCGCCGAGACGGGCGTGGCTTACCTCTATAAAAGAAGCTCGAGAAGGCTGATTCACTTGATTTTGATCGCCGAAGCGAACCAGAGTGAACCAAACGCACGGCAAGGGAACGCAGTACTCGTTCCCTCTTCTAGAGAGAACCGAGGTTACGTTAGTAACCGAGTACGTTCTCTTACGAGAGTTCTCTCGTACTGCGTTTTATCAAAACGCTACGGGAACCCCTTGCAAAACGCCGTGCGTGCTGGGATAAAAACACTGATCACCGGAAGCTATTTCAGGCATACAGTGCATAACCACCAGATAGACTCACACAGAGTCAGGGAATAAGGGGGGGGGGAGCCTTAATTCCCTATATTGTAGCGTCCGCAGACTTAACATGACCTCACAGGGAGAGTCTAAAGACAGAAGGGGTTTCCTCCGTCCTTATATAGACATGTCCACAGACACGAATATGACATCACATAGCCAGGGTAGGGAGCCTGCACTAATGTGGGAAAACGTGGGTCTTACACAGTTCTGCCCAGTTTAGTCGGTAGCGCATTGCGCCTGTAAATAGATTACACCGACAAAAGCTTAGCCTGTAAGGCGGGAACTTCTAGGTTATAAAACCTGATCCCGCTGGACCAAGCCCACGAGGAGGCAATGCCTCTCGTAGAGTGCGCTCTGACTCCCAACGGGCATTGAATGCCCTTGGCAGTATAAGCCAGCGCTATGGCGTCAACTATCCATCTGGATAGACTCTGTTTCGAAACAGCCATTCCTTTGGAACGTCCGCTGAACGAGACAAAGAGCTGCTCTGTCTGTCTGAAGGCAGCAGAGCGGGACATATAAGTTCTTAAAGCCCTTACAGGGCAAAGAAAACTCGAGTCCCCTTCCTCGCTCGACGCCGGCAGGGCAGCCAGGGAAAGAACCTGAGCCCGAAAAGGCGTGTTGAGGGATTTCGGCACATAGCCGTGCTTAGGTTTGAGTATGACTTTAGAGTCATTAGGACCAAACTCCAAGCACGCCGGGCTCACAGAGAGCGCGTGCAGATCGCCTATGCGCTTCACTGAAGCGAGAGCCATCAAAAACACTGTTTTGAAAGACAAATGTTTGAGGCTAATAGACTGGATAGGCTCGAAAGGGGCACCTTTCATGGCCGCCAGGACCGTAGAAAGGTCCCACATAGGGACTGAAGGAGGTCTGGGTGGATTCAGTCTCCTAGCTCCCCTGAGGAAGCGGATGACTAAATCATTCCTTCCCAGTGACTGACCCAGCGTTGAACCAGAGAACGCTGAAATAGCCGCCACATACACTTTGAGCGCGGAAGGGGATCTGCCCTTATCCAACAGCTCTTGTAGGAAGGAGAGAACCTCCGTTACCTCACATTCGAGGGGTGAAAGGCTCCGAGCTGTACACCAGCCGGAGAAAACCGACCACTTCGAAGCATAAAGCCGCCGAGTTGATGGCGCTCTAGCCTGAGTGATGGTATTCACGACTCCCTCTGCGAGACCAACGGGTATCCGTTGAGCGCCCACACATGAAGGGACCACAGTTCCGGGTGTGGGTGCCAAATCGAGCCCCCGGCCTGCGAGAGGAGATCTCTCCTCAACGGCAGTGGCCATGGAGCGATATCTGCCAACTGCATCAGAACTGGGAACCATGTCTGGTTCTCCCAGAACGGAGCTACAAGCAGCACTGGGCATTTTGTTTTCCTGACCCGTTCCAACACCTGTGGCAGGAGGGAGACGGGGGGAAAAATGTATAACGGGCAGCGCGGCCACCTTCGGGACAGCGCGCTGTCGGTCTTTGAAAAGAACGCGGGGCAGTGCGCGTTTTCGTGGGACGCGAATAGGTCCACCTCCGCTCTGCCGGATCTCTCCCACAACAGCCGTACTGTTTGTGGGTGTAGAGACCATTCGCCCGGGGGAACATTGTTCCTGGACAGTCTGTCTGGGCCCACATTCTGAAGCCCAGGTACATGCACTGCTCTCAGCGAGCGTAAGTTGTGCTGAGCCCATAATAGGAGGCGTTTCGCCAGCCTGTACAGGGATATGGATTTCAGACCGCCCTGGCGATTTATGTAGGACACCACAGCCATGTTGTTCGAACGGACTATGACGTGCTCGTCCTTGATGTGGGGACAAAAACGCGTCATCGCGTTGTGCACTGCCAGCATTTCTAGGCAGTTTATGTGTTGGAGCTTTTCTCGTTCCGACCACAGGCCGAAGAACGGTCTGCCTTCGAGCAGCGCTCCCCATCCCGAGGTGGATGCGTCTGTCGACACCATCCTCACTCTCGAGGAAGTCCCCAGGCTTACACCTGATCGGTACTAGTCGTCCGCCATCCAAGGCGCCAGGGCTGAAACACAGCTCTGATCGACCTTGAGGCGTAATCGACCGGTCACCGCGCTTTCAACCAGAACTGCAGCGGGCGCATGCGGAGCAAGCCCAGCCGGAGAACTGACGATGCTGAGGCCATGAGACCCAGCATCCTTTGAAACTTCCTGAGCGGGGTGAAAGCGCCGCGGCGGAAAGATCTCGCCGCGCGCTGAATGAGCAACACGCGCTGTGGTGACAGCCGCGCTGTCATAGACTGTGAGTCCAGAACGACGCCCAGAAACAAAATCGTTTGACTGGGGTTCAATGAACTCTTTGTCCAGTTGACCGTGATACCAAGATTCTCGAGGTGATCGAGTAAAATGGTTCTGTGCTCCACGAGCTGTGATCGTGATTGAGCTAGGATCAGCCAGTCGTCCAAATAGTTCAGCACTCGCATGCCTCTGAGTCTGAGAGGAGCGAGCGCTGCGTCCATGCATTTCGTAAATGTACGAGGTGCCAGGGACAAGCCGAATGGCAGGACTGTATACTGGTATGTCTGACCCTCGAAGGCGAATCTCAAGTATCGCCTGTGACGTGACGCTATCTGTATTTGAAAATACGCGTCCTTCAGATCTATCGACATGAACCAGTCTTCTCGGCGAACATGCGCGAGAATTTTGCTGGTTGTGAGCATTTTGAAACTGCGTTTCACTAATACCCTGTTCAGCCGTCTTAGATCCAGTATGGGTCTAATACCGCCGTCCTTTTTGGGGACTAGAAAGTATCTGCTGTATAGCCCCCCTTCGCTTAGAGCTGGGGGAACGCGCTCTATCGCCCCTTTGCTTATCAGTTTTGATATTTCGGCTCGAAGTAGGTGTGCTACTTCCAACGAAACCGTAGTTTCGACGCGCGCTATGAAGCGGGGAGGGCGTCTATACCTATAATATACCTAAAACCTATAATTCCGCCACTGAGCCACAGGGGGATATAGGCCTTGAATGTGAGAAGAGTGGATAACGCCCAGTTTCAGCGGGGCTGAAAACACTCCATTCTCCTTTCGCCAGTGACGCACGAGAACCGTAGAAACGGTGTTCGGTTGCAGGCAAGCGGGTACTACGCGCTTGCTGGCTGCAAAATGCATCTCTGCAGTCGCCTTCAGGGGACTGACAGAGTGAAGCATGGCGGCAAAGGCGGCGTCAACATGTATTCTTCGGCGTTTGCTGGCAGGCAAGCGTGCTATAACAGACTCACTTGCTGCAATAATATTTCCAGTCGCCGAACAGGGAACTGAGAAATATGAGAGAAAAGAGGTGAGACCGACTAACGGTGGGACTGAGAACACTCTTTTCTCCTTCGCCGGTGAATGACGCGTGCGGAGGCAGGGTAGCTTTTCTTGTAACGTAAAGAAAAACGAATCCCGCCGTCCGCTTCCAGGAAGGGCAGCCTCGGAAAGGATGCCTGGCGAGTCCTCAGAGTCACCGTAGGCAATTGGCTCGGAGTGAGGGCGTTTCGCCGTCAGCGAGCGCGAGCGCTGCATGAGAAGGCGTCTTGAAAAAGACGCAGCTCTTTTAGGGGTGAGTGTTGCAGCGAACACACACACACACACACACAGAAAACAGAGCAATGTAGCAATAAGGATATAGGCGCCGGAAAGCGCAGCAGGTACGGCTGTAGAAGGCGGCGTTGGCCAGCAGCTTCGAGGGCTCGTCCCGCTGAAGTGCTTGCTTCGAACGACGCTTGCTTCCGTGATCCAGCGATGCGTGCGCTTCGCTGAAGAGATTAAAATCAAGTGAATCAGCCTTCTCGAGCTTCTTTTATAGAGGTAAGCCACGCCTGTCTCGGCAGGAAGTGGCGAGGAGGGCGCGAAGCGCCCTCATTGGTCTGATGTTGCATCAGCCCGCGCTCGATAGGCTTATGCAGTTGCCGCAGAGCAGCCAATGAGCGGACAAGCCGTCTTGCTTCAGCTGTCTGCTGCTGCCGCAACGCGTTTTACATATATGAAAATTAAAGGATAATTTTTGCTTCAGTGTATCGTGAAAAGAGACTTTTCCCGTAGCGTTTTGATAAAACGCAGTACGAGAGAACTCTCGTAAGAGAACTATCTTCTTTAAATAAAGATTCACTTTTATTTATGCTTTAATTTCTTTAAAACAATCTGGTGATTGTAGGCCTACACATTATTTCTGTGATTACTCGATTAGCAATATCGCTAGAGGTTTCCTCACACGTATAAAACTCTTTAGATGTGTTTGTGACAAACACCACATCTTCACTTAGAAGACTTTTTAAAATGTATGGCTGATTCTTTTTCTTCTGACAAACTTACATTTCATATTAATTACCTGTGGTGCTTAACGACCACAGGAAATGCATGTTGATTTCTAAGTTTCAGACACAGTGCAAACATGCAAATATTCGAGAAAGCTATGATGTAATCTTTGTGAGATCATATACCCACAAGCGCAAAACTTTGTGTTGGGTGATCCACTTTACTAAAATAAAATATTATGGAAGTCTTTTTTCAATCTGTAATTATACCATATTTTATATATTAATATTATGGCTTCATGATGATTTAAAGTTTTTTGTCTGTTTGTTATTAACTAATACCTTTATCTTTTAACCAACACTTCAACATCTTCAACTTCAACCATCACAAAATTAAAGAGATGTATGAGCTAAGAATGTTCTCTGACCCCAAATAAACAGATCTACAATATACAGTTAGATATTCTCCTACTTAGTATGTGTGTAAATAGTTGTGCTTAATTCTTTGGGTGTATTTTTACACACCCTGTGAAATGAAGCTAGCGCAAGTTCTGCCAGGAAGACTCAATCGTTCACGTCACTAATTACCTCCTCATCTATCCAATAATATAATTTACTGTAGCTTAAAAGGGTAGCGCTTTCACATGTCTGAGTTCGCAGATGCTGTCGCTCCAGTACCTCCATCCTCCCCGCCTCCACCAAGATGGGATCTTTCCTCCTACTCCTCTACTCCACCAAGCTGGGTCCTCCCTCTATCAACCACAACACCATCAGTCAGGCTATCCCCTCCATCCTGAAGACTTCAGAATGTTCTTTTCCTCCATCCACCCCACCACCACCAGATGGCCCCTTTCCTTACTCCGCCGGGGGTGAGCGGCGCCCCCGCCTTTGTCTTCAGGCGGGACTTGCAGATTCTGTACCCTCTGAATGCGAGTTACGAACGGGGCCTACGCCAAAGAACCTGATTGCTTGCTGAGCTTCTAAATAAATGTTAGTTACAGAATCAATTCTCCCGAGTCTTTCTGGTAGAACTAACTTTAAAACATAATCTTTATACAGGAATCACACTGTCACATTCACCGTCTGTCTTCGTCTTCACTACAGTTCCCAGAATCCTCCTTGTTTCCACACCTAACATCACTCCCTTCATTACCCACCTGTTCGTCATCATCATCATCATTATCTGCATCACCTGTCTTGTGTTCATCTGTGTGTGTATTTAAGTTCCTAGTTTTCACTCTTCACTTGTCGGTCAATGTTTATGTTATGGTTTAAGTAAATGCTCTGAGCGCATGCTCCCTGTTTCTTGTATTTACTATATTTGACAATTAAAACCTTTGATTCATCATCCACCCAGGAAGCCTGACAGATTGACCGGCAAAAAACTACAGCAAGATCCAGTTGGATGGACACTGGACAGAAGACCAGACCCAAAATGCAGAGCCCTACGGAAAATCCTAACCTTTTTCAGATGGGTCGATCACTGGAGGAATATGCAGAGGGTTATCTTGATCTTTTTCAAGACCTGAGTTGGAGTGAAGAGGATCTTAAAATGTATTTTTGGAGTGGATTGGAGGATCCTCTCGCCCAATTACTACTGCTTGACGATATCCACCGGTCATTCATGGAATTCGTTGATCGCACGCTTTGGGTGTGCGGTTCTTCCCTCTCCGTTGAAATCGTCCAGCCAGATCATCACGTTCCAGCCGAACCAGAGCCAACCGTCTGCCCAACCAAGCTTATGTCCGAGTTTGATGACTTCAGCGATCTTCCTCCTCTCATTGGCCCTGACGAGCCATCTGATTCTGAGCCAGCCATCTTCACCACGCCACCCTTCATCATCCGGCAGTCAGCCGAGCCTGCACTTCGCACCAGTCCAGCCGAGCCTGCACTTCACGCCAGTCCAGCCGAGCCCGCACTTCACGCCAGAGCTGCCGAGACCAAGGCAGTATGCGTCATGCCCGCCGAGCCAGAGACTGAGAACGTCACGCCTGCAGAGAGGTTCTTCTCGCTGGTTCCGCCTGGCTTGGATCTCCCTTCTCCGCTGGTTCCGTCCAGCACAAAGCCCTCATCGCTGGTTCCGTCCAGCACAAAGCCCTCATCGCTGGTCCCGTCCAGCACAAAGCCCTCGTTGCTGGTCCCGTCCAGCACAGAGCCTTCTTCACCGTTGGTCCCATCCAGCACAGAGCCTTCTTCACCACTGGTCCCGTCCAGCACAGAGTCTTCTTCACCGCTGGTCCCGTCCAGCACAGAGCCTTCACCGTTGGTCCCGTCCTGCATAGAGCCTTCTTCGCCGCTGGTCCCGTCCAGCACCGAGCCTTCTTCGCCGCTGGGGGCATATGCCTCCGTCCTGGCCACTCGAGGGACCACGGCCACCCGAAGGGTCTTCTCCGCCATGGCCACCCGAAGGGTCTTCTCCGCCATGGCCACCCGAAGGGTCCGCACCGCCGTGGTCGCCTGAGGGGTCCGCACTGCCATGGCCGCCTGAAAGGTCCGCACCGCCGTGGTCGCCTGAGGGGACATCGCCGCCATGGCCACCCGAAGGGTCCGCACCGCCATGGCCACCCAAAGGGTCCGCACCGCCATGGCCACCCAAAGGGTCCGCACCGCCATGGCTACCCGAAGGGTCCGCACCGCCGTGGTCGCCTGAGGGGTCCGCACCGCCATGGCCACCCAAAAGGTCCGCACCGCCGTGGTCGCCTGAGGGGACATCACCGCCATGGCCACCCGAAG
Organism: Rutilus rutilus; assembly: GCA_021464565.1. Taxonomy (NCBI): domain Eukaryota; kingdom Metazoa; phylum Chordata; class Actinopteri; order Cypriniformes; family Leuciscidae; genus Rutilus; species Rutilus rutilus. Next base: position 5,733,899 of record JAJAQA010000013.1, read on the forward strand.
GGTCCGCACCGCCATGGTCCCCTGCTCAGCCTGCACCACCATGGTCCCCTGCTCTGCCTGCACCACCATGGTCCCCTGTTCTGTCTGCACCGTCGTGATCACCTCCTCCTCTGTCTGTCCTGCCACCATCTTGGAGTCCATCCTTCTGAACCTGTTCCACCTTCCCGTCACGGACTCCAGGATGCCCACCCCCCCCCCCCCCCCCCCCCTCCCGTATGCTGCTTTCTTCGGCGCGGGACGTGCCTTGCGGGAGGGGGGAGTAATGTCACATTCACCGTCTGTCTTCGTCTTCACTACAGTTCCCAGAATCCTCCTTGTTTCCACACCTGAACTCACTCCCTTCATTACCCACCTGTTCGTCATCATCATCATTATCTGCATCACCTGTCTTGTGTTCATCTGTGTGTGTATTTAAGTTCCTGGTTTTCACTCTTCACTTGTCGGTCAATGTTTATGTTGTGGTTTAAGTCAATGCTCTGAGCGCACGCTCCCTGTTTCTTGTATTTACTATATTTGACAATTAAAACCTTTGATTCATCTTCGTGTTTGTCTCCTACATCATCCACCCAGGAAGCCTGACACACACATGTCCTTACAATCCATGTAAGATTCAAAAGACCAAATCACTAAAAAAAGAGCCGTTTATAATAAATACACAAAAGTTTCCAAATGATGGTTTTATTACTCCGCTAGATTTAGTCATCTTGTTCAGATAGCACAATGCTGTTTCACATGTTGTATGTTGGACTGTATGTTTTAGGTGAAGATGTTTCTTTGAGAGCTGTCTATAGAAATAAATGACAATTAAGAATTTAAGTGATAGTCTTTCTGTCTGACTAAATTGATACTTCATTTAGTGCAACTTTCCCTCTGTCTACGAATTACACAGTGCATGCTGTTTTACACTTAAAGGTGCCTTGTGTAAAAATAAATAAATTCATACTCCACATTCCATACCAAATGGGGGCAGTATACCTCCAGAAAGTGAGTTGGTCTACTCTAGAGTATGAATATCTTCAAGCTACTCCCCTTCACCTTTACCAGTTAATATGTTCATATTCGTTTTGTTCATATTACATTTTTATTGTTAGTTTGAATTACATTAATTTGACAGACAGCATTCGCTGATGTTGACCAAGCTAGCGCCAACGTAACCAGAGCTTCCAACTCTCACGCATTAACCGTGAGACACGCAAACACTTTTCACACATCAATTTTCTCACGCACAGAAAAATCGCGAAGCAAAGAGGACACGGATACCGACAGACTAGACAGAGCAGGTTAGTTATGATATAAAAAAAATCTCAGCTCTCAGATTCTGTCAAATTTTATCACGCAATTCAAACAATAAATACCGTTTTGGCGCTTGTAAATGTTACACGACAGATCCCTAGCGCACGTAAACTGAACATCTCTACTAGCTAATAATAGTAAAAAAACACAAACACTGAAAGATACAGTAACGTTAGGCTACAACTTACCAAAATGTATTCCTCATACATAATATCGACCAATCAGTGTTTTTTATCAGCGTGAAGAGGTCAATAACACAGCTGGAGAACAATTATGTCAGATTTACCTCAGGAAAGCCATTTAATATACATAATATAGGTCACGTAGTTGGCAAGAAAAAAAGAGCAATAGAGATTGTGCTATGTGTACTATATTACAATACTGTATTTATGAACGTTATATACGTTTATCGAACAGCCTTCGATACATTTCTATGTTATAACTTCCCGAAAATCTACACAAACATATAAAACAAACTTCTAACGAAATACTAACAGCATCTTACTTACCAATCCAAAAGAAATGTTGCAAGTTCGGAGTCAAACCTTATTTTTTTCATGTCCATTAGTTGTCTCCAGCGATGGAAAGCAGTGCCAATGTTTACTCTGGTTCTGTTCCTTTTTTATCAGATTTTATTTGAATGTAGTAGTGGGGCTGTAGGCTACTTTCCACACGATTGACATCAGGTTCAAGTACGCCCACAAGCCGTGCGAGTTATTCGTGTATTGCATGTTTGGCTGGTGGTTATGTTGCCCGCATACCGCCTCCCATGGCCGAAACTGGTATTACGACACCTGTCGGGCCGTGGCTAGTAATGCTAATGCTAATTTAGGTTGATATCTCTGCAGCACTATAACTTGACATTTTTTTAATGACATCATCGCCCTTATTTCTTCTCATTCTTTTGATGCGTGTAGCTCATTTTTTTGATATTTTTACCTCAATTTTTACACATGGCACCTTTAAAATGATTACAATAGAATCACATCTGACTATTGCACTGAGAGATGTATAGGGCCTATACATTTAAGGTTGAGACTGTTAAAGTTCCACACTCTGGTAAAACCTGTAGATACAATTGCACAAAAGTAAATTCTAGAGGTCAACTTACTAGAAAGTAAATACAGCATGAGTCATTTAAAAAAAATATACAGAAAAGCCACTATAGTGATCAGTTTTAGCGTTTGAATTGACATTTTACATATTACGCTGTTTACATCTTATTTTTGTACAGTTTGCAAAAACTATAGACTCCGAGCGTGGTCAAACATGTTCATATAGGAATTTATGTAAAACACGAACAAATATAGCATAAAGTGAATTAAATGACATTCATTCTACATGAGAGTGTTTAAAGGAGCCGTATGTAAAATTGTGGCCAAAACTGGTACTGCAATAAATTTCAAATTACTGTAGAGCGGTGTAACCCCTCCCCCTCCCTCCTGACTCGAGGTTGCCAGATAGGCTGCAGGATCCAGCAGGAAACTAGGCTGCTACATAGCTATGGTAACTAGAGCAGAACTGGCAACCCCGATGCCGAAACACTAGTGACTTTGTGATTGGTAGATAGGTGGAGGGTGGCGATTCAGGCCAAAACACAACATGACAACATCAACATCAGTTGAGGGCTGCAACTTCACTTTTTAAATGACAATATCCTGGCCGGACTACTGTTGTCAGTGATATAAGTATTTGAAATTAACAAGATTTCTTAAGTGACATATCAGGGCCATTTTATGATTAATTGAAATACATTTCTTACATACAGCTCCTTTAACCTATCGTCAATTTCAATTGTTAGATAAATGCAGAAAATTCATTTATTGTAATTGACAGGTGTGATGATCAGTGGAGTTGAGTTTTTACCTCCAGCATTTTTGCACGGGCAAAAATATGGATAGAGTTTCCCAGTGAAAGACTGATCAGTGTAAGAGTAGAGATGAGAGCTCGACTCCACATCATAAAAGGAGACCAGACCCTCCTCATAATCCACAAACACACCGACCCGCTGCGGCTTTACTCTCACACACAGAGAGACATCAGGATCAGCACTGGCCAAATATTCATTCCCATTCCTCAGAGCCACAGTCCAGTATCCATCACTGGGAGTCAGTGTGATCGATCCCTTCCTGTTAATGGATTCTCTGACCACTCCTAAAGCCCAGTCAGTCTTTCCCTTCACCTGCACCTCAAAATAAAATCTCCCTGAGGAGAATCCCTCCTTTCCCAGGACACTTACACATGTATCAAATCTCTCTGGTTTGTCTGGGAGTTTCTGTATAATGTCTCCATGTCTCACTTGTTTTCCATCATAAGACAGGATGAGATTAGGATGAGCTGTATCAGGATCCAGAGTCACATCCACTGAGAAAACAGAGAATATAAATCACAAATTCACAATACAGATATTTAGTGATGATGTTTGTAATATGTAATCAGTGTTTAATCATACTGTCGGTCAGTGATGAAGCTGTGAGTATCTGAATGTAATCTAGTGTAGTGCAGACAGCACACTGTACCTGCATACTGCTGTCTCCTCTTCAGTTCTGTAGAGACTAATGACAATAAAACACCATCAGATCTTTGACATGTTTATGTGTGAATTATAGACAAGATTTAAGGTTATATTTAAAGAATTGTGAACAACCTCATGTTTTATCTGATCAATGTTTCTCTGCTGATATTTAGAGAATCCCTGAACTCCTATTGTGTTTGAGCTCGAAATATTCCTCCTTTTTAGAGCATCTTTGGGAATGTTTTGTGAACATTTTATGACATGTTTATTTTAGATATTGTTATGGCTAATGTTATTCATCTCAGTTTTGGAGTGTATTAGTGTTGTGGTTATTCAGCAAAGACAACACTATAAAAAATAACCTTAGAGAAAGTGAAAATGAAGCCCAGCACTGCGAAGCTGTTTGATACAGGTCAGAAATATTCCTCTAAAAAAGAACAAATCTGCATCTTAAATTCATGATGTCTATGATTTGATTTTCTTCTGCTAAACTGATTTTATCTGACACATAATCACAACATTTAGATGAAACAGCTGAAAAGACTGAAAATAGCAGAAAATGAATAGCAGAAATGTTTCTTTCTGTTGTTTCTCATCTAAAAGTGTTCACAGATTTACTAAAGCCTCAAGGTTCTGGTTACAGTGATGAAGCTTCTAGTACAAGATGAATTTACTGCATGTTTCCTGAAATTAGAGATGAATATGACCTGCTCTCTTCAAGAAGAACTGTGATGATAATGAGACACAAACACATGATCACACACTTCTCTTATTTCAGCTTTAACAGACTCATTCTTCATTACTGATATTAAAAGATGATAAATATACGTATCTGTACGGTGTATTTGATATTGCTGTACCAGTTAGCGTGAGTTTCTCCTGTAGAGAGTCCTGCAGTTTAGTCAGAGCTCTCCTCAGAGTCTCCAGACTCTCATCAGTCTTCACACTGATCTCAGACCAGTTCCTGGTGTTTCTAGAGCTGCACAGGGATGAGTAAATCTACAGCAGGAGAGAGGAGAAATCCTTCAGCATGGGGAGTGTTATGGTGTCATATACTGCATTATCATTGATCAGAGAGATGTTGACTGACCTGTAGGAGGTGGAGGTGATCTTCAGTGTGTGAGAGCTGCTCCAGCTCAGTGTTTCTCATCTTTAGCTCAGTGATCTCCTGCTCCAGCTCTTCAATGAGCTCTTCCTCCTGTTTCTCTGCTGCTTTCTGCTGCTCCTCCATCATCTCCAGCAGTTCAGTCTGACATCTCTCAATGGAGCGGATGAGATCAGTGAAGAGCTCCACACGGGCTGCTTTCTCCTTCTCTGTGTTTCTCTGCTCAACCAGGACAATCAACACATTATTAGTGGCGTTTGTTAAGAGAAGAATCAGTGTTATTATTTCTCATACTTCAGTGTTTTTAGGCGGTTTTCAAAATCCCTCATTCTGCCCCGTTTGCACTGAATGATTCCTCAAATCATGTGTGTTGTTGAGGAGAGATGTGTTATTACTTTACTAAGTGATCAGGGAATCACAGACGTGTCGATATTCAGACCAGCAGTGTGACTGTGAGTGTGAAATTGCTTTTATACAACAATTCAATAAACAATGATAGATATTACAATTAATTTAATTATTTTAAACTCACTTTTCTGACTTCTGCTGAGTGTTTGACGTCTTGAATCTTCTTGATTCTGTCCTGGATCATCTGCTGTGTGTCTTTCTGTGTCTTCATCAGTTGAGTCTATAGACAGAGAACAACACACAATATGTTTTCATAACTGATTCATTTATATTAAAGAACATGTGATTCCTCGTGATAAGAGCCATTTAAAATCAGTTTGTCAGTAACTTCTACCTTCTTCTCTTCACTCTCCTCTTCTAAAGAAACAGTGTTGTGGTTCTTGTGGTCTGTTACAGTGCAGATCGGACACACACATGTCTGATCATCTCTACAGAACAGCTCCAGAGGTCTCTCATGTTTCTGACATATATAGTCCTCCAGATTACTCACAGGATTGATCAGTTTGTGTTTCTTTAAACCTGCCATTCTCGAATGAGGCTCCAGGTGAGTTTCACAGTAAGAGCTCTGACACACCAGACACGACTTCAAGGCTTTCAGCTTTCTTTCCTCACAGAAGTCACACAGAACAGGTTTTCTCAGGACTTCAGGTTTTTTCTCAGGACTTTTCTTTTTATAGTGATCTATGAGCTCTCGGAGTGTGGTGTTAATCTTGAGATCAGGTCTGTGCTTGAATGTTTCTTTACAATATGGACAGTTGCAGGTCTGGCTGTTGTCCCAGCACTTATTCAGACAGGTCTTGCAGAAGTTGTGTCCACATGGAGTGGTGACTGGATCAGTGAACACGTCCAGACATATAGAGCACTGAAGCTCCTCAGTCAGTGGACCGCTGGAGGAAGACATCGCTGGAGAGAGAAATGATGAAGATAAATCACCTTCACTACTAGTCTAAAGTTTGGAAACACATTTGACTTTTTGATTTAATGGCTTTTGCTTGAAGGACTTAAATAACAATAATAATAATAATAATTATTATTATTATTATTAGCCTTATTATTATAAATGGGCTCATTTAATACTGTTTATAAAGAATCCCATGATGCACCTCATGAAGTTGGTTGAATGTAAAGAATGTCTAGAGACAAAGAGTGACGTCTTTGAGGAAACTCAAATATATTAGAGATCATGTACAGTCAGCTGGTCATTACTGCAAAATGAACCCAGACAAGCTGATTTTATTATCTGCTGCTGTACACTCCTGAACTACATATTAAATATATGAGAAGAGTAAAAGTTATTCATGCACAAATTCATTCTTCTTGTTTTTTATTTTTTATTTTTTGTTCATTGACTTACATGGAGGTTTAACCTCAATACTCCATCTCCCGGTTTTTCTTGCTTGTGTTGATGTTGGTGAAGATTCTGCCATTGTTCTTCCCTCTTCATTTTCAAGAATAGAAATGTTATTGATTGATCAAAGAACTTATAAGAAACATCTAAGCCTATATTTGCTCATAATGTGTATTTAGTCACTGAGGTTTAAATGAAATCTTACCTCGAGTCCGGCTTTACTTATTCATCATAATATTATTTCAAGTCAAATTTATCATTTATATCAAATTGGTTAAAATGAATGAAAGAATTTATAGTGAGGGAAACACAATAATTGATTTGAAATTCAGTAAGAAACTCATAAACTTGCAGAACTGAACTTTGACCTGCTCTTTTGATAACGTTTTTTTTTTTTTTTGAGAACTCAACTGAACTTTTGACCCAAACTAAAGTACAAAGTACAAGTGATATATTTTCCAACAAAACTATATATATATATATATATATATATATATATACATCTCTTCACAAAATACATTATATAGTCAAGTGTAGTTTTAATCTAGTTTATTATAAAAGTGATTTTCATCTGCAGTTTAGCAGGTTTGTGTTCAGTGAATCTGCAGGTCATTTCCCAGCAAACACATTTACGTTGTGGCAACGTCTCTGGCACGTTGCATTTCTGCTATGGCAACGTCGCTGTCTACGTGCTCGCAACATTCTTAATTGTAAGACGTGACACGGCTGTAGCAACGTTGTTGCGCGACATTTAGCAAAGAGACGACGTTCTGACAATATTTTTATATGGTGTATTTTGTTAGATAATTATATACTTTTGATCGTTTATTGTTTATCTAAATTATTATTTAATGGGGCTATCAACACCTGCAAGTGTAGCCTACACTTTGAAGAGTAAAAATGACAGAAGGTTTCGTTAATTCAACTTTATTAAAACTGCATATAATCAAATTGCACTTGCAAAAGTCATACATTTGTTAAAAAAAAAATTAAAAAAAAAATAAATAAACGAATATACAAATTTATTTTAAGCATAATAAATAAAACATAAAAAGCAAAGGCAGATCAGAACATTTAATGAACAAAACCGGGTCTGTATGGCGGACAGTAGCCGAAAGCCGGTGTCACCGGGGAAACATCCACAAATCCAGAGGAGCAAAGAAACGAATGAGACTAAATAGCGGAAAAATCAAACGAAAAACGTACTCGGTTACTAACGTAACCTCTGTTCTCTCTAGAGAGGGAACGAGTATTGCGTAAGCTAGCTTACGCTGCGGGAAAGTCTCCTTTCTCGAGATACTGAAGCCAAAAATTATCCTTAATTTTTTAAATCTTGTCAACGCAGTGCGGCAGCCTGCAGACCTAGGGCAGGCGAATCGCGTGCCCATTGGCTGCTCTGCGGCAACTGCAGCAGCCTATGGCTGAGCCTTGCGCGTGACGTCACGTCCAATGAGCGCGCTTGGCGCGCTTAATGCGTCACAGCCCGTCATTAGGGGTGTGGCTTAGCGTATATAAGCAAGGTACAGAGGCTGCTTCGCTGGTTTCTGTCGCATGAAGCGAAATGAGCTCGTGGCGAGAGCACGGCGGGTTACGCAATACTCGTTCCCTCTCTAGAGAGAACAGAGGTTACGTTAGTAACCGAGTACGTTCTCTTACGAGAGGTTCTCTCGTATTGCGTAAGCTAGCTTACGCTGCGGGAACACCCTTGTCAACGCCGTGCGCGCGCCCAGCATCCTGAATGAATCCCATGGAGAGCCCAGGGAACGCGAAGCGGAGCTGGGCGGCCAAGATACCACAGTACACAAGCACATATTATGGGGCAGGGAGCGGCACAGCCGGTCCAACTGACACTTCCCACATAGTGCAGCTCAACCAGTAGAGCTAAATCAACAACATAGCCCGCGCACAGACAGTGGGCTGGCTTACGCGAGACTTAGACTGATAACACTTTGGCCTGCAAGGCGGGAACTTCCAGTTTGTAAAACCTAACAAATGTGGAGGGGGAGGCCCAGCCTGCCGCTGCACAAATGTCATGAATGGGAATCCCGCTGGACCACGCCCACGATGAGGCCATGCCTCTGGTGGAGTGCGCTCGAATGCCCAAAGGGCACTGCAGGTTTTTAGATGCGTAAGCAGCTGCGATAGCGTCAACTATCCATCTGGATAGGGTGTGTTTCGAGGCGGCGAGACCCTTGGTGCGCCCACCAAACGAAACAAAGAGCTGCTCTGAACGCCTGAAGGCGGCGGAGCGCGAAATATAGCTTCTCAGCGCCCTAACTGGGCAGAGGAGATTACTATCTGTCTCGCAGCCAGCATTCGGCAGGGCTGAAAGGGAAATGACCTGCGCTCTGAAGGGAGTGCCCAAAATTTTGGGGACGTACCATGCCTCGGTCTGAGAATAACTTTGGAGTCATTGGGTCCGAACTCGAGGCACGCAGCGTTAGTGGATAACGCGTGAAGGTCTCCCACACGTTTTACTGAAGACAGTGCTATCAGAAAAACGGTTTTGAGCGTGAGGTATTTCATATCCACAGTTTCTAAGGGTTCAAAGGGATGTGCTTTCAGTGCGTCTAAGACCAGTGAAAGATCCCACATAGGAACCGAAGGGGGTCGCGGGGGGTTCATCCTTCTCGCTCCTCTAAGGAAGCGGATGACGAACTCGTTCCTTCCTAATGCGCGGCCCGGCTCTGAGATAGAGAGCGGTGAAATGGCCGCAACATAGACTTTGAGCGTGGAGGGGGACCTGCCCGCGTCCAGTAGCTCTTGAAGGAAGCACAATACTTGCGAGACCCCACATGTCTGTGGATCGAGCCCTCTGGCAGTGCACCATTTGTTAAACACCGACCATTTGGACGTGTAGAGCCGCCTCGTGGAGGGGGCTCTAGATTGTATGATCGTGTTCATCACCCCTTCTGGTAGATCAGCATGTAATTGTTGAGGCTCCACGCATGCAGAGACCAGCGCTCTGGGTGGGGATGCCAAATCGAGCCGCGGGCTTGAGAGAGAAGGTCTCTCCGCCCCGGAATCAGCCAAGGGGCTGAGTCTGCCAATTGTATGAGTTCCGGGAACCAAGCTTGGTTCTCCCAGAACGGGGCTATGAGGAGCACTGTGTGGCGCGCTTTCCTGACTCTCTCGATGACCTGAGGCAGCAGAGAGACCGGGGGAAAAGCATATAGCGGGCCGCTGGGCCATGTCTGGGCCAGCGCATCCTCGCTCTTTGAAAAGAATACTGGGCAGTGTGCGTTGTCTTTTGACGCAAAGAGGTCGACTTTCGCTCTGCCAAAGCGGCGCCACAGCGACTGGACTGTTTGGGGGTGTAGAGACCACTCCCCAGGGGGAACGTTGTCCCTGGACAGTCTGTCGGGGCCCTCGTTCAGATGGCCAGGCACATGCGATGCTCTCAGAGAGCGCAGAGAGTGCTGAGCCCATACGAGGAGGCGTTCCGTCAGGGCGCAGAGCTTCTTTGATCTGACACCGCCCTGGTGGTTCACATAGGCCACTACTGATGTGTTGTCCGTGCGGACTAGAACATGGTGACCATGGAGGAATGGGAGGAAGTGCATGAGCGCTTTCTCGACCGCGAGCATCTCTAGACAGTTTATGTGTAGGAGATTCTCCTGGTCTGACCAGCGGCCATAGACCGGTCTGCCTTCGAAGAGCGCTCCCCAACCTAGGTTGGACGCGTCTGTTGAGACAACTTTCCGGTGTGAAATCACTCCCATAGTCACTCCAGTGTGATACCATTCGGCTGCTAGCCAGGGCTGCAGGGCTGAGACACAGACCTGAGTCACTCTGATTAGCGAGCCGCCGGTCGCCCAGGCTCGATGGGATACGTGCGCTTTCAGCCAGCGTTGAAGCAGGCGCATGCGCAGTAAACCCAGCTGAAGCACTGCTGCAGCTGAGGCCATATGCCCCAGGATGCGCTGAAATGCTTTCAGGGGAACCCGATTGCCTTCTTTGAAAGATGCAGCGAGGCGCTGGATGCGGCGCGCGCGCTGCTCCGACAATCTGGCTGTCATCGCCACCGAGTCCAGTTCTATTCCGAGAAAGGAAATTGACTGACGGGGCGACAGCGAGCTCTTGGTCCAATTGACCGCTAGACCCAGGCTTTCCAGATGGCTGAGAAGCGCTGTTCTGTGAGACACAAGTTCTGTCTCTGACTGCGCTATAACGAGCCAGTCGTCCAGATAGTTCAGAATTCGCATTCCCTGACTCCTCAGGGGAGCGAGAGCCGTGTCCATGCATTTCGTGAATGTACGGGGTGCTAAAGACAGGCCGAACGGCAGGACTGTGTATTGATAAGCTCGACCGTCGAAGGCGAATCTCAAGAATGGCCTGTGACGGGGGGTTATCTGGATCTGGAAATACGCGTCTTTCAGATCGAGAGAGATAAACCAGTCTCCTGGGCGGATCTGCGCAAGGATCTGTCTGGTTGTAATCATCTTGAACGGCCGTCTCATGAGAGCCTTGTTCAGATGTCTCAGATCTAAAATAGGTCTTAATGCTCCGTCCTTCTTGGGAACGAGGAAGTAACAGCTGTAAAAGCCTGACTCGCTCAAGGAAGGATGAACCTGTTTCTATGGCCCCTTTTCGCAGCAGCTTCGCTATTTCTGCTTGAAGCAGATGCGCTGTTTCCAAACTCACTTTCGTTTCCGTCTGCGCTAGAAAGCGCGGAGGGCGACGAGCAAATTGGAGCGAATAGCCGTGTCTTATGGTGTTGAGCACCCATTCTGACGCGCCCTGAATAGCCTCCCATGCTTTTGCATGCATGGCTAGGGGTCGAATGGTCTCTGGGTTCAGATCGCCGCGTTGCGTGGGATGGGGAACCTGTATCAGAGAGGATGGGGCGGCGCGCGCGCCGCCGATGCTCGGACACGAGGGCAGAAGAACAGGGCTGGCCGACTGTGCAGATTTTAGTAGCTCGATCTCGGACGATGGAGCGTGAACTGCTGTCAAATATCCCAGGCGCGAGAGCGGCGTGGGGATTATGGTGTCTGAAAGTGGGTGCGCGTGCTCGTGAGCTGACGCGGGATTTGCACTTATGACACGGCCAGTGTTTGGGAGCTTTATGAGGTTTGCAACCTGTCTGGCAGAGCGGGTAGTGGGCAGGTGTGAGCACAAAGCTGTGGGCACATTTTCTACACTTAATGCTCGAGCGGAATGTTTCCGCTTTAAGAGATAGCGCTCTGGACGCGTTGCCATGGGAACCTTGTCTGTGTGAGGCAGTGAGCACACGGTGTGTGCGGTCTGTGACGGCTGGTCGAGCGCGACCTAGGGCGACTGCCCTGGCGTCGCTGCGAAGCGCTGGGAGGCCGGGAAGAGCGCTGATTAGAGCTGCGCACAGGAGGCTGAGTTTGAGGGCGGCCTGTGGCTGGGCTCGATCGGCGGGGCAGGAAGAGGTTCATCGCCTGCGATGCCTTCTGTACTTCAGAGAAACGATCCACAATTCCGCTGACCGCAGGGCCAAAGAGGCCGGTGGGCGAGAGTGGTGCGTTCAGAAATACAGCGCGCTCTGACTCACTCATATCCGCGAGCGTCAACCATAGATGTCTGTCGATGACGGTGAGCGCGGCCATGGATCTGCCGATGGCTTGTGCAGCGGTCTTGGTAGCGCGGAGCGCAAGATCCGTAGCGCTGCGCAGATCCGTTAAGGCAGATTGATCCGAGCCCTTCTCGTCCAGTTCACGGAGGAGGTCGGCTTGAAGGATCTGAAGAATGGCCATTGAGTGCAGGGCGGAAGCAGCCTGGCCGGAGGCGGAGAAAGCGCGGCCGGCGAGAGCTGAGGTGGTCCTGCAGGCTTTAGACGGCAGGGCAGACTTTGAGCGCCATCTAGCAGACGGCGGGCAAAGGTGCGTTGCCACAGCTTCCTCAACGGCGGGGATACCGTTATAGCCGTTCTCGGCGGCCCCGTCCACTTGGGAGAGAGCCGAGGAGACTGGCGAGCGGAGTCTGGCGGAGAACGGCGCGTTCCAGGATTTTGAGAGCTCAGCGTGGAGCTCAGGCAGGAAGGGTGCTGACCAAGAGGCAGGCGCAGGGCGGCGGCTAGGTAGAAAGCATCCGTCAAGGCGATTGGGCGCCGGCTCCTTGGGTGGGGACCAATCCAGTCCCATTCTCTCGACCGCTTGAGTGAGGAGGCGGAGAAGCTCCGCGTCGACACTAGCGCGGGATCTGGCAGACTCCAAAGTCGAGGGGGCGGAGCGGTGAGAGCCCGACCACTCCTCGCTGTCAGACGCGAGCAGAGAGCAGCTGTCAGCGGCATCATCTGCATCATCCCCCAGAACGACGGCAGTGTGGGCAGAGGCCGGCCGCTGCGCGTCGGTGAAGGGTGGGGGGGAAGGAGAGAGCGAGGCTCGCGGGAGAGGTTCCGGCGAGCACTCAGCTGTAGCGTCATTGTGTTCTCATTCATCATCGAGCAAGGATACTGCAGGGGAAGGTGCTGTTTATAGTGCACTAACTAATACATCTCCATTTCCGGACCTTTACGCTAGAACACACACACACAGGTTCCCGAGATGGAAGGGAAGGAAAGGAAGAAAGAATGGTGATATGAATGCACACTTGGGGTAAACATAAATTGGACACGATTCCCAGGAGTCAATACAATGAAGTACTGAAAGTCACATTGTTTCATGATTTAGGGATGTCACATGTTTTTTACATTGTCAAGTGATTTATTAGTCACATGGTTTACTTCTTAGGGGAAAACCATAGCGTAGGCACAGGAACTGATGTAACCAAAATGTTCCTATATATATGACTGCTTTTGTATCAATCGAGGCTTTTTTCCTTTTGATCTTGATGTCGTTGAAGCCCTGAAGAGAATATAGCCCATCTTCAGTTTCACTTATACTCGTTGACTTGATATTGCTCTGTGGTATTTTTTACTTGTTAAACTCCAAGGAGAACAAGTTAATTAATTCTGTTAAATCATAGAATAGGTATTTAGCTTTTTGTGAATCCATTCGCAGGACTGCCCTGGAATAGGATAGAGCTGGATGTGTTATAACCTGTAACCTTTTGTTGATTTGCTACAAATCTACTGTATTGTATAACCAGTGTCTTAATCTTTTGTATAAATAAATTTTATTTTATAAAGATAAGTATCGTTATTGTATATCTCAGCTCATCACAAGATAGCCATATAAATATCATACCCGAGCATAATAGGAATAGGGAATAAGACTTCTATTCTTCAAAGAACACCTTTGGATCAGATTCTGCTGGAAGGTAAGCATGACTTTGGTTCTATAAGTTAGAACTTGTATACATGTATTGTGACACGTAGGGAGTATGATATTCCTAGGCACGCTGATATATGCTAGACAAGCTCAGGGGATTCAATCCTAAGAAACTGACCTGACAGCACAAGGCTATTCTTAATAACTTAGGTTAGAAAGAGGCTAATCAGGAGATGAGATAATATCAGATCTCACAACATGGGGGCTCGTTGCCGGGATGTACTGTTGAGAAATCAATAGACAGAATCCGTGGAGCAATACATAGCGGGGACAAATTAATGCTTAAAGAGTTGTTACACATAAGCAGAGTCTCCGTACTAAAGAGAGGGAAAGTTACTTAAAAGTAACTATCTCGGAATGAGAGAAACTATAGAATAAAATCTTGGGGACGCCTGAGAGAAAAAATTCTATGGTTTCACAAATAAGGTAATAAAATATCTCGAGGACAGCGCTGTGGGACCAGAAGAGTACCCAATTTTAAAATAACCTCAAAATAAAGAGATAATTACCTAAATAGCAAACTCCGGAGAGGCAGACACACAATAATGGATAAAATAACTAATATTGCTTTGCTCTCACAAGATGCACTAAATAAAAAATTAAAAGAAGCAGGGCAGATGGAAGGTGAGGAAATATTGACCACTGATGACACCCTATACACCTCTAACGAAAGAGGAGTAGGAAGATTAGCCCAAAACGTTGCTTCGATAAATCCAAATAAGAAAGTTACCGTGGAAATTGGAGATAGTGATATTACTATACCAATACTGCAAGGCGCAAACATACGAGTAACTAGACACGGCGATGTGGATCCTAAAGCAATAACTAGGGCCGGGTCTCCATCATTGTCGGAATACACAGACAAGGAGGGGGCTACGGGAGTTGATTTTCATCATTTAGGAAAATCGTTCGAAAGACCGGCCTTAGAGACAGGAACGAAACCTAAACTACCGAATTTCTTAGCCCAATTCAGCCCGCTCATATCAGGGGGAGAAACTTGGGAAATAAGAGAAACAGGTTTTAGACCGTGTAAAACATCTACCGAAAAAAAGGATAAAGATAATAAATATAGAATATCCGCAGAAGAGGAGGTAGATGGGGATTCAACTTCGGAATATACTGAGGACGAAGAAATAGCTCCCAGAAAGAGAGTTAATTATCGAAAATCTCGAAGTCAATCTCGTGAGCGGCGAAGTAGCTCTCACCAGCGGGAACACGATTGCTTGGGAGGCAGAAAATTTTTAACGTGCCCTGGACTTGTGTTCGCCCCACGAGATTCACATTTGGCAGAGCTAAAAGGGACAAATCGAAAGATAATAAGGTTAGCTGGTGGGCCGACCGCAGATGAAATATTGGACCTACCAGAAACAAGTTCAAGAGCAAAAATTGATATATTAGCAGAACAATTCGACTGCATGCAAAAATCATTGTGTTATCTATTGTTGGGAGAACCTAAGAAAGATAGGCAAGAACCGACGATAAATGACGTATGGAAACTGCGAGACAGAACGCATAGAGCAGTAGCTCCAAATAAGGGCAAAGCACCCAGGCGCAAGGAGAAAGGGGAATTGGCCAGGGGCAAAAATAACGAAGTGGTGAAAAAGAGCAGAGAACCGAAAGCAATAGCAGAACCGAACGAAAATAGCTATGGAGAAGAAAAAGACTTTTCTGATCATCAGACCGGTTCGGAAAATTCAGAATCAGAGTCAGAAGAAGAAGTGAAAGAAAAGAAAAAGTCACCTGTGCGCAAGCAAAAAATTGATTTGTCACTCGTGGCTTTAATGGCTCAAAAAGAAAACGTTAGAATGGAATCAGAGTCAGAAAAGGACGAAAAAACCCGCAAGCCTAGGCGGGGACCCGCTAGGGAGGCCAAAGGGGATAGCATTACTGCAATGCAGTTGCTACAAAATATGAGATTTCCTGGAGTTAAGGATGATATGGATAAGGCTAAAATGATAGCTGACTTAGGAAAAGATCTAGATGTTTCTACTTCTCTAATCGAGCGTATCATTACCTATCATACCGGGGTGTGTATAAAACTAGATGTTTTGCTGGCCCATTATGAGGAAGTCTTAGGCGAGGATGAAGATGATGAATACAGAAAGGAAGTGACCTCCGTAAGAAAAACGGGGTTATGGCCTTATCTTACTAGCAAAGCGCGGGTTGGCTGGACTGCTGACAAAATGTTAAGCAAACTGCAAAAGCTAGCTCCTGACCTACCCGGTTGTAAAGTGTTAGGTTCGTGGGGGGCCGAAACAGATTGGAGTGAACTGTCTAAATTCGCTGCTCGATATGATAGGGAGACAAAGCGGCGAAATAAAATGAGAGAGAGTACGGGTCAAGACTGGAAGAGACCAGCAGAGGGAGCCAAGATAAAACAAAGCTCAAATTTTCAAAAACAGTTCGAAAGGCCTGCTGTGAAAGATAGAGCCACTAGCAGGTACAAACCGGTGGTGACAGCTAAAGAAAAAATAGGGTCTAAGGAACCAAGTAAAGACTACTATCAAAAAAGCAGAAAATCGAATAGGCCCGTGGAGAATAAAAAATCGGACAAGAAAAGTACATATATCGAAGAAGACGTGTGGAAAAAAATGACGGTTGAACAAAGAAAAGAGCATATGGAAAAGAAAAATAAGAAGGCAGTGCAGAAGACGGGGAAAATCCGTAACATTAACTCCAATAAAACAGAACGAGAAAAAGAAAAATAGGAAGTAGAAGCTCTAGGAAAAGCAACCATTGCCTCTAGTCTGGTAGAAGAAACAGAAGATCAGGAGTTGTTCGTGGAATATAAAGGACTCAGGTTTAGGTTAGATTCAGGAGCTGACATTAGTACATTAGCTGAAAAACCGGAGGGAGCTAAAAAATTAAAAGGTACATATGTGGTCTATGGTTTCAGTAAAGAAATGAAACCAGTAACCCGAGATAAATATCTATGGGAAGGTTTACACTGCATTATAGATAGCTCAAATCTAATGTGCCTAAAAGATGCGTCCTTAATAAAAGAACAACTAGAAAAAAATCAGAAAGAGACTAGACAGATTAGTTGGCTAAAAACGGTTGACCTGGAGTACGAAATCAATAGATTGGTAAACGAAAGCCTATTACCAAAAAAGGAGTTAAGGGAATTATTAGAAAAATATAAAGGAAATTGCGCGAAGAGCAAAAATGATTGCGGGAAATTATCTGATAAATACGAATATACCATTGTGGGAGGTATCCCACCTCCGCAAAGACAGTACCCGTTAAACAAAGCGGCGTATGGGGAGATAAGAGAGACTCTCAATGAATTGCTGCTGAAAGGGGTAATCAGTGAGGGAAAAAATTGTCCCACTAATTCCCCGATCCAGGCCATTTGTAAAACCGACCATACGTACCGTCTTGTTACGAACTTCAAAGCGCTCAATAAATTAACGGTGCCTGATACAAGATATCTTATCAATGCCAAAGATGCTACCAATTGCTTGAGTAACGGAAAAATACTATCCAAGATCGATTTAGCAAACGGATTTTATAGTGTGCCACTAGCAGAGGCAAGCCGTGCGCGTACCGCCTTCACGTTCGGGGGAAGACAATTCGTCTATAACCGTTTACCTATGGGCCTGAGCACTAGCCCCAATGTATTTCAGTCCGTAATTTTAGATATTTTGGCCGAATTGCCGGTGACCGTTTATATTGATGATATTTTAATCTCTACAGAAACGGTCGAAGAGCACATGAAAATTCTGCGGGAGACAATAAAAAGACTAGCGGACGCGGGCTTTTTATTAAACCTGAAGAAATTAGAGCTAGGGAAAGAGAAAGTAGATTTCCTGGGGTTTGAAATATCAGGTACTGACAGAGGAATTGCTAAATCAACCCATGATAAACTGGTGGAATTAAAGGAAAGAAAAGTGACCAGTTTGAAACAGTTGCAAAGCTTACTGGGCAGATTGAACTTCGTACGAGATTTGATTCCAGGATACAGTGCTAAGGCGAAAATACTGTATAAAGCAACGGCAGGGAATGATTTTAAATGGGATGATAAATTAGAAGCCGTTAAGTGTGACATAATAGACATGGCGTTAGGTTCAGGCCGAATCACGAGAAGAGACCCAGAGAAAAACCTAATAGTCAAAATAGAAAATACCGGTGAAGAAATGGAAGTTATATTATATAACGAGGGAAATTCTAAGTCACCGGTGATGTTTATTTCGCACGAGAAACCTGCTAATCAAAAGAAGCATGAGAATATGTCTGCTGTTGATATCTTAGCCACGATCGCCAGGAACCTGTTGACCATTAAATCAGCAGCTGCAGAAAAGCTAATAATCATCGTAGCCAAAGGAGATGGAATAGACATGTTAGCTAGAGAGGCAAGAAATTTAGTTTCTGAGTCTAAATTGGTTCACAAATATACTTGGAACAAATGGTCCAAGCTGATCAGCGACACTCAGTTAATCTTTAGGAACGAAAAAAACGCCGAAGAAAGAGCGTCGTACAATAATAGACCCAGGACAGGTTTGTTATTTTACCGATGGGAGTACTCTGAAAGATGAGACTTGGTGGGCTTTTCTAGTCAAGCAGCAAGGCAAGATAATACACCAGGAAAAGGGGAGATTGTGCGATGGACTGAGTGCTCAACACGCGGAAGTCTGCGCGGTCGAGAGAGCTATTGCCCATATGAGAGAAACTAGTCGTAAAGATAGTTTTTTGATTACGGATAGCGAATATGCATTTCTGGGTTTAACAGAGCATTTGTCCACATGGGAGCAAAACAATTTTCATAACGCCAAGGGTAAGCCGTTGGTACAGGCTGAGTTATGGAAGAGCATCAGTGAAAATGTGAAATTAGTAAAACCGAAAGTGTTGCATCAAACTTCTCATACATTGCAGAAAACCGCGGCTGCGGAGGGAAATAGAGAGGTCGACCGTTTTGTGCAGATAAGAGTAATAACTGCAGGAAGTGAAACTGGGTTGCTGCAGGATCTGCACGAGAAACTGAAACACCCGTCCACTTCCTACATCACTAAATATTGCAAGCAGATGGGTTTGCATGTGGCCAATTTGAAAACGAAGTATCATAAAATTAAACTCGACTGTCCAGATTGTAGAAAAGTCATGTCCAGTGTGTACCATGATTATGGAACAATCAAAACTAAGGAAGAGAACGTTGAGATATCAATGGATTTTGGAGGGCCTCTTAGGCCAAAAACCAAGAGAAACAATGTATATTTCTTGGTTATAGTTGATAACTGTTCTAATTTCATGCAAATATATCCGTGCAAACAGGCTACTAGTGAGGTTGTGGTAGACAGTCTCAAGCAGTGGATTCGCTATCGGGGGTTGCCTCAGAGAGTGCGTGCGGACAACGCACATAACCTGTCAGGGAGTCTGGTGGAGGGTTTTTGCAAAGAACAGGGAATCAAGTTAATAAAATCCGTTAAGTACACGCCGGAAAGTAACGGCTTGGCTGAGAATTGCGTGAAATTGATAAAAATTTGGTACGTGAAGAACGAACGGCTAGGCGACTGGGATGAATTTATTGATGATTGTATTCATTTCCTCAACTATAGGGTAACGCAGCCTATTGAAAATTCGGAACCCAGCGACACAAGCAAAAATCCGTTCACGGTAGGGCAGAAGGTTTATATTCTTTTGAAACAAAAAAGGGGACGGTTTAAAAGTAAAACGGGTACAGAAGATATTGTTACCGAATTGACATCAAACACTTCGGTCAGGCTACAGGCTAACGGCATTTGGAGTGTGAGGCATCTTGTGGGTAGCAAAAACTAATACTGTCAGGATGAATAGCACAGAGGCACGTAAAGTGACTTTCCTAGAGGTAATCGAGTTACCGGCCGAAGGGACCGTGAGGGTGTGCAAAGATTTCAGTGACAGATTAACAGTTAAAATGTGGCACCGAGGGTGTCAGACAGGTACCCCAGCGTTGCAGCGGGGACCTACCGATTGTGTGGTCTGTGGCAAGATTAATGTATGCCAACTTCTTTGGAGTGGGCCTAGAAGCAGGCGCGAGAGTCAAGCGCGGCTGAGGGCCCAGCTAACGTTAAGTCCGAAGTGGTACAGCCCTAACGGTGAGATTGGGTGCTGTGCGCTGGGCGACGTGTGTGTATGTGCAGATTGCAGAGTGCAAACTCAGCTATGGACGATCTGTCAGTACGAGCTTACAGCGGATAAATGTGGCTGTAAACACTGCTCGGCATGTAAGTTGAAATATTACTTGAGAGGCCAGGAATGTAAGTGTATAATGAATGATAATGGTGATTTTATCAAATGTCCAAGATGTAAACTATTACTGGATAAATTGTGGATGATATCTATTAGCTCAAAGGAAGTCTGGCAGACTAGAAAGAGCGAAACTGGTTTGGGGTGTTTAGTCGATGATAAGATCATGATGGAATGGGAAGTGAACCCGTTAGCCTTGGTGCCCAGTACAGACAAAGCGTTTGTGTGGGACAGGCTTTTGGAGATGGGAGAACCGTTACCATCTGAATCAGAACCATTTGCTAAAGGCAGTTTACTGGATAGGATGCTGTCCAGAAATACAAACCTGCACCTTTGGAAGAAGGTGATTAGAGACGTGACTTTTGACAATGATCGTTTGATTTTGCATAAGTCTAACGGATTGTACAAAGAAACAAGTGTCAAAGATGTGTTAGTAAAGGTATTAGAGGACATGTCGTTCCAAGAGGAACATCCTGTTTATATGCCAAGAGATTACAGCTTTTATGTTACGGAAACATCCTTGACAGTGAGAGCAAGATCTCAACAAACATATGCAGGGACAGGAAGGGTCAAAGTTAAACTAGGCCCAGGTGAGCCGAGTGAGGTGTGGGAGATCAGGGCAGCTGTGTCTACTACAACGGATTATCTGGGTATAGGAAGATCCATGGAAGGTATTAAAATTACCAGAAAAGTAATTACAAAGGCTGGGTTTACCAGTAAAGCAGTACAATGGTTTAGAAAACAGTTAGGGAGAGAGTAGGTTGATCTGGGTCTATTGTTCCTTTTGTTTTCTCAGGCGCAGCAATGGCGAGGACAGGACACATGAAGAAGAGGAAGTGGCAGAAACTTCAGCGAAACCGCAAAGAATTGTGCCTGTTCCTGTCGGCTATGGTCACGTGTGTACTGGTTACTTTAGTTATAATTAGCGCAGGAATAACAGTTGAGGATAAACGTACTGTTAGCAGCGTGGCATCTTGTTCTGTGATTGAAAAGATAGTCGTGAAAATTTGTTATAAACAAACCGTGACGATAGGCTCTGCGAAATATGGGTCTCAAATGATAAGGGACATGATCAAGAAAATGATAGGGAACATAGACAAATCGTTTTGGAATTGTACTGGTAGTAAGCAGATTGATGCTGCTAAAGCCCCTAGGCTATATGGAGGACGTGAAGTCAGGGGTAAATCACGGTTGACTTGGTCGAGTCTAAGGGGTTATAATAAAACCCACGTGAAATTAACAGGCCTATTATATAACTTGTCTGATAGCACCGATTTGACAACCAGCATTCGTACATATAGAATTTGGAATAGCCCCGTCCTAAAGGTTACGCACGAGAACAGATGGGACTGTTTGGGTAAACAGACCAGTCTAATTGTAATGTATAACTGGTTGGGGCGTCAGGAGCCTGAAAAAGGAGTTCCTGTTGTTATAGGTAAATTGAAGTCCGCTAAGAGACGCAATAGACGGGCGGCTTCTTTGGGTAATGGATATAGACTAACGCATAATACCTGGCGTAATATTGATTATGATAATCCGGTGCAAAAAAGTTATTGGCCAAAGGATTTGAACCCTTATGCCTTAATTTTGGGGGTGTTTAAAAATAAACCTAAGCCGGCATACGTGGAATTAGAATGGGTTACATGCGATTTCCTAGTTATGCCCGTTGAAATGTGTGAGAGTCACTTGAACTGTCCCTTTTTGAAGAAAAATAAATTTTTGGGGCCTAATGTTGAGGACCAATTATGGTATGACATGGGCACTCATTGCTCTTCAGAATACGGCAAGACCAAAGCGTGGGTCTGTTATTTAAATAGCAGTGCCTTGTGGAATGATGAAGAGTTCGAGAGACATGGTGCTAATGTTATTAAATTATGGCATGAGTGGATGATGTTGCAGGATCAGAGTAATGAAATGGTTAAGGCAGAAAGCGAGCGCACGACCTGGTCCATCAACGCCACCTTGTGGAGGAACGGAGTCGGGGGTAAGAGATTACATCCTATTACGTTAGCTTATGCACCAAGACCGGGCTTGAGTCTGGAATTGGCAAACTATTCTGGAATATGGGATTACATTATAAGTAATGTCACGGACCAACAATATAGATCCGCTCTCGTCTTGTACTGCATGGGGTTAGACAGACCTTTACGTGTGACACACACTAATCAGGGAATCTGGGGGAATCACAGCGATGCAGGCAATAGAGGAACGTTGCGTTGGATTGGACTCTCAACCTTTCAGAATAGGATTTGGGATGTATTCCCTGTAGCTATGGGTCTGCGCAAAATAACCAACCGAACGGAGACATGGATAGAACCAGTTCCACATGCAAATGGGGATATTTTCCCGATCACGATTTATTATCGAGAGAATAAAACTAAAGGGTTGAAAACCCATAAGTTTGCTCAGGGGTTATGGAAGACTGTGTATTATTTACCTATGATGAAGCCGTCCGAGCAGCGGCGAGGACGTTCTGTGGATTATAAGGTGTTGATGGCGTCTCATAACTTTGATATTAAATCGTCAAGTCCATTTTCGCGACATAGTTTAAGACCAGCTCATGATAAGAAAGATCGTGAGAAGGTTAGATCGAACGTGTGGAATTTTGGACTAGGTAAATTTGAGTACAGGCATAGCGGCGAGGTTAAGTATATATGGTATCCAGGCAAAAAACAATACTGTACGGCAGATATGTTCAATGATTGGACAGTTAAGACACCTGGGGTGTTATTCCACCCGGCTAGAACGTGGTTGAGCGAGGAGGAGCAGGTGTACTGTACTTTTAAAGATTTAGTGAAAATGGGACAAGACGTTGTTAGCGGGGAGGGCAAGCACTGGAATGATATCAGCACGATAACAGGTGCTGGCCCGTTATTGATGATAGCTCGGAATCAAGTGTTGAACAAATGTGCCCTGTCCTCTTTGATTAATAACGAAAAAGAATTAGGGGGGTTCTTTTACCCAATAATGGACTATCTAGAAGGATTTTCGGTGGGGCCTAATTTTTATTTTACATTGGATTATGGGAATCAGCTGATTAAACCGAGTAGCGGAGACCTATTTTCCGTATATTGGAAGATACAAAAGAAGGCCGTGCTGTGGGTAATGGAGAATGTCAAGGAACTAGCTGTATCTGTTTGGGATTTGATTATGGGATATGGATATTACATTAAGATTGTTGCAATTTGTTTGGCTATTATTTTTGTAATAATATTGATAGCAGTAATGTTTATCAAATTTACCAAATTAGGTATGGTATGCAGTAAACTTTCGAAGAGGAAGTCCGCTGGGGCGTTGAGAAAGCTCATCCCCAATGAGGTTTCGGACTCCGAATGAATTATTGCTAGAGGGGGAAGAGGAAGTAGGTTAAGGTTGAAAAGGGCGGTTGGTCTCGGGGCTCTCAGAACTTAAAGGAGTTGACGGTTCACGGGTTTGGAGCGGTCCTTGATAAAACCTAAATTTACAATTGGCCGAAAATAACTGTGAAATGGCATCAAATCAGACTAACTCATCTTGGAGATGCGGTGAACCACCGCAAGCTATTGTGAGTATAATATCCATTAATATATGGTTGATTTCCTATTGGACAACGGGAATTATTTCCGTACAAATTAAACCACAAGCAATTTTGATGTGTTTGAGTCTGGTCTTGTACAATATTTTAGATGATTTTTCGTTAGTGTTAGTATTGGTTTCACAGTTATTACGTAGCAAAAGATACGTGGCAATTTTCGGAGACAAAGGAGTAATAATTGTAGTCCTGTTCTCCTTTATGATTACTGTGTATAACTTGACGCAGTGCCATTTTGGAATGGCTTGGATAAAATTTGTAGGTGTAGGTCTTGCAAGCCTGACCTACATTTGTTTATTCATCATCAGTTATAGGAGAAATACAGTTTTAAGACCAGTAGTGATTAAACTGGCTATACTGTATTTAATTGTCATAATAATGTCGGCTTGTTCCAAGATTTGCAACGAGCCGAAATTATTCTTTTTAGCCATTTTAATGGGAATAAATGATTACAGTTATCTGTTTAAATTGTTGGACGGGGTGTTGAAGAGACCTTCAGTGCTTGATTAAGACAACGCTTGGAATGGGAAATTATGATATATGTTAGTGGTGTCTTTCTATGTTGTTTTTCGTTTTTCTTTCTCTCAAAAATGGGATTACAGAAAAAAAAAAAAAAAAAAAAAAAAATTTTTTTTTTAGGGGAAAACAGATATGGGAGTCCAGCAATATTGTGTTGAAAACTGTGTCTTGTAATTGGTCTGTTAAAAAGTTCTGGTGGCACTTGGTGTGAAACGGGGGGCCCACTGTTTCAGATCAATTGGTTGCTAGGTTGAGACCAAAATAGAAAAAAAAAAAATTGGGATTTTTTTTTTTTTTGGGATTAAGGGATTGTTTGGTAAACGACAAGAAAAAAAAAAAAAAAAGGGGGCTTTTTTGAAGGGCTTGATGTTTTTTTTTTCTCTCTTCTTTCTCTCTGTATGTTTTCACAATACGTTTATTGTTCTGAAAAAAAAAAAAAGGAAAAAGTAATAATTTTTTTTTTATTATCTTTGGTTTATTTGTCAGTTAATAACGAAGATTTGTGGAATAGGGGGAAATTGGAAGTGACCATATTTGTACCGTTCACCTGGGAGTGTCTCATGGTACATTTTGGATGACAGGGGAAATGTTGTTGTTTATGTCATTTTGTGTCATTGTATAGGTCGCAGACGGTCGGACCAAGAGAAGGAATTCCTTATGGCACGGTCTGAGGAGAAAATGTGATCATTGTCTTACATTTGCATGTTATCCTATCAGAATCAAAGCTTTCATGAGGAGTGTTAAGGAATTTAAATATTTTTGTGCAAAATGTATAATTGATGAAGGTTATTGCATGGCGGAGATGAAGAGTTTTACTTTTTGTGACACCAGGGGCACTTTCAAAAACCCAGGCCGCACTCATTATTTGACAAATGAGGCAATGAGATTTATCATTGCAATGAAATGGCTCGTTGTTGGCGTTGATGAGGCCTATGAGCTATTAATTGGCAATAGAGAAAAAGTGACTGGTACTAAATGCAGTGTCGACATTCAGAGCTTTGTTTGGAGGGGTCTTATTATTCCTGGTTTCTGTACGAGGCAGATACAGTTCGATGGTCAAGTGACTTGTCAAAATGTCATTGATCCACTAGGAATGTCTGGAAAGACTCACGAGATTCTCGTGGCAAAGAAGGACTTTGGACGAGGGCTTGGCGAGAAGTGGCCGCGAAATAGCCCTGCATCCGGAAGATCTCTGGAGACTGGACCAGGCTCCGAGGAGCCGAGACTCATTCCGATGGAGGCCAGTGAGCAGAAGATGGTACCGACAAACCATGAGCAGTCTGTCGACAAGGCATTGTAGTAATCTAGTTATTGGATTTTTTGCTAGAGAATCAGAATTTAAATTCAGATTTTTTGAGTGCTGCTTGGATTTTGTTTTTCCAAGTGTTTTTGTGTTCCATGTTAGCCTAGACTGTTTGGATGACATGTTATTAGACGATTATCGAAATGAAAATGAATTCGTTACTGCAAGCGGGGATGCAGGGGAAGGTGCTGTTTATAGTGCACTAACTAATACATCTCCATTTCCGGACCTTTACGCTAGAACACACACACACAGGTTCCCGAGATGGAAGGGAAGGAAAGGAAGAAAGAATGGTGATATGAATGCACACTTGGGGTAAACATAAATTGGACACGATTCCCAGGAGTCAATACAATGAAGTACTGAAAGTCACATTGTTTCATGATTTAGGGATGTCACATGTTTTTTACATTGTCAAGTGATTTATTAGTCACATGGTTTACTTCTTAGGGGAAAACCATAGCGTAGGCACAGGAACTGATGTAACCAAAATGTTCCTATATATATGACTGCTTTTGTATCAATCGAAGCTTTTTTCCTTTTGATCTTGATGTCGTTGAAGCCCTGAAGAGAATATAGCCCATCTTCAGTTTCACTTATACTCGTTGACTTGATATTGCTCTGTGGTATTTTTTACTTGTTAAACTCCAAGGAGAACAAGTTAATTAATTCTGTTAAATCATAGAATAGGTATTTAGCTTTTTGTGAATCCATTCGCAGGACTGCCCTGGAATAGGATAGAGCTGGATGTGTTATAACCTGTAACCTTTTGTTGATTTGCTACAAATCTACTGTATTGTATAACCAGTGTCTTAATCTTTTGTATAAATAAATTTTATTTTATAAAGATAAGTATCGTTATTGTATATCTCAGCTCATCACAAGATAGCCATATAAATATCATACCCGAGCATAATAGGAATAGGGAATAAGACTTCTATTCTTCAAAGAACACCTTTGGATCAGATTCTGCTGGAAGGTAAGCATGACTTTGGTTCTATAAGTTAGAACTTGTATACATGTATTGTGACACGTAGGGAGTATGATATTCCTAGGCACGCTGATATATGCTAGACAAGCTCAGGGGATTCAATCCTAAGAAACTGACCTGACAGCACAAGGCTATTCTTAATAACTTAGGTTAGAAAGAGGCTAATCAGGAGATGAGATAATATCAGATCTCACAACAATACGTGAGTATTGCGTTTAGCCTAACAGTTACCTCAGCTATCAAACACAACCTACAGCTTTAATTTCTAATGTGATTAATGAAGCATCGCTCGCACTGTTTAGTTTTTCGTTTGATTTTTCCGCTATTTAGTCTCATTCGTTTGTTTGCTCCTCTGGATTTGTGGATATGTTTCCCCGGTGACACCTGCTCGGCTATACTGTCTGCCATACAGACCCGGTTTTGTTCATTAAATGTTCTGATCTGCCTTTGCTTTTCATGTTTTATTTATTATACTTAAAATAAATGTGTATTAGTTTATTTCTTTTTTTTTTTTTTTTTACAAATGTATGACTTTTGGAAGTGCAATTTGATTATATGCAATTTTAATAAAGTTGAATTAACGAAACCTTCTGTCATTTTTACTCTTTAAAGTGTAGGCTACACTTGCAGGTGTTGATAGCCCCATTAAATAATATAGATAAACAATAAATGATAAAAAGTATATAATTATCTAACAAAATACACCATATAAAAATATTGTCAGAACGTCGTCTCTCAGTTGCTGGATGTCGCGCAACAACGTTGCTACGGCCCTGTCACGTCTTACAATTCTACGTTGTTACAATGTTGCGAGCACGTATACAGCGACGTTGCCATAGCAGAAATGCAACGTGCCAGAGACGTTGCCACAACGTAAATGTGTTTGCTGGGTTACTTGTTTCTTTAGTCTTTCTGTCGTGTGACAAAATGACAGAAACGCCAAACTTTGCTTTACAACCAATCAAATGACATATTTAAATACAATTCTGATACCATTTCAGTGCAGTAAACAACTAAAATAGTTAAGTATTTGACATGCTTAAACCTGGTTCTTTTCAACTTATTCCAGTTCGACATAAACCTAATAAACCAGTTGACTTCCATTAGAAACCTGTTCAGCACAATCTCTTACCTGTGAGGATCAGATGTGTCCACAAGACTCTTAGAACGGATCAATAAATATCCTGTAGTTTAAAGAGGTTGATCGTTTCAGGAGTCCATATTGTTGTTGATCAAGTTGGTTTCACTTTCTCTGAATCTCTCTCTGAACTACAGTGATGTCAGAGCGGATAAAACATCGAACATGTCTGCGTACGTTACTTCAGCGTATGTATGTACATACTTTTGGGTTTGATACGACTTATCTTTCTGTGCTATATTTTTTTTATGCGCATCTCAGTGCGGTAAGTAGGCAGGGACGTGAGAGTTCCTCAGGGGAAGGGGCTCATATGTAAAAAAGGGGTATACATATATTAGTTTTATAAGTATAATGTATAAGTAGCCAACCGGCCAAAAGTTTGGACACTACTATTTTTTATGTTTTGAAAGAAGCCTTTTATGCTCATCAAGGCTGCATTTATTTGATCTAAAATACAGAAAAAAAAGTAATATTGTGAAATATTACTACAATTTAAAATAATTGTTTTCTATGGTTTTCTATTGTAAAATACTTATAACCTTTGATATTTTTTTCAGGATTCTTAGTTAAAAAAAGAGCATCTATTTAAAAAAATAAATATTGTGTACCAATATACACTACCGTTTTTAAAGAAATGAATACTTTTATTCAGCAAGGATGTGCTAAATTGATAAATAAAAAGTAAAGACTTATACAATAATTTCTATTTTAATTTAATGTTCTATTTAACTTTTTATTCATCAATGAATCCTGTGTCCAATGTTTCCAACATTGATAATAAATCAGCATATTAGAATGATTTCTGAATCATGTGACACTAAAGACTGGAGTTATGGCTGTTGAAAATCCAGCTTTGCATCACAGAAATAAATGATATTTTTTTAAAGTATATTAAAATAAAAAACTATTATTTTAAATTGTCATAATGTTTCTGTATTTTTGTCAAATAAATACAGGCTTGATGCGCATAAGAGACTTCTTTAAAAAAAATAAAAAAAATACCACACGCCATGTAGGCCTAAGAAAACAATTTGGCATATTATTGTAGTTCCAGTTTTCTTGTTTCTGTTCAGTGCATGGAAGCCTGAAGGCTTAGGGAAGGATTTTCCCCTGGAATAAGAGGGAGAAGTCTCGACACCAGCATGTTGCATGATTGGAATGTGTGATTGAGACTGTCCTGTGCAGAACTGTGCTTACATTTGCTTTATTCCTCAATAATATTGGACATATAGATTAGATCAGGAGTTCCCAACTACGTTCCTGGAGCCCTCTATCTGACACACCCATTTCAGGTCTTGGAGTTTTGGAGGGGTGCACTCCAGGAATGTGGTTGGGAACCCCTGGACTAGTGCTACATTGAAACTGTCAGTCCAAATCCGAATGGAATCTGATCTAAAATGATTGACGGATCTCTCGCTACAGTAATGAAGAACAAACCTGGAAAAGAGACCGTCAGAGTTCAGAGATCTGGAGAGACACTGAAGAACCAGATGAATCTAAAGACTGGTTTATAAATCTGGTTTATACTCTGGCAAACTGTACAAGATCCAAATGTGACGGAGAGTCTGCTGAGTTCAGCTGTTTTATCAGTTCTCAGACCTGTAATATGAGTGTGGACTTACTGTGGTGCACAAAATAACTGGACGTTTAGGTCACACATAAAATATCTGAAAGCTATAACATGGAATATCATAGCAAGTGTAATAGTGATGATACACAGGGCAACTTTTTGAGCAATGTTGCCGGGCAATGTTGCTGTCAACGGGCAACCAGATGAGACACAGGGCCCACGACTGATCTAAATTATCCAGATAGAAATTTATTGCCCATTTTCAATGGGAAAGTGCCTAAGCAACAATCAAGATTGCCCGGCAACATTGCTCAAAAAGTTGCCCTGTGTATCATCACCTTAATGTGTTTCTTCGAAAGCGGTAGCACACTTTCAAGTAAACATTTGACAAAAAGAGGATTGTTAGATCTAATGTTGATAGACAAAAATGATGACAAACAGTACATTGACTTAGTTAATGTGACGAATTCTGCCATCAAGAGCACCTGGGAAACTTGCACCCTTACACGTTGGCCATTCGTTATTACAACGTATTGCACATTCAAGAATTATAATATGAACCATAAACCCAACTACATCTGAAATCTAAATGATGTAAATGATTATCATTTATTTATACATGGTATCACACCTTCAATTTATGTGCTACATAAGGCAAACTGAAAGTTTGATAATGATTATCCAATATACAACTGCTTTATATGCTGTGATTTTTAGGCCTCCATACACTACAGAGGAGAGTCGGCTGTGAGCTGGATAAACGTCCAGATGATGCAGTGATGAATGTAAAAGCGTTTGATGAGTAGGGAGGAAGTGCTTGAGCGCGTTCTCGACCGCCATCATCTCCAAACAATTTATGTGGAGGGAGTTCTCCTGGTTTGACCAGAGGCCAAAGACCGGTTTGCCTTCGAACAGAGCGCCCCAGCCTGAGGTGGAAGCGTCCGTCGAGATAACTTTGCGGTGCGAGACGGCCCCCATTGTCACTCCCCGCTGGTACCAGTCGGCCGCTAACCAGGGCTTCAGTGCTGAAACGCAGCTCTGAGTCACTCTGATCTGGATGCGGCCGGAAGCCCATGCTCTGTGAGGCACTCGGGCGTTCAACCAGCGTTGTAGCGGGCGCATACGCAATAGACCCAGCTGAAGCACTGCTGCAGCTGAAGCCATACAACCCAGCATCCTCTGAAATGTCTTGAGAGGTGCGGTGCTGCCCGGCTGGAAAGACGCAGCCAGGCGTTGGATAGAGCGCGTGCGCTGTATCGACAGGCGGGCCGTCATTGCCACAGAGTCCAGATCCAAACCCAGGAAAGAGGTTGACTGACTGGGCACTAAAGCGCTCTTGGTCCAGTTGACCGTGAGCCCCAGGCTTTCCAGATGGCTGAGAAGCACTGTTCTGTGGGTGATAAGCTCTGCCTCTGATTGTGCTATAATTAGCCAATCGTCCAGATAGTTCAAAATCCGCATTCCCTGAGCTCTCAGGGGAGCGAGAGCCGTGTCCATGCTCTTCGTAAATGTACGGGGTGCGAAAGACAGGCCGAACGGCAGGACGGTGTATTGATATACCTGACCGTCGAAAGCGAATCTCAAGAATGGCCTGTGACGGGGTATTATCTGGATCTGAAAGTACGCGTCTTTCAGATCGAGAGAGATAAACCAGTCTCTCGGGCGAATTTGCGCGAGGATCTGCCTGGTTGTAAGCATTTTGAACGGTCTTCTCATAAGAGCCTTGTTCAAATGTCTCAGATCTAATATTGGTCTGAGCGCTCCATCCTTCTTGGGAACGAGGAAATAACGGCTGTAAAAGCCCGTCTCGCTCATAGAAGGAGGTACCGGTTCTATAGCCCCTTTGCACAGGAGTGTCGCTATTTCTGTTCGAAGTAGATGTGCTACTTCCCCATTCACTCTCGTCTCGGTACGCGCATGAAAGCGCGGGGGGCGGCGAGCGAACTGCAGAGTATAGCCCTCTTTTACTGTGCTTAGCACCCATTCTGACACGCCTGGAATAGCTTCCCATGCTTTCGTGTGTGCAGCCAGGGGCAGAATGGCCTCCGAGCTCTGATTGCCGCGCGTTGCGGGCTCGAGAGCTCGAAACGGAGGCGCGGGCGCAGTGCGCGCGCTCTTGGTGTGGCTTTGGACGGGGAACATATAGTGTGAGGCGCGACGCGCGAGGGCGGCGTCGGGGGAGAGATGTTTGTTAGTGTGTGTGAGCGCTCGAGGGCGGGCACAGAACTTACATTTAAAACCTGACCGGTTGTGAGAGGCCGTGTAACAGAGCGGGCAGTGGGTAGGTGTGGGCACGGGGAGGTGGACACGTGACCTACTTTCAGCACTCGAGCGGCTTTTGCCTGCTTTATGAGAGTGGGCTCTGTGAGAGACACGGGATTTATGGTGCTTGTGTACAGGGGTGAACACGGCAGCGTGGGCACACTTACTGCACTTGAAACACATACGGCGTGAGCCGTGCAACCAGACATTATACTCTTTTTGAGATTTCTCTGGGTCGCCGTGAAAACGGCGGTTGTGTACAGGCGAGAAGGTAGATTTACCGGCTCGTTGGCTGCGAAGTGAGCGTCTGCAGTAACCGTGGCAACGGGGACTGGCAGCGCATGAAGCTTTGATGGTGGTCCGGCCGCAGCGGGACTCAACCGTCGCTTCCTTTCTCGGGCTAGGAGGACTTAGCGGGCTCAGGTTTCACCGTAATCCTCTGCCGGGGTCCCCGCGGCGGAGGCGGTCTGTTTCGGCTGGTCGAGCGCGATCTAGGGCGGCCACCCTGTCGTCGCTGCGAGGACGGAGGTCGAGCTGGACGCTGGGCGGGGCTTTGTGCAGGCTGGTCGCGAGGACGGCGTGCAGCAGAGCTTGAGCGTCGAGGCAGAAAAAGGTTCATAGCCTGTGTAGTTTTCTGCACCTCCGAGAAGCGGTCCACGATCCCGTGTACCGCCGGGCCGAACAGACCTGAGGGGGAGAGGGGGGCGTTGAGAAACACAGCGCGCTCAGATTCCCTCATGTCGGCGAGCGTCAGCCATAGATGCCTCTCAATAACAGTCAGAGAGGCCATGCACCGTCCGATGGCCTGGGCAGCGGATTTCGTGGCGCGAAGGGAAAGGTCCTGCGCGCTTCGTACATCCGTGATGGAAGCAGATTCAGAGCCGCTCTCGTCCAATTCGCGGAGAAGATTGGCTTGTAGAATCTGTAGTACGGCCATGGAGTGAAGGGCAGATGCAGCCTGTCCGGCGGCGGCGAAAGCGCGGCCGACAAGGGCTGAAGTGGTCCTGCAAGCCTTAGACGGGAGGGCAGCCTTTGAGCGCCAACCAGACGGCGGGCAAAGGTGCGCTGCAACCGCCTCTTCCACGGGGTGAATGGCATTATACCCCTTTTCAGCGGCGCCGTCAACCTGAGAGAGCGTCGATGAAGCGTGGGAAGAGACTCTCGCGGAGAAAGGTGCATTCCACGATTTAGAGAGCTCGCTGTGGAGCTCTGGCAGGAAGGGTGCGGTTCTGGACGCTGGCGAGCGGCGGCGGCGATGTAGAAAGCAGCCGTCAAGTCTGTTGGGGAATCAGCTGTCGAGCCGTCGAACCCTCCCGTTAGGGGGGTTATTTGAAGCTGCATTATCTTGCATTGTTTTGCTCAGTTGCTGCTTTACAGCTGGTCCCCCTCCTGCAGAATGCGATTGTAACAGAGGGGGGAGATATACTCCGGACTGTATCGGGACAAATATGCGGCGACATTATATGAGCGACGTGGGAATTCGAAAAACTCAATGGCATTTGTCTCTGTTACATTTCTTTGCGCATAACCAATGTTCAGTGCGGTAAGCAAAATAAATATTTATTTTAATTTAGTTTTTAATATATTAATGAATGGCGCTGGTGATGGCAGTTGATTTTTTTTTATAAAGTTAGTGTTAAATTAAGTTTAAGGTTTAAAGTGAAGCAACGCCCGTGATGCGACAGTGAGTGTTATTTATGATTGAACGGAGATGTGAGAGAATATTTTGATTTTGAGTTCATTAATAACATTTTCAAACTGGGGGCCACAAGAGAGAACTAGGAGTAAAAATATATATATAAAAAAATAATAATAATAATTAAAAGAAAATCGAACTAACCAAAAAAAAAAAAAAAAATGCCTAGGCCTACATTTTATTAAAATTAAAAAAAAGGATTAAAAATAAACAAATTGAAATAATTAACAGATTTGATTAAAATAAAATATAGGCTGTTCAAATAAACAAATACACTTTCATTTAAATAACTAATAAAAAGGCTTCATTTGATTTAGATATACACTCACAGTAGTTGATATGATCCACCACCTGTCAAAAAATTATTGGTTGACAGGTGCCCCGCCCCTTCCGGTGACATGTCCCGCCCTTCCGGTGACAGGTACCCGCCCCTTTTGACATAGGATCAAAGGGATCAAAGAAGATGAGATGAGATCAAAGGAGATCAAAGGGCTTTTGAAGTCTTTTTGACAGCTAGTTTTGATTTTTGATTGACAGGTTGACAGAAAGTCTGATTGTTTGATGCCTATTGATGCCTTTTGATATTGAGAGAAAGTGTTATAACAATATGTCATGGTATCTGACAGCTAGTTTGATGCCTTTTGATATGGACAGAAAGTGTTATAACAATATGACATGGTATCTAACAGAAAGTTGAAGCCTTTTGAACATGACAGTTAGTCTGTGTGTGCGTGTGTTTTTGAAGCTGGTATCACAGGATCCTCCTATTCCTGAACGCATCTGGGCTGTAATGTGAAAACTGATAAGGATAAACTGTGGAAGTTTATCTCACACAAACGTTGAAAAACCATTCAGTTATTTTAAAACAATATAAATTAAATGTTTATAAAGATCTTACTAAAACCTCACACCAAAAGTTTAAATAAAATGAGAGTCACAAAAAAAGTCTCTCAAAGCACCGTCTCAAAACATAAGAAGCGCTCGTGTCTCTCTCTCTGTGTGTGTGTGTGTGTCACGGGATTCCCCCTGCCACCCTTTGCATTTGAGCTCTGACATCTGAAACGTACTGTTCAGACACTGTGATTAAACAATTTCATACAAAAAAACATTCTATCCTTTAAAATAATTAAACTAAAGTTGAAAAAACTTACTGTTCTCATGCTAATTTAACTAAGGTTGAAAAAACTATGGAAGTTTATCTCACACAAATGTTGAAAAGCCATTCAGTTCTTTTAAAAGAATATAAATAATATCAAATAAAGATCTTACTAAAACCTCACTCAAAAAGTTTAAATAAAATGGAGTCACAGAAGATCACAGAGTGTTTACTGAAGCGCCTCTCCAGCACAGCCCCGGCCTGAGTGGTGCGCGCGCCCTCCGCATTCTGACATCCCCCTCCTTCTGCTCCTCCACATTCCAGAGCACAGTGATAGTGAGAAACAGAGATTTTATAAAATAATGTATATTTCACACAAATAATATAATATACAATAATATAAAATAACATCTTACTGAAACCAATTCTTTCAGTTTTAGATAAACAAAAGAATAAAAAATCATCTTACTTAAAACATTCTGTTCTTTAAAAGAATATAAATAAAGATCTTACTAAAACCTCACACAAAAAGTTGAAATAAATGTAGAACTATCCAGTTTAAATAAAATGGATTCACAAAAAAAAAAAAAAGCAATGAGTTAAATGTTTATAGAGTTGAAGAAAAAACATAGGCCTACATGTTATGAAACAATCAGTTAAATGTTTAGAGAGTTGAAGAAACAACATACAGCTCATGAAACAACGCAATGTATGAAACGGGTTCACGAAAATAAAAAATCATCTTACATGTTTAGAAATCAGGGCCCTCTGGCCTCTCTTTACACCAGTGTTTGACCTGCGGAGCTTTCAAAAAGCACCAGCCAAAGGGTGTGTGTGTGTGTGTGTGTGTGTGTGTGTGTGTGTCAGAGAGTCACACAAATTCAGCGATCAGGATATCAGGTGCTGAGTTTATTTATGAGAAGTATAATCTTAAAAGTTTAAATTATATCTTTTAAAAACAAAAGACTGTTTAAATAAAATCTTTAAAGTTTGAATACATTCATATCTTCTATTTATCTTTTAGAAGATTACTGTAATGATTTTGTGTAACGGTAATTAAACAATGTCTGTTCAAAAACTGTACTTAGTCGTCTTAAATCTCATTTATATGAAAAGATTCAATCATAATTTGGAGTGTGGAGTTTCAATTTTGATGGCTTTCCATAGCTATGATGATTTTTGTACCGTAACCGCATATTCGATCATGTACACCTAAACACGACCATCACAGAAAACTATAAAATAAATAAATAATTTAATATAATTTCTAAGCTGTATTGCACGCGCGCACACACACGGTTCTAAAAAATGAACTAATCTCTATGTGCATCATGTCACAGCGTATGTAATGTTAGTCTGCTAACGCCTTTCCAGAGCCAAAGTTTTGTTCGTACTAAATTTATTTCAAAGCATAATCGTAAAAGTTTAAATATGATCTTTTAAAATTAAAAGACTGTTTAAATGAAATCTTTACAGTTTGAATACATTCATATCTTCTATTTATCTTTTAGAAGATTACTGTAATGATTTTGTTTAACGGTGACCCTAAAGTATAATTGTTATTAAACAATGTCTGTTCAAAATCTTTAGATGGTTGAAAAACTGTACTTAGTCGTCTTAAATCTCATTTTTTGTCCATGCTGGGGTTTCAATTTTTATGGTGGGGGCTTTCCATAGCCATAATGATTTTTGTACCGTAACTGCATATTCGATCATGTACACCTAAACATGACCATCACAGAAAACTACATTTGTACATTTTTCAAAAATGAAATAAATAAATAAAGCAAAAAAGTATGCTTAGGCGTCTTAGATCTTAGATCTTTTGTCCATACAACATGTTGTCAAAGTTTGTCACTATGTTTTGTTGTTGTGTTGTTTTTAAGAAATCCGAGGACTCTACATTGCTCTTATTTACACTAAGTTTGTATCATTTGGAAAATCAACACACAATTTCAGAGACGCGATGTGCCTCTGTGGTCCATGACACGGCATAAGTCAAGTTGGCGAATACTTAATTGTACTCGTCTTAATTCAAATCATGATCTTACTGGTAGCTATGATCTATTACACGTATAAGATCATTTTTACTTGTAACTCCCAAACTATCCTTAATCAGTGTGGAAACACACAGGGTGAAACCCTTTACTGAGAATATACTATCGGTTATTGACTCAAAATATATGTAGAAGTTTAAATCCGGTGTTTAAAATCTGTCTGGTGGCCGTATGAATAGACTTTGGGGAGAGCTGATGATACTATAGCAGGAATCATGCCCTTTGACCTCCTTGATTTTGGAGACTTTTTGGTTAAAGACCCTACAAGTTAGTTCTCCCAAAAGAATTTCCCCCATCTAGCGGTGAAATTGTATTTTGCATTTTAACGAATAGTGCTCTCTAGCGCTTCGCTTTTCAAATGCGTGTTGCAACTGCGGTAGCCGTTATGTGCCAAGAAGCTATGACAACATGTCTTCCAATAGCACATCATCGAGTTTAACTATACATGATGTTCTACTGTTATGCTGGCTATATAATGATTTACAAAACCAAGCAATGAAAAAATCTTGTCATTTAGACCGTAACTTTGACTTACCTGTCGAGAAGAAAGCAGGCAACTTCCCTTTCAAAGTCTTTCTCCTTCATTAGCTCTTTCCACCTGGGAAAAGCTATCCCGATATTTATTTACATCCCGATAAATTACATTTTTGCTTTTTGGCCACGAGGATTCCTTCTCCTGTGGCTCTGCATACACTCTAAAAAATGCTGGGTTATTTTTTAAACCCAAATGCTGGGTTGAGCATTTTGACTATGTTGCTGGGTTATTTTTTCCGTAATCAGCTGACAATGACCCAGCATTTGGGTTTGTTTTGGAAATTTTGACCCAGCGCCTCCTCGCGAGTCGCGCGCTTTTGTCCACACTGTTCAAATCACTACGTCAACAGGAGGACGAGAGGTTCAAGCAGGAGCGAGCGTAAAGGTGAGCAACCCTGTTTTATTACAACTTTCCTCTTGTTAAGTAACGTTAGTCAAATAAGTCAGAAAGTCAACAAGAAGTTATGTTGAAATGAACTATGAATTATTGACGACGTCGACGTCTGTCGAACTAGCGACCGTTAACGTATGCTAACGTTAACGTTACGTTACACATAACATTCATTATTTTTACACGGTCTGTAATCAATTATTCCACTTAAAACACGGTCACAATGTCTAAGTACAGTTGTTGGTGTCTGTTTTATCTCCAGAAATGTTGCGGGTTACTTGATTCGGCGGATGGATGCAGTGTAACGTCACTGGCTAGTGGCTGGATATGCTAAAGAAGCTGTAAGTCGTCTCGGGTTACGTATGTAACCCTCGTTCCCTGAGTAGGGAACGAGACGCTGCATCGATACTCGATACTTTGGGGAATGCCCTCGGCATGACGCGTCTGAAGTCTGTAATGGAACTATTCCAATCTTGATTGGTGCTCGTCACTCGTGACGTTGCATGTGACGGTGATCCGGAAGCTATAAAAGGGCAACGGAACATAGCCGTATCAGCTTTTAAAGGGTCGAAGCAAGTCGTTCTCAGGAGCACGAAAAGTGTGGCCGAGAGATGCAGCGTCTCGTTCCCTACTCAGGGAACGAGGGTTACATACGTAACCCGAGACGTTCCCTTTCGTAAAGGGAACTCCCGCTGCATCGATACTCGATACTTTGGGGAACGAATACCCACGCCGCCACACTGAGAGACCCTGCCCTGGTGTGAAGCAATCTGGCACACTCAAGACATGAGAACTTGTGAACCTGGTGTAGAGGACAGATCCAGACTGTAATGTTTGATGAAGGTGTGTGGGGAGGCCCAGCCAGCGGCATCACAGACCTCTTGAAGAGAAACCCCTGCTAGCAAGGCTTTAGAGGATGCCACTCCTCTGGTTGAGTGAGCTTTTATCAGGAGAGGTGAAGGCAGATTGCGCACCTCGTAAGCTGAAGAAATAGCCTCTACTATCCACTTGCTAATAGTCTGCTTGGAGACCGGGGAGCCCTTCTTGGATAACCCAAAACACACAAACAGCTGGTCCGACTTCCTCCAGCCCGAGGTCCTATGTACATAGGCCTCAAGAGCTCGGACCGGGCATAACAAGTGTAACTTAGCTTGATCAGCCGACACATGCGGTGGAGGATGAAAGGCCGGAAGAATTATAGACCGTGCCACATTTGTGGGCACCTTAGGCACGTAGCCAGGTCTAGGGTGGAGAATGGCTCTCACTCTGCCAGGAGAGAACTCGAGGCAAGAGGGAGCCACAGATAGCGCCTGCAGGTCGCCAACTCGTTTCAGGGAAGTAATAGCGAGCAGGAAGGCTACCTTAAAGGATAAAAATTTCTCAGACACCTTATCCAGGGGTTCGAAGGGTGCCAGGGATAAACCTTCGAGGACCACTGCCAGGTCCCACGTGGGGACCCTAGGCTGGATAGCAGGCCTCATCCTCCTGGCTCCACGAAGGAAACGAATTATGAGTGGGTGTGTCCCCAGCGTGCCCACCCCTAAAGGCGTGTGGAAGGCTGATATAGCCGCCACATAGACCTTAAGCGTGGACGGGGAGAGCCCGTCAGAGAAACGATTCTGGAGGAACTCCAGTACTGAAGCCACTGGGCAGTTAACTGGGTCCAACTGATGTTCTCTGCACCATAAAATAAAAATTTTCCATTTAAATGCATAAAGTTTCCTCGTGGAGGGGGCTCTAGAGTTTACAATGGTCTCAACAACCTCGGTTGAGAGACCAGAATTTATGAATTGGTCCCCCTCAGGGGCCAATCCAGTAGCTTCCTGGGCTACCGCCAAGGGTGAAATATCATGACCTTGGGCTGAAGAGGGAGGACCATCCTGATCCGGATTCACCGCGGAAGGCCTGCCAGAAGGGCCCAGATGTTTGGAAGCCATATTTGGGCCTGTCAGTACAGGGCCACTAAGAGTAAGCTGATCCCGTACTGCTGAACCCTCTTGTACTCTAGAACCCCCGGGGGCAGAACAATCGGGGAAAGTATACACAGACATGGCCTCAACCATGTCTGTATCATGATATCCAAACCCAGCAGAGCTGGAAGAGCATGGGAGAGGTGGCGCAGAAGGTGGCCGTCCACATAAAGGGGAAACAGGAGCACCTCTGACAAACCGACCTCCATCCCGGCTAAAGCCAACTTGGGGTGGAGTTCGAAATCCCCGGGCTGCAGCCCCTGCCTCGACAGGATGACTGCCCCCTCTTTGATCAGAGAGACCATCGACATAGTGTCTGTCAAAAATAGAACCTAATGGTCTCTCTGAAGTTTCCTCAGACCCTGTGTTTCCAACACAGGTACTAGGAGCAGGAACCATAACTTCCTCCCCATGATCAGAAAACGAGGGCATGTGCGCGTAACTCTGGTCATGCGGAGTGGGTTCCCTCTCGGGGGAAACCCATTGGTCCTGAGCCACTACTACAGGGCCCCCATGTACAGCAGGCCAAAGAATAGTATGTTGAACACTGCTGCCAGCGAGCCCACTCTTTAATAAGGTCACGTAGTGGTGGCCTGGCCTAGCTTGATATTCATGACTATGGTAAGGAAGATGAGTGTCTGAGCTGGAGACAATTGTGCCTGCATCATGACTATAACCTACACCGCCCCCAGGAATCGGTTTCTCTGAAGAGGCACTGGTGATTTTTCCTAGACTCTGAGCCATATTCCCTAGCACCTCACGAGACTCGAAACAACACCTCGGTGTTGAACCGTCTGCTCTAGTAGTCAATGGACAGGAATGAGGATGCCCTGAAGACTCCATGGAGCTAGGACAGTGACCATGCATTCCGAGGAGGTGCGGGGATACAATACTAGGCCGAATGGAAGAATCCGGAACTGATGTGCTTTTCCCCCAAAAGCAGATCTCGGAAACTTCCCGTGATGGGGTTAGAAGGGAATGAGGAGTTAAGGGCCTTGTGGATCTATCACGACAGACCAGTCCTCGGAGCTGGTCTGACTGACAGTCGGAATCTTGAATCTGAACCCCCTCGGAGGTTGATCCATTACCCTGAGATCCGAAACAAGGCCTTACTCCCCTTCCCTCACAGGAACTATGAAGTACCGGCTGTAGAACCCGGGCTCCCGAAACCGAGGAAGAGCTCACCTTGAGGTTTCCTTTGTTAAGAGAGACTTGACTTCCTGTTCCAAGAACCAACCCTGCTCGGGGCTGGCAGACATGTGAACCACCCTTAGTAGATAATATTTTTATATTAGCTCCGCTGTAAGCAGGACCCTCCAGGCTATATTTTGAAGACCCCTCGGGGTGTCTAAATATGCTATTATGGGGACCAGTCCCTCGAGACTGGCCTTGGCTAAAAATGTTCAAATGGTTTCGGTGACCTGAAGCAGCTAACTGGCAGGAACTAACCGAAATATGCTCTCTACAGACCTCCTGAGAGGCGGCGAACTCGACAGGGCCGCAACGTTTCCGGGCAGATACTGCGATTTGTGTTCGCTGGAAGCCGATGTGTCCCGAAGCGCCATCGGCGGCGGGAAGTAAACATCGATTTCCTAAGGGCTGTATAAGGGGGCGAGACTCCTGTACTCGCTCTCCTGGGGGAACGGCCATAAGGGTCTGCGTGTTACGACAAGACCTCTTAGTTGAAGCCATCTTAGCCCGAGAGACAGTCCTCAGACCTGTCCTCGATATAGAGGGCTTCATACGAGAATGTCTCTTCTGGCCCCAAGCCTTATACGGGGGGGCACGAGAGGAAACCTTCTCAAAATATGTTGAACTGGCGGCTGTCCCCTGAGGCTGCCCCCTGGCAGCAACCCCATGAGACCTAGATTGACAACTGGGGATAGCTGATTGTCGCTCTGCCTCCTGAAACCTTTCGACAACGGTTCTCGCCGCGTCGCCAAAGAGGCCAGAAGGTGAAAGGGGGGCATCGAGAAGGAAAGCCCTGTCTTTCTCCTCGATCCCCAAGCGATTAAGCCATAAATGTCTCTCTGTGACGACTATTGCTGCCATAGAACGGCCAATAGCACGAGCCGTCTCCTTAATAATACGGAGAGATAAGTCAGCTACTCTACGAAATTCAGTAATACCGTTGAGTGAGACCTCCCAGTTATCATCCACCTCTTTGAGGAGGTCAGCCTGGTATGCCTGTAATAACCCCATCGTGTGTAGGCATGCACCGGCTCGACCCACCGCCATATAAGCTTTCCCTAACAAATTCGATGTACGAGATTTGGAGGGAAGTGTCTGAGCTATCAGGGGTGACGCAACGTCAGGGAGAAAATATTTCGCAAAATATTCCTCAACCCGAGGCATCACCCCATAACCATTCTCATTAGATTCCCTAATAGATGAGTAAATATATACATAGGGGGAAAATAATTGAGATGAACATGGATTTTCCCACGATCTCGATACCTCAGTATGAAGATCAGTGAAAAAGGGAAGGCTCTGACACAAAGATTGTGACTGGGTCTGCAGGAAGCGCTCATCCATTTTATTTTTCTTAGTCGCTTCCTGC
The DNA here is from genome assembly GCA_021464565.1 of Rutilus rutilus. Taxonomy (NCBI): domain Eukaryota; kingdom Metazoa; phylum Chordata; class Actinopteri; order Cypriniformes; family Leuciscidae; genus Rutilus; species Rutilus rutilus. The sequence continues at coordinate 5,775,686 of JAJAQA010000013.1, forward strand.
TTATTATATGGCCATTCAACGTTTAATTTAACCACTGCCCTGGTCACAACCTCCAGCAATTCCTCAATAACGGGAATATGGGGTGGCGAATCCCCATATTTATGTGATTCAGTGTTGATAATATCTAACCCCTCGGAGCCAGATAAATCAAACGCTGTGTCTTTAACACGGTCGGAAGAAGCCGCAGCGCGGGCTTCCGAACCGTGCGCGAGACCAGTGGAGCTGGTTAATAAACACTGAGAAAGGGTCGCAACCGTCTCAGTGTTATCTGCCAGCTCCACGTGCGAATCCCATGCATACAAGCGGCGCGCTGCCTCAACAGACGCGGGGCCTGATGCACTGGAAACGCGAGCCTGATCTGATTGATCGAACAAGCTCAAACGGGAGCGGAGCTCTCTCATAGATAGCTGAAAACAGTTTGCACAGACAGCGCCCTCGAGCACTGCCCGTGCATGCTCCACTCCCAGACAAACAACACAAAACGAGTGCGTGTCACCCTCGCTCAAATAGCGCGAGCAAGGGGACGCACACCGCCTGAGTCGTTTCTCTATATTCGCCATATATATATTGAGATAGACAAACAACACCAAATAAGACAATACAGTCACACAGAACGCTTGCTGAAGACAGAAAGCTGATACGGCTATGTTCCGTTGCCCTTTTATAGCTTCCGGATCACCGTCACATGCAACGTCACGAGTGACGAGCACCAATCAAGATTGGAATAGTTCCATTACAGACTTCAGACGCGTCATGCCGAGGGCATTCCCCAAAGTATCGAGTATCGATGCAGCGGGAGTTCCCTTTACGAAAGGGAACTAACGTTACCTATTATTTAACTGTGTTTGTTAGTCATTTTCGAAAGGTAGCTTTACATAAAATATTGAATTATGCTGCAGTATGTTCGCTGTGTTTGGGTGTGTGCGCCTTAGTTCAATTTGGCTAAGCATTTCTGCAGAAAACAGTGTCATACTCCATCTCAGTACAATTCTTATCAAAAACTGTCATTGTTCATTTGAAGTCAGTTCAGTGTTGCTTCAGTTACGTTCAGAAACCATGTAAAGATAATCAAAGTAGTTACTGAAGTACAATTTGGTCTTAAACCGGCTCTGAAAAAAAGAGTCCACAAAATATCCACAAAATTAACATTTCTTCTGTTTACAGTCTTGTGAATTAACAATAGTTAATTAAGCTGTTAAAAATTATTTAGTCTATTTATTCATTTTATTTTTTTAATTAAGTAATGATTCATTAAAATTATTTAAATATATATTTTTTAAATTAACTGGAGCCAGCATAAAAATTAATTTTAAAAACATTGTATAAGACATGCTAAATTTGTAAAGATATTACTAATCCGATGTTTCCTTCTTTTCTTTTACAGCAATGGACATTTTTGTTCAACAAATCTCCTCAACTGGAGTCTTGAGTGCATCATTGAAAAATTGCTGGTAAATATGTGATGAACAATTTTGCATTTCAAATTCTCTTTCTTAGTATGTAATCTTTTTTTCACAGTTGCATCCAGTGCCAACCCTAACCCTTAAATAGTTCGCCCAAAAATGATATTTAACCCATGATTTACTCACCCTCAAGCCGTTTGAGATGCATATGTCAATCTTTTTTCAGACGAACACATTTTCAGTTATTTTAGAAAATGTCTTCGATCTTTCAGTGGTTATAATGTCAAGCAATGGGGTCCACCTCCTTCAAGTCCCAAAATGTGCATGCATCCTTCACAAAAGTAATCCATCCGGCTCCAGGGGGATAAACGAAGGCCTTCTGAGGGTAATCCGTGCGGTTTTGTCGTAAAAATATACATATTTAAAACTTTAGAAACGAAAATAACTGGCTTCCGGTAGCGTTCGACGCGCGTTCATGGAGATGGATGCTGGCGTATGACGTAGCGTAGAAAGCGTCGTGACGTAGAACGAACGTAGAGTTTTGTTTTGCTCTGCTCTCTGGCTGCGCTGTCACGTTCGTTCTACGTCACGACGCTTTCTACGCTACGTCCTACGGATTACTTTTGTGAAGGATGCATGCACATTTTGGGACTTGAAGGAGGTGGACCCCATTGCTTCACATTATAACCACTGAAAGATCTAAGACATTTTCTAAAATAACTGAAAATGTGTTCGTCTGAAAAAAGATTGACATATGCATCTCGAACGGCTTGAGGGTGAGTAAATCATGGGTTAAATATAATTTTTGGGCGAACTATCCCTTTAACAAAGTTTGCTACACCATTCACAATAAGCTCAAAAACATGAATGGCCAATTTACTTGTCCAAGTACAAGCACATGACAAGACAATTTAAATCAGTTATATTGTAGGGCTGGCATAGGGTACCACTTCTGTGCCTAGTCGTTGTCAGTGTAATTTCATAGATAGCCGTGCTTGTTTGCCCCTTTCTTGGTTTAAGGCAGTGGTTCTCAAATGTCCTGGGACCCCCATAATTTAGGATGTCTCACCCAATTTAAATTTTGCAGTCTGTACTAATGAGCTGAATCAGGTGTGTTAAATGAGGGAGAGATACAAAATGTGCAGTGGTATGGGGTCCCCAGGACGGGTTTGAGAAGCACTGCTTTAAGGGATAGTTCACCTGAAAAGGAAAATTCTGTCGTCATTTACTCACCCTCATGGTATTACAAACCTGAATGATTTTCTTCTCCTGAACACAAAAGAAAAAATGTTGGTAACAAAACAGTTAACAATAGCCATTGACTTTTATAGTACTTTTTTCCTATTATGGAAGTCATTGGTTACCGTCAACTATCTTGTTACTGACATTCTTTAAAAAATCTTTTTGTGTTCAGCAGAAGAAAGAAACTTCAAAAAAAGTTCCAAAAAAAGGTTTGGAACAACGTGAGGGTGAGTAAATGAGGCGAGTAAATTTGACATGAGGGTGAGTAAATTTGCATTTTAAGGTGAACTATACCTTTAATAACACTAAATGTTTTCAGATTACCAGAGTACATATTTAACTGTTATATATTTAAGCTAATTTCACTCATTCTAAGTTGACCTTAGTTAGAAATGCACTTCGCGTAATTTAAAAGCTGATGAACGAACAAGTTCTAATTTGCCATTTTTCTATTCTTAGATTCCAAAGGCATACTATACTAGCACTTACAATCCTGCCTGTCATTCTTCCCCCGCCTGTGTACAAGATTGGCCACAAAACCTTTCGGCCAACTATTCAAGAGACAAGAACCTCATTCATTGATGTACAACCGGTAAGTAAAACAACAGGGGACAAAAAGAGCAGGCTCATTTCTTTACACCTGTTTGTAGGGCTGCACGATAAATCGTTTTATTGCTGCTTGAATCTAACATGCATTTCATTTTCTCACAACTCTTTAAAGGATTAGTTCACCCCAAAATGAAAATTTCCTAATAATTTACTCACCCCAATGTCTTCCAAGATATCCATGTCTTTCTTTCTTCAGTGGAAGAGAAATTAAGTTTTTTGAGGTAAACATTTCAGGATTATTCTACACAGAATGGACTTTAATGACAACCAACTATCCCAACGTTCAAAGAAGGTTCAAATGTCCGTCTCAATGCAGCTTCAGAGACTCTACACAATCCCAGTCGAGAAATAAGGGTCTTATCTAGCGAAACCATCAGCCATTTGTGGTTTAATAGTATATAAATGTTTTTTTTGTTTTTTGTTTTTAAATGACCAATGGTTTCGCTAGATAATACCCTTATTTCTCAACTGGGATTGTGTAGAGACTCTGAAGCTGCATTGAGACTGACATTTGAACCTTCTTTGAACATTGGGATAGTTGGTTGCCATTTAAGTCTATTCTGTGTAGAAACATACTGAAATGTTTTCCTCAAAAAAACTTAATTTATTTTCGACTGAAGAAAGAAAGACATGGATATCTTGGATGGCACTGGGCTGAGTAAATGATTAGGAAATTTATATTTTGGGGTGAACTAATTCTTTAAGTTAATTTAAGATGGTATTTAACTAATTTAAGACTGCTTTTATGAAAACCTAAGACACACTTTTAAATAATTATCTGTGTCTGATATTGTCTTTCCCTCATTTAGTCTGGAACCAACATGGTGCTTTACCTGGAAAGGCAGAGAGAAGCAAAACCCTTCCCCTTTGTCTTGGAGCTTGGAATGGCTGGACAGTTTTTTGGTGAATGGGGAAACTCTGGAACAGTTGACTCCGTTTTTTTTTTTTTTTATCATTTTGTGAAGATAATTTTTAGCTAGGCTATTTTACAGTTTATAGGTATAGAGTTTCATGTTTTTATTTTGCTACACAGGACTAAATGATTGCTTATTTAAAACGAATTGCAATGTATGTACTTACTGTTTATACGCAGAGATGTGCCTCTCATTTTTGCTGCACAGGACTAAATGATTGCTTATTTAAGTGAATTACAATGTATGTACTTACGTGTTTTTTATTGTATTCTTTGTGAATAGAATCTTAAGCTGTAGGCTATTTTACAGTTTATAAGTGAAGAGTTTTGAATTTTGAGAATCTTACCATTTTATAATATTTTAACATATCAACATTTTAGCACAAAATTTTTGTGCTATTTTTTATTTTTGTGGGCCTCCGTTTATGTTACAGATGTCTGTTTTTTTAACATGAATGTATTTTTGATTATATTAATTTCCTGGAATAAACACTTTAATTGAATCAATATACAGTAGTGTTATTATTGTTGTTAATATTTTTTTATTCGTTTTTTTTTATTATTATTATCTAAAATTAATAACCTGTAGCATGGGGGTTGTTTGACCCAGCACTGATTAAATACAACCCAGCAGATGGGTCAATGTATAAAAACCCAGCATGCTGGGTCAAAATAACCCAGCATGTGTTCTGTCCAATATTTACCCAGCGCTGGGTTGCCAAATAACCCAAATTGGGTTGTTTTTAACCCAGCATTTTTTAGAGTGTAAGTATGATCCTGCATTATATTGTCCCGTGCAGTGCAGCCTTTCAAATTTTCCGGGGTAGTGACAAGCGCCTCTCACTGATCTCCTTGTCCACTTTAGCTGGTCTCAGGCAGCCAGCTCTGAACGAACACGCGTTGATGAAACGTGTTGAGGTAGGCTAGTGCTTTTTGTCCCTCTCTGCCATTATAGTTTTTCAAGATGGCGGAACGACATGGAAGCTTCCATGGACTTACCCGCCCCATGTAAATAAAGATAAGAAATGTTTTGCTTACAAGGATAAGTCAGATCATTGGCAGAGGTCATTTTACACCAATGAGGACATATTTATGAATAAAGACAATGATTTTAGCTAATAAAATACCATTTTTTCAACCGAGCCAATCTGCACATGAGAGGCCTTCAGAAGTCATAACTTCAGGGGTAGGTCAGTTGGCGAAAACACTGCATGTGTAAAAATCAAATACTGTATTACACTTTTCAAAGGATAATCTAGCTTTAAAGTTAGAATTAAAAGTAACCAAACATATCTTCATACCTGTTGTGTTCTGACACAAGGTCATTTTTGCTTTATAAATGTATTTTGCTTATTTCTACAAATATCAACCTGATAAATATGGACTGAATACACGATTAAACAAGATAATTTTTAAGAAAAAAAAAAGAAAAAACAGTGTTTTAAAATTCAACTAAACCATGATAACAGTCCTACATAAATGCATGTTGATTACTGAGTTTCAGGCATAGTGCAATGTTCGAGAAATCTAATATCGGTGTAATCTTTGCGAGGTCTCACTCACAATGCACAACTTTGTGTTGGCTGATCCAGACATAGCTTTACTAAAAGAAAATATTATGGAAGTCATTTTTAAACTGTTATGGCTTCATGTTGATTTAAAGTTTTTTGTTTGTTTGTTATTAACTAATACCTTTATCTTTTTATCTAACATCCAGCACAAAAGTAAAGAGATGTATGAGCTAAGGATGTTCTCTGACCCCAAATATACAGATAGGTTAGATATTCTCCTACTTAATATGTGTGTAAATAGTTGTGCTTAAATCTTTGGGTGTATTTTTACACACCATAGTGATGCAAAGTTCCACATCCTATGGACTAACTTTCAAACATAATCTTATTCTTTATCTTTAAGATTCAAAAGACCAAATCACTAAGAATTTGTGATACACAAAAGTTTCCAAATGATGGTTTTATTACTCCACTAGATTTAGTCATCTTGTTCAGATAGCAGACGACACGGGTTCACATTTTGTATGTTGGACTGTATGTGTTTTAGGTGAAGACGTTTCTTTGAGAGCCGTCAACATTCAGTGTTTATAGAAATAAATGACGATGAAGAATTTAAGTGATAGTCTTTCTGTTTGAGAACTACATTGATACTTTGTTTAGGGCAACTTTCCCTTTATCTACGAATCACACAAAGTATGAGTAACAAAGTTACACTTAAACTATTGCACCGAGAGATGCATATTCATCAAAACTTGAAGCTGTTAAACAAAGTTCCACACTTTGGTGAAACCTGCAGATAAAATTGCACCAAAAGTAAATTCCAGAGGTCAACTGAGTTAAAAGTAAATGCATCATCATGAGCCATTTAAAACAAATACAGAAAAGCCACTATAGTGATCAGTTTTAGTTTTGAATGTCTGTAATTGACATTTTGTTTCTTTTTGTTTTTGTACAGTTTGCAAAAAGTATATAGTCTCAGAGCGTGGTCAAACATGTTCATATAGGAATGTATGAAAAACATGAAAAACAAAAAATATACTCATACATATATATATATATATATATATATATATAACATACATACTATAAATATAGTATAGTTAAACTCGATGATGTGCTATTGGAAGACATGTTGTCATAGCTTCTTGGCACATAACGGCTACCGCAGTTGCAACACGCATTTGAAAAGCGTAGCGCTAAAGAGCACTATTCGTTAAAATGCAGAATACAATTTCACCGCTAGATGGGGGAAATTCTTTTGGGAGAACTAACTTGTAGGGTCTTTAACCAAAAAGTCTCCAAAATCAAGGAGGTCAAAGGGCATGATTCCTGCTATAGTATCATCAGCTCTCCCCAAAGTCTATTCATACGGCCACCAGACAGATTTTAAACACCGGATTTAAACTTCTACATATATTTTGAGTCAATAACCGATAGTATATTCTCAGTAAAGGGTTTCACCCTGTGTGTTTCCACACTGATTAAGGATAGTTTGGGAGTTACAAGTAAAAATGATCTTATACGTGTGATAGATCATAGCTACCAGTAAGATCATGATTTGAATTAAGACGAGTAAAATTAAATATTCGCCAACTTGACTTATGCCATGTCATGGACCACAGAGGCATATCGCGTCTCTGAAATTGTGTGTTGATTTTCCAAATGATACAAACTTAGTGTAAATAAGAGCAATGTAGAGTCCTCGGATTTCTTAAAAACAACACAACAACAAAACATTGTGACAAACTTTGACAACATGTTGTATGGACAAAAGATCTAAGATCTAAGACGCCTAAGCATACTTTTTTGCTTTATTTATTTATTTCATTTTTGAAAAATGTACAAATGTAGTTTTCTGTGATGGTCATGTTTAGGTGTACATGATCGAATATGCAGTTACGGTACAAAAATCATTATGGCTATGGAAAGCCCCCACCATAAAAATTGAAACCCCAGCATGGACAAAAAATTTGATTTAAGACGACTAAGTACAGTTTTTCAACCATCTAAAGATTTTGAACAGACATTGTTTAATAACAATTTTACTTTAGGGTCACCGTTAAACAAAATCATTACAGTAATCTTCTAAAAGATAAATAGAAGATATGAATGTATTCAAACTTTAAAGATTTCATTTAAACAGTCTTTTAATTTTAAAAGATCATATTTAAACTTTTACGATTATGCTTTGAAATAAATTTAGTACGAACAAAACTTTGGCTCTGGAAAGGCGTTAGCAGACTAACATTACATACGCTGTGACATGATGCACATAGAGATTAGTTCATTTTTTAGAACCGTGTGTGTGCGCGCGTGCAATACAGCTTAGAAATTATATTAAATTATTTATTTATTTTATAGTTTTCTGTGATGGTCGTGTTTAGGTGTACATGATCGAATATGCGGTTACGGTACAAAAATCATCATAGCTATGGAAAGCCATCAAAATTGAAACTCCACACTCCAAATTATGATTGAATCTTTTCATATAAATGAGATTTAAGACGACTAAGTACAGTTATTGAACAGACATTGTTTAATTACCGTTACACAAAATCATTACAGTAATCTTCTAAAAGATAAATAGAAGATATGAATGTATTCAAACTTTAAAGATTTTATTTAAACAGTCTTTTGTTTTTAAAAGATATCATTTAAACATTTAACTGATTGTTTCATAACATGTAGGCCTATGTTTTTTCTTCAACTCTATAAACATTTAACTCATTGCATTTTTTTTTTTTTTTTGTGAATCCATTTTATTTAAACTGGATAGTTCTACATTTATTTCAACTTTTTGTGTGAGGTTTTAGTAAGATCTTTATTTATATTCTTTTAAAGAACAGAATGTTTTAAGTAAGATGATTTTTTATTCTTTTGTTTATCTAAAACTGAAAGAATTGGTTTCAGTAAGATGTTATTTTATATTATTGTATATTATATTATTTGTGTGAAATATACATTATTTTATAAAATCTCTGTTTCTCACTATCACTGTGCTCTGGAATGTGGAGGAGCAGAAGGAGGGGGATGTCAGAATGCGGAGGGCGCGCGCACCACTCAGGCCGGGGCTGTGCTGGAGAGGCGCTTCAGTAAACACTCTGTGATCTTCTGTGACTCCATTTTATTTAAACTTTTTGAGTGAGGTTTTAGTAAGATCTTTATTTGATATTATTTATATTCTTTTAAAAGAACTGGATGGCTTTTCAACATTTGTGTGAGATAAACTTCCACAGTTTTTTCAACCTTAGTTAAATTAGCATGAGAACAGTAAGTTTTTTCAACTTTAGTTTAATTATTTTAAAGGATAGAATGTTTTTTTGTATGAAATTGTTTAATCACAGTGTCTGAACAGTACGTTTCAGATGTCAGAGCTCAAATGCAAAGGGTGGCAGGGGGAATCCCGTGACACACACACACACACACACACACAGAGAGAGACACGAGCGCTTCTTATGTTTTGAGACGGTGCTTTGAGAGACTTTTTTTGTGACTCTCATTTTATTTAAACTTTTGGTGTGAGGTTTTAGTAAGATCTTTATAAACATTTCATTTATATAGTTTTAAAATAACTGAATGGTTTTTCAACGTTTGTGTGAGATAAACTTCCACAGTTTATCCTTATCAGTTTTCACATTACAGCCCAGATGCGTTCAGGAATAGGAGGATCCTGTGATACCAGCTTCGTGCGCACACACAGACTAACTGTCATGTTCAAAAGGCTTCAACTTTCTGTTAGATACCATGTCATATTGTTATAACACTTTCTGTCCATATCAAAAGGCATCAAACTAGTTGTCAGATACCATGACATATTGTTATAACACTTTCTGTCAATATCAAAAGGCATCAATAGGCATCAAACAATCAGACTTTCTGTCAACCTGTCAATCAAAAATCAAAACTAGCTGTCAAAAAGACTTCAAAAGCCCTTTGATCTCCTTTGATCCTATGCCAAAAGGGGCGGGTACCTGTCACCGGAAGGGCGGTACATGTCACCAGAAGGGGCGGGGCACCTGTCAATCAATAATTTTTTGACAGGTGGTGGATCATATCAACTACTACTCACCTAAAGGATTATTAGGAACACCTGTTCAATTTCTCATTAATGCAATTATCTAATCAACCAATCACATGGCAGTTATTTCAATGCATTTAGGGGTGTGGTCCTGGTCAAGACAATCTCCTGAACTCCAAACTGAATGTCAGAATGGGAAAGAAAGGTGATTTAAGCAATTTTGAGCGTGGCATGGTTGTTGGTGCCAGACGGGCCGGTCTGAGTATTTCACAATCTGCTCAGTTACTGGGATTTTCACGCACAACCATTTCTAGGGTTTACAAAGAATGGTGTGAGTAGTTGATATGATACAGCACCTGTCAAAAAATGATTGATTGACATGTGCCCCGCCCCTTCCGGTGACATGTCCCGCCCTTCCGGTGACAGGTACCCGCCCCTTTTGGCATAGGATCAAAGGGATCAAAGAGAACAAAGGGAGATCAAAGGAGATCAAAGGGCTTTGAAGTGTTTTTGACAGCAAGTTTTGATTTTTGATTGACAGGTTGACAGTTAGTATGATTTTTGATTGACAGGTTGACAGTTAGTATGACTTTTGATTGACAGGTTGACAGTTGGTTTCGGGTTTTGATATTGTTTGAAGCCTTTTGATATGGACAGAAGGTTTTGAAGACACTGTGATTAAATAATTATGTCATGATATCTGACAGAAAGTCTGATTGTTTGATGCCTATTGATATTGACAGAAAGTGTTATAACAATATGTCATGGTATCTGACAGCTAGTTTGATGCCTTTTGATATTGACAGAAAGTGTTATAACAATATGTCATGGTATCTGACAGCTAGTTTGATGCCTTTTGATATGGACAGAAAGTGTTATAACAATATGACATGGAATCTAACAGAAAGTTGAAGCCTTTTGAACATGACAGTTAGTCTGTGTGTGCGTGTGTTTTTGAAGCTGGTATCACAGGATCCTCCTATTCCTGAACGCATCTGGGCTGTAATGTGAAAACTGATAAGGATAAACTGTGGAAGTTTATCTCACACAAACGTTGAAAAACCATTCAGTTATTTTAAAACAATATAAATGAAATGTTTATAAAGATCTTACTAAAACCTCACACCAAAAGTTTAAATAAAATGAGAGTCACAAAAAAAGTCTCTCAAAGCACCGTCTCAAAACATAAGAAGCGCTCGTGTCTCTCTCTGTGTGTGTGTGTGTGTGTCACGGGATTCCCCCTGCCACCCTTTGCATTTGAGCTCTGACATCTGAAACGTACTGTTCAGACACTGTGATTAAACAATTTCATACAAAAAAACATTCTATCCTTTAAAATAATTATTGTGCCAATTAAACTAAAGTTGAAAAACTTACTGTTCTCATGCTAATTTAACTAAGGTTGAAAAAACTATGGAAGTTTATCTCACACAAATGTTGAAAAGCCATTCAGTTCTTTTAAAAGAATATAAATAATATCAAATAAAGATCTTACTAAAACCTCACTCAAAAAGTTTAAATAAAATGGAGTCACAAAAGATCACAGAGTGTTTACTGAAGCGCCTCTCCAGCACAGCCCCGGCCTGAGTGGTGCGCGCGCCCTCCGCATTCTGACATCCCCCTCCTTCTGCTCCTCCACATTCCAGAGCACAGTGATAGTGAGAAACAGAGATTTTATAAAATAATGTATATTTCACACAAATAATATAATATACAATAATATAAAATAACATCTTACTGAAACCAATTCTTTCAGTTTTAGATAAACAAAAGAATAAAAAATCATCTTACTTAAAACATTCTGTTCTTTAAGAGAATATAAATAAAGATCTTACTAAAACCTCACACAAAAAGTTGAATAAATGTAGAACTATCCAGTTTAAATAAAATGGATTCACAAAAAAAAAAAAATGCAATGAGTTAAATGTTTATAGAGTTGGAGAAAAAAACATAGGCCTACATGTTATGAAACAATCAGTTAAATGTTTAGAGAGTTGAAGAAACAACATACAGCTCATGAAACAACGCAATGTATGAAACGGGTTCACGAAAATAAAAAATCATCTTACATGTTTAGAAATCAGGGCCCTCTGGCCTCTCTTTACACCAGCGTTTGACCTGCGGAGCTTTCAAAGCACCAGCCAAAGGGTGTGTGTGTGTGTGTGTGTGTGTGTGTGTGTGTGTGTGTGTGTCAGAGAGTCACACAAATTCAGCGATCAGGATATCAGGTGCTGAGTTTATGAGAAGTATAATCTTAAAAGTTTAAATGATATCTTTTAAAAACAAAAGACTGTTTAAATAAAATCTTTAAAGTTTGAATACATTCATATCTTCTATTTATCTTTTAGAAGATTACTGTAATGATTTTGTGTAACGGTAATTAAACAATGTCTGTTCAAAAACTGTACTTAACTGTACTGTACATAATTTTTCGTCCGTGTGGAGTTTCAATTTTGATGGCTTTCCATAGCCATGATGATTTTTGTACCATAACCGCATATTCGATCATGTACACCTAAACACGACCATCACAGAAAACTATAAAATAATTTAATATCATTTCTAAGCTGTATTGCACGTGTGCACACACACGGTTCTAAAAAATGAACTAATCTCTATGTGCATCATGTCACAGCGTATGTAATGTTAGTCTGCTAACGCCTTTCCAGAGCCAAAGTTTTGTTCGTACTAAATTTATTTCAAAGCATAATCGTAAAAGTTTAAATATGATCTTTTAAAATTAAAAGACTGTTTAAATGAAATCTTTAAAGTTTGAATACATTCATATCTTCTATTTATCTTTTAGAAGATTACTGTAATGATTTTGTTTAACGGTGACCCTAAAGTATAATTGTTATTAAACAATGTCTGTTCAAAATCTTTAGATGGTTGAAAAACTGTACTTAGTCATCTTAAATCTCATTTATATGAAAAGATTCAATCAGCATTTTTTGTCCATGCTGGGGTTTCAATTTGTATGGTGGGGGCTTTCCATAGCCATAATGATTTTTGTACCGTAACTGCATATTCGATCATGTACACCTAAACACGACCATCACAGAAAACTACATTTGTACATTTTTCAAAAATGAAATAAATAAATAAAGCAAAAAAGTATGCTAAGGCGTCTTAGATCTTAGATCTTTTGTCCATACAACATGTTGTCAAAGTTTGTCACAAAGAAATCAGAGGACTCTACATTGCTCTTATTTACACTAAGTTTGTATCATTTGGAAAATCACCACACAATTTCAGAGACGCGATGTGCCTCTGTGGTCCGTGGCGCAGCGCATCCAGGCATGGTATGGAAATGGTTGCCACCACATGGCTCGGAGTTGATTCAACATCCTATTCACAGCGAATTGAGCGAATATTTAATTTTACTCGTCTTAATTCAAATCATGATCTTACTGGTAGCTATGATCTATTACACGTATAAGATAATTTTTACTTGTAACTCCCAAACTATCCTTAATCAGTGTGGAAACACACAGGGTGAAACCCTTTACTGAGAATATACTATCGGTTATTGACTCAAAATATATGTAGAAGTTTAAATCCGGTGTTTAAAATCTGTCTGGTGGCCGTATGAATAGACTTTGGGGAGAGCTGATGATACTATAGCAGGAAGCATGCCCTTTGACCTCCTTGATTTTGGAGACTTTTTGGTTAAAGACCCTACAAGTCCCATCCTTTCAAGTACACCTTTCCCCCATCTAGCGGTGAAATTGTATTTTGCATTTTAACGAATAGTGCTCTCTAGCGCTACGCTTTTCAAATGCGTGTTGCAACTGCGGTAGCCGTTATGTGCCAAGAAGCTATGACAACATGTCTTCCAATAGCACATCATCGAGTTTAACTATACATGATGTTCTACTGTTATGCTGCCTATATAATGATTTACACAACCAAGCAATGAAAAAATCTTGTCATTTAGACCGTAACTTTGACTTACCTGTCGAGAAGAAAGCAGGCAACTTCCCTTTCAAAGTCTTTCTCCTTCATTAGCTCTTTCCACCTGGGAAAAGCTATCCCGATATTTATTTACATCCCGATAAATTACATTTTTGCTTTTTGGCCACGAGGATTCCTTCTCCTGTGGCTCTGCATAAGTATGATCCTGCATTATATTGTCCCGTGCAGTGCAGCCTTTCAAATTTTCCGGGGTAGTGACAAGCGCCTCTCACTGATCTCCTTGTCCACTTTTAGCTGGTCTCAGGCAGCCGGCTCTGAACGAACACGCGTTGATGAAACGTGTTGAGGTAGGCTAGTGCTTTTTGTCCCTCTCTGCCATTATAGTTTTTCAAGATGGCGGAACGACATGGAAGCTTCCATGGACTTACCCGCCCCATGTAAATAAAGATAAGAAATGTTTCGCTTACAAGGATAAGTCAGATCATTGGCAGAGGTCATTTTACACCCATGAGGACATATTTATGAATAAAGACAATGATTTTAGCTAATAAAATACCATTTTTCAACCGAGCGAATCTGCACATGAGAGGCCTTCAGAAGTCATAACTTCAGGGGTAGGTCAGTTGGCGGAAACACTGCATGTGTAAAAATCAAATACTGTATTACACTTTTCAAAGTTACAATAAAAAGACCTGTTGTGTTCTGACACAAGGCCATTAACTGGTTCTTTTTGCTTTATAAATGTATTTTGCTTATTTCTACAAATATCAACCTGATAAATATGGACTGAATACATGATTAAACAAGATAATTTTTAAGAAAAAAAAAGAAAAAACAGTGTTTTAAAATTCAACTAAACCATGATAACAGTCCTACATAAATGCATGTTGATTACTGAGTTTCAGGCATAGTGCAATGTTCGAGAAATCTAATATCGGTGTAATCTTTGCGAGGTCTCACTCACAATGCACAACTTTGTGTTGGCTGATCCAGACATAGCTTTACTAAAAGAAAATATTATGGAAGTCATTTTTAAACTGTAATTGTAAACCATATTTTATTTATTAATATTATGGCTTCATGTTGATTTAAAGTTTTTTGTTTGTTTGTTATTAACTAATACCTTTATCTTTTTAACTAACACTTTAACATCCAGCACAAAAGTAAAGAGATGTATGAGCTGAGGATGTTCTCTGACCCAAAATAAACAGATAATGGAATGTTCACAATACAGTAAGATATTCTCCTACTTAGTATGTGCGTAAATATTTGTGCTTAAATCTATTTTTACACACCAAAGTGATGCAAAGTTCCACATTCTATGGACTAACTTTCAAACATAATCTTATTCTTTATCTTTAAGATTCAAAAGACCAAATCACTAAGAATTTGTGATACACAAAAGTTTCCAAATTATGGTTTTATTACTCCACTAGATTTAGTCATCTTGTTCAGATAGCAGACGACACAGGTTCACATTTTGTATGTTGGACTGTATGTGTTTTAGGTGAAGACGTTTCTTTGAGAGCCGTCAACATTCAGTGTTTATAGAAATAAATGACGATTAAGAATTTAAGTGATAGTCTTTCTGTTTGAGAACTACATTGATACTTTGTTTAGGGCAACTTTCCCTCTATCTACGAATCACACAAATTATGAGTAACAAAGTTACACTTAAACTATTGCACCGAGAGATGCATATTCATCAAAACTTGAAGCTGTTAAACAAAGTTCCACACTTTGGTGAAACCTGCTGATAAAATTGCACCAAAAGTAAATTCTAGAGGTCAACTGGGTTAAAAGTAAATGCATCATCATGAGCCATTTAAAACAAATACAGAAAAGCCACTATAGTGATCAGGTTTAACTTTTGAATGTCTGTAATTGACATCTTATTTCTTTTTGTTTTTGTACAGTTTGCAAAAAGTATATAGTCTCAGAGCGTGGTCAAACATGTTCATATAGGAATGTATGAAAAACATGAACAAATATTGCATAAAGATAATTAAATGACGGTCCTTCTAATATGAGAGTGTTTAAGACTAAACAAATCATAATTATTTTAGAACATCTTTCTGCTATGTCTACGAAACATCGACGTGAAAGATGAGTATTGCTGTTTTTTCTGTTACCTATAAAACTATTACACTTCAAACTCGTCTATTACACTTATTTTGTTATTATTACACAGTTATTTTGTTTGTGTGACAAAACAACAGTTAAGCTAATGAATCACAGTTGATATGTGGTATTTTTACATGAAAGTTATTGATTCAATAACTTTCAGTTGTTGATTCATTTTTTATTCTGTCCACACCAATACTTTGAGTTTTAGGCATCTGTCTTTTAGGCTCGATCCAGAAAACAGACGTTGTGTTTTATGTCTTAATAGTTGTTCTTATTTTTATTCAGCATAATGCCAAATGTTTTAACATATCGTCAATTGCAATGGTTAGATAAATCATCTAACTATTATATCTAACAATCAACAGTTATGTGAAACAAGCACAGTCGCATTAGAGTCGGATTCTTGTTTAAATTGAACATTGTTATTGAACCGCATGTTTAACAGCACTAGTGTTCTCGGCCTCATCAAAGTTCACACAAGTCACATAGTTTTCACCGGACCATACTGACTCTGAAACAAGACTTTGTTTAAAAGATTTTGTTTGCATTTCTTCTGAAACACCCTGTTTTGAAATAGTTTACCACGGTTTCATTTTTAACATCACTAGCGTAACACTTATCGTATTGCCGGGTGTGATTGTAATGTTTTGTATGGCGCTTTCTTTACACTTTCCCCCGGATATGTGTTTCCTACAGTTAGCTGTAATGTTAGTGAACTCTAGGTCTTCTCTTTGTTCATATACGACAGTATTCGCATGAATTGGCTTGATTTGATAAAATGATGGTTTAAACCATCATCTTCACGTGAGACATTTACATTATATTATTATACCGTCCTAGTTTTTAAATAGCGCTAAAATGTATATTTTATATTTTAACCTTTATGCGGATATAGAATCGGCACAAGGTTCTCTGTTCTCTGGTTCTATGTTTTTAAAAATACCGCGAAACAAGGATGCATCTTTCTATAAGCGACCCTCAAAATCTGTGCATACAACAAAACACATGTGTACGATGATTTATCAGAAAATTACTTTTGTTTGAAGAAAAACTTAAATCAACTGGTGCTTGATAACTATTGAAGTTATTAAACACCCCTGAATTTGGTAATGATGCGTTTAACGCGATATTGATTTTAATTTTAACTCAATGCGCTAAAGGTCTATGGACTTTAACATCTTCATAGTTGGTCAAATTAACTTAAAGCATGCGCAAAATGAAATACATCCTAACTACTTTCTAAATGTTTGTAACAGAACAATTCACCCATGCATATGTTTAATCAGATTTTGTAACTGGATGGAGTGAAAATAATAAACTTCTCTCTGGCGGCATGACTTGAGAGATCAGTTCTCTCAGCAGGCAGACATCATTCTTCTTGATCCAGTTGCGGAAGACCTCTGCTGCTGCATTTCCTTTCGACAGGACTAACTCAATGAGCTGCCCTGTCTGCTGCTTGACTGTAGTGCAGTTACGAATAATGTCATACTCTCTCCGTGAGATGACGTTCTCCTCTAGAAGATGGTCCATTAAGCTCTGCACACTTTTTAGGTGCTGTGACATGGCAAGATGATGTTTCTTAAGAAAAGTAAGAAACTTACTTTCTCGCTCCTCCTCTCTCTTCTCATCTTCTGCACTCAGTAAATCAGACACCAACTCTTGAACGGTTTTGTAATTTTCTCCACTTGCGAAGATTTTGCTTTGAACGGTTTGCTTCACCACAGGATTGTTCTCTTGTTCTCTCACAAATTCTCTTGAGTTGCTGTCTCCATGAGTCAATAGCTGTTCAAATAGTCTTGGAAATCTTGCTTGAATGTGATGAACAAACTCTTGGCCCTTTTCTTGCAGCAGGTATTCACATCTTGGAAACCACTTAGCATGTTCTACCCATGGATCATCACCAGACTCCCAACATCTGAGTCCACCATCGCAACAAAAGCACTTCACGTCATCATTACGACCAACATAGTAAAAACCAGCCTTAGCCAATTGGTCTGGTCGAACAGTTATTCTTGAGGGCCAGTTGACAAATGTAAGCAACCTTTCTTCACACTGTTGCATTGCCCAGTTAGATACATTCGAAAGGCCGCCACCAGATAAAGGTACATTATCTGCACGGTCACCTCGAACGAAGCGGCAGTTGGGGTAATGCCTCTGGTGCTCTGATACTGCCCGATCTCTCGGTTCCCAGTTGCTAAGCTGGCCTCCACAACTGAAGCAAGCCACTCTGTCGCCCTGGCCAAGGTAGTAGAAACCACTTTTGGCAAGCTCAGCTGGAGTTACTGTAGCAAGAGTCCAATTCTGAAAGGTGTCAAGGCGTTCCTGTTTCCGACGCATGTCAGGATTGTGACAAGTCGGAGGGCGCTGGTGAGACATATCCTCAACTCCACGGGAGGAAATGGGACTGGAGAGGGCCAGGTTGCTGAATGCCGTGTTTAGGTAACCCACCTGTTCCTCTATTTGGCCTGAAATGGATGCCGTGGTGGTCGATGTTACGGCTGTCGCAGGGGCGGAAAGCTGTAGGATGGCTACGTTGCGAAGCGGGGGAAAAGGCAGAGTGGGAGGACGACAGGAGGTTTGCGGTGGCGGGTAAAAATGTGACCACAGGGCGTGTCCACTCAAACCCTTCTCTCTGCTGGACATCCCATGACTAGTGTCTAGTCGTCCATGACAGAACACATAATCTTATTAATCTTATTTAATACCCTCTATGATGCAGGAACCGATGCTAAGAACAAAATCAAATTTTGTTCAACACAATTTCAAAAATTTAAAAATCACCACACAATTTCAGGTATTCACATCTTGGAAATGGTTGCCAGCTTGGGGATACAGTCATTAAAATGCAGAAAACAAATATTGAAATATTTAATTATTCTAAACATTATTCTAAATATTATTATTATTATTTATACTATTATAATAGTATTTTTATGAGCTCAGACATTACCACAACAGAAATTTCAACATTTATACTTTCGAGTATACATTGAAGTAGTGAAGAAAATGATAGATCGGCATTACGTACATAAAGTAAAACAATAACGACATTTACAGATGGTCTAACCAGAATAGAAAATCTCTGCAGGCTATCATGTCTTGCTCTAGGGTATAGTTGACCAGACTTTCAACTATTTCACCAACGTCAGGTTTTGCATTTTTTGACACAGAGATCCGTTACGAATGTACAAATAGCGAGTATTTCGTCAATTCCAAATTCGTCACAACATTCACGCAACACATCCAGAACCTTTCTCAGGATTACGCCGTTCGGCTCTTTGCCGTTAAAAAACATGGGTGTTACATCAGGCCATGACTTTATCAAGCCTCTTACTACATCCATTTCATTTTTGAGATTTGTCACACGTTTGGTATCCTGCGCACAATCGTTGTTCATACCACACGCAGCATTGATGATCCTGTGCATCAAGCCAACCATTTGGCCTCTAAAATGATCTTTAAACATAGAGTCCAACGTAGCTCTTAAAGGACACTCTTTGCCCGTGGTGCACTCACACGCCGGATGATACTTGTGCCCCGCATCGCCAGGACTCAACGGGGAGTCGTTCTCCATCAGGTTTTGCGTCGCCATTTTTTCAGCTTTCGAATACTATTCGATGATGAAAGATGCTTTTCGTTCCTGGAATGTTCCTGGAATCTCCTGAGTGAGTCCTTGCGGCACAGTCGTCCAGGGTTTGTGTGCGGAAGTTTGTGGTTTTGGGTCAGAAGCTTGAGTCGAAGAAGCGTAGTTTGCATCAGGTTCAGGCAAACAGGAATGTTGAAGCGGGCTTTGATCAATGAGATGATGCAGTAGCGCAGCAGTCCGAGGCTAGTAGAGCTAGACTAGAGCTAGAGCATGCGATGTCCTGAAATATTTATCAGGACAACAGCTCACCCCGCCCTGCTGGAGGGGGTGAATAGGGGTGTCGTCATCGCTTAAAACACACCTCTTCACTTCGGCCTATGGGCTTTAGCTCCCCTGACTTCACACCGCTCTCTTGTTATTTGTTAAGCGTCCTTGGGTTCTGTGAAAGACGCTATATAAATTAAAGTTATTATTATTATTATTATTAAACAGCTGTATAGGACTAAAGGCATATGCATATGACGGAAGTGCAGCGATGGAGCTCGTGAACACGAGCAGTGTGAGAGGATTCCTGAGATCTTGCGACGATCTGACTGAGAAGATTCGCTGTTCAATACAGAAGAAACTCATCAAGAAGTACTTGAGCAGGTATAAAAACCTATTTTATGTGTGGATTAAAGAATAGAATAACAAATAGGCATTTAATGAAGACATATTTGATATTTTTAGATCATTGTAGAATGTATTTCTGAGCACCAGACACTCTCTCTCACTAGCCTATGGACACACAATCCCTGCATGCCAAACTATCTAAAATGGTGCCTTCGAAGGGCACTGAAGTTTTTAATCATTATCAACCTATTTTTTGATAAAAAATAACTATAAAAGAGTTCCAAATGACACTTATTTTTGAGTCCCACTTTTAAGCCTTTTTTAAGCCAACTTTGTCTAGCCTTAATTTACTGAAGGCTATGGATGTTAGGTAAATATGTTTATTAAATTAATTCACAATATGTACACATTCATTATTAATCTTATGCCTAATATGATGAAAATTAGTTTCTTCTCCTCTCACATTAAATCACATGTATTATATAGGCCTATTTTAAGTTCAAAATGGTGAAATTAGAAAAAAAGTTGATTAGTTTGCCTTGATTATTTTTGTAGTTGTTTAACATTTCTGTCAAATATGAAATGTTTAGTTTAGCTACTTGCACCTTATCTCGCACTTTATGACCGTTATCAGCTGGAACTCGCTCTCAGCGGCTCCTGTGTCTGCAGGTGTATCTGACCCTAACAACTAATGACCAACTTTATTTTTGCTATTGTACATACATTTTATTCTTCTAACTGTTTGTCTTTGGTTAACACAGCTGGAGAAGAACAACAGGGAGGTTGGAAGACACAGTAGAGGAACTACAGAATAAATATGGAGAGAAAACAGCATTAAAAAGGATCAAGTCCATAGTGAAAAAAATCAGAAAAAAGAATATCAAACGTAGGAAAAGATTTATAATTTACTTTATTAGTAGTCAATATGTTTCTCAATCTTCAATAAGCTTTACTATAATGTTTACATGGTTTTGGTTGTGTATTTAATTGTTAATTCTTTTTAACAGATGGTGACTTTCAAACGCTGAGCGTTCAAACACATTCTGGAAACATGACAAATCAACAGCCTAACAACCTTCCACAACGACAGCATAATATTTCTACATCATTCGGACATCCATTAATTCAGAACCCTAATCAGGTTAACTTAACAATTGACCAGAAGAATGGTGGGTCAATATTTACTACAATCATGTTAGGAAACACAATATATGGTGATGTTAACATCTGATCATTTAAGAAACAGTTGCTTAGTTAAGAAATGATTTGTGTATGTTATATATATATATGTATGAGTATATTTTTTGTTTTTCATGTTTTTCATACATTCCTATATGAACATGTTTGACCACGCTCTGAGACTATATACTTTTTGCAAACTGTACAAAAACAAAAAGAAACAAAATGTCAATTACAGACATTCAAAACTAAAACTGGTCACTATAGTGGCTTTTCTGTATTTGTTTTAAATGGCTCATGATGATGCATTTACTTTTAACCCAGTTGACCTCTAGAATTTACTTTTGGTGCAATTTTATCAGCAGGTTTCACCAAAGTGTGGAACTTTGTTTAACAGCTTCAAGTTTTGATGAGGATGCATCTCTCGGTGCAATAGTTTAAGTGTAACTTTGTTACTCATAATTTGTGTGATTCGTAGATAGAGGGAAAGTTGCCCTAAACAAAGTATCAATGTAGTTATCAAACAGAAAGACTATCACTTAAATTCTTAATCGTCATTTATTTCTATAAACACTGAATGTTGACGGCTCTCAAATAAACGTCTTCACCTAAAACACATACAGTCCGACATACAAAATGTGAAACAGTGTCGTCTGAACAAGATGACTAAATCTAGTGGAGTAATAAAACCATCATTTGGAAACTTTTGTGTATCACAAATTCTTAGTGATTTGGTCTTTTGAATCTTAAAGATAAAGAATAAGATTATGTTTGAAAGTTAGTCCATAGAATGTGGAACTTTGCATCACTTTGGTGTGTAAAAATAGATTTAAGCACAAATATTTACGCACATACTAAGTAGGAGAATATCTTACTGTATTGTGAACATTCCATTATCTGTTTATTTTGGGTCAGAGAACATCCTCAGCTCATACATCTCTTTACTTTTGTGCTGGATGTTAAAGTGTTAGTTAAAAAGATAAAGGTATTAGTTAATAACAAACAAACAAAAAACTTTAAATCAACATGAAGCCATAACAGTTTAAAAATGACTTCCATAATATTTTCTTTTAGTAAAGCTATGTCTGGATCAGCCAACACAAAGTTGTGCATTGTGAGTGAGACCTCGCAAAGATTACACCGATATTAGATTTCTCGAACATTGCACTATGCCTGAAACTATGCCGAAAACTGTCAAAAAATCATCTGGTATCATGGTTTAGTTGAATTTTAAAACACTGTTTTTTCTTAAAAATTATCTTGTTTAATCGTGTATTCAGTCCATATTTATCAGGTTGAAATTTGTAGAAATAAGCAAAATACATTTATAAAACAAAAAGAACGAGTTAATGGCCTTGTGTCAGAACACAACAGGTATGAAGATATGTTTGGTTACTTTTAATTCTAACTTTAAAGCTAGATTATCCTTTGAAAAGTGTAATACAGTATTTGATTTTTACACATGCAGTGTTTTCGCCAACTGACCTACCCCTGAAGTTATGACTTCTGAAGGCCTCTCATGTGCAGATTTGCTCGATTTTATTAGCTAAAATCATTGTCTTTATTCATAAATATGTCCTCATGGGTGTAAAATGACCTCTGCCAATGATCTAACTTATCCTTGTAAGCGAAACATTTCTTATCTTTATTTACATGGGGCGGGTAAGTCCATGGAAGCTTCCATGTCGTTCCGCCATCTTGAAAAACTATAATGGCAGAGAGGGACAAAAAGCACTAGCCTACCTCAACACGTTTCATCAACGCGTGTTCGTTCAGAGCCGGCTGCCTGAGACCAGCTAAAAGTGGACAAGGAGATCAGTGAGAGGCGCTTGTCACTACCCCGGAAAATTTGAAAGGCTGCACTGCACGGGACAATATAATGCAGGATCATACTTATGCAGAGCCACAGGAGAAGGAATCCTCGTGGCCAAAAAGCAAAAATGTAATTTATCGGGATGTAAATAAATATCGGGATAGCTTTTCCCAGGTGGAAAGAGCTAATGAAGGAGAAAGACTTTGAAAGGGAAGTTGCCTGCTTTCTTCTCGACAGGTAAGTCAAAGTTACGGTCTAAATGACAAGATTTTTTCATTGCTTGGTTTTGTAAATCATTATATAGCCAGCATAACAGTAGAACATCATGTATAGTTAAACTCGATGATGTGCTATTGGAAGACATGTTGTCATAGCTTCTTGGCACATAACGGCTACCGCAGTTGAACACGCATTTGAAAAGCGTAGCGCTAGAGAGCACTATTCGTTAAAATGCAAAATACAATTTCACCGCTAGATGGGGGAAATTCTTTTGGGAGAACTAACTTGTAGGGTCTTTAACCAAAAAGTCTCCAAAATCAAGGGGTTCAAAGGACATGCTTCCTGCTATAGTATCATCAGCTCTCCCCAAAGTCTATTCATACGGCCACCAGATAGATTTTAAACACTGGATTTAAACTTCTACATATATTTTGAGTAGATAACCGATAGTATATTCTCAGTAAAGGGTTTCACCCTGTGTGTTTCCACACTGATTAAGGATAGTTTGGGAGTTACAAGTAAAAATGATCTTATACGTGTGATAGATCATAGCTACCGGTAAGATCATGATTTGAATTAAGACGAGTACAATTAAGTATTCGCCAACTTGACTTATGCCGTGTCATGGACCACAGAGGCATATCGCGTCTCTGAAATTGTGTGGTGATTTTCCAAATGATACAAACTTAGTGTAAATAAGAGCAATGTAGAGTCCTCTGATTTCTTTGTGACAAACTTTGACAACATGTTGTATGGACAAAAGATCTAAGATCTAAGACGCCTTAGCATACTTTTTTGCTTTATTTATTTATTTCATTTTTGAAAAATGTACAAATGTAGTTTTCTGTGATGGTCATGTTTAGGTGTACATGATCGAATATGCAGTTACGGTACAAAAATCATTATGGCTATGGAAAGCCCCCACCATAAAAATTGAAACCCCAGCATGGACAAAAAATGCTGATTGAATCTTTTCATATAAATGAGATTTAAGACGACTAAGTACAGTTTTTCAACCATCTAAAGATTTTGAACAGTCATTGTTTAATAACAATTTTACTTTAGGGTCACCGTTAAACAAAATCATTACAGTAATCTTCTAAAAGATAAATAGAAGATATGGATGTATTCAAACTTTAAAGATTTCATTTAAACAGTCTTTTAATTTTAAAAGATCATATTTAAACTTTTACGATTATGCTTTGAAATAAATTTAGTACGAACAAAACTTTGGCTCTGGAAAGGCGTTAGCAGACTAACATTACATACGCTGTGACATGATGCACATAGAGATTAGTTCATTTTTTAGAACCGTGTGTGTGCGCGCGTGCAATACAGCTTAGAAATGATATTAAATTATTAATTTATTTTATAGTTTTCTGTGATGGTCGTGTTTAGGTGTACATGATCGAATATGCGGTTACGGTACAAAAATCATCATAGCTATGGAAAGCCATCAAAATTGAAACTCCACACTCCAAATTATGATTGAATCTTTTCATATAAATGAGATTTAAGACGACTAAGTACAGTTTTTGAACAGACATTGTTTAATTACCGTTACACAAAATCATTACAGTAATCTTCTAAAAGATAAATAGAAGATATGAATGTATTCAAACTTTAAAGATTTTATTTAAACTTTAAAGATTATACTTCTCATAAACTCAGCACCTGATATCCTGATCGCTGAATTTGTGTGACTCTCTGACACACACACACACACACACACACACACACACACACACCCTTTGGCTGGTGCTTTTTGAAAGCTCCGCAGGTCAAACGCTGGTGTAAAGAGAGGCCAGAGGGCCCTGATTTTTAAACATGTAAGATGATTTTTTTTTTTCGTGAACCCGTTTCATACATTGGGTTGTTTCATGAGCTGTATGTTTTTTCTTCAACTCTCTAAACATTTAACTGATTGTTTCATAACATGTAGGCCTATGTTTTTTCTCCAACTCTATAAACATTTAACTCATTGCATTCATTTTATTTAAACTGGATAGTTCTACATTTATTTCAACTTTTTGTGTGAGGTTTTAGTAAGATCTTTATTTATATTCTTTTAAAGAACAGAATGTTTTAAGTAAGATGATTTTTTATTCTTTTGTTTATCTAAAACTGAAAGAATTGGTTTCAGTAAGATGTTATTTTATATTATTGTATATTATATTATTTGTGTGAAATATACATTATTTTATAAAATCTCTGTTTCTCACTATCACCGTGCTCTGGAATGTGGAGGAGCAGAAGGAGGGGGATGTCAGAATGCGGAGGGCGCGCGCACCACTCAGGCCGGGGCTGTGCTGGAGAGGCGCTTCAGTAAACACTCTGTGATCTTTTGTGACTCCATTTTATTTAAACTTTTTGAGTGAGGTTTTAGTAAGATCTTTATTTGATATTATTTATATTCTTTTAAAAGAACTGAATGGCTTTTCAACATTTGTGTGAGATAAACTTCCATAGTTTTTTCAACCTTAGTTAAATTAGCATGAGAACAGTAAGTTTTTTCAACTCATTTACAAAAAAGCTGAGTAACTCAGAGTTAAAGGGATGGTTCACTTTGAAATTAAATTTTGGTATGTTTTAGCTTACGTATGTTTAAGGGCATTCAAGATGTAGGTGTCTTTTTTTTTCCGCAGTAGTTTCAATTTTTATATTTTTAGGTCAAACCGTTCTTGTCTGTCAGTCATATAAGGTCTATGATCACTATCTCAAAGAGCATGCACAGTGAAGTCCAAATTAAACAATTCCCCATCGTAAGTACACATTGATGGCCTGAGACACGAAACGAGTGGTTTGTGTGAGAAAAAGAGCAGTATTTATCATTTTTACCTCTACACAACCACGTCCAAGTGATCTGAGGGCGCGCGCGCTTCCTGGTGTGTGACGTGTGCGCGCGTTCTGACTTAGTCTGCGCAAGCTCCGGAAAGAGCCGGACGTGATCTCAGATGTGTACAAGAGGTAAAAAACGATATAAATACTGTTCGTTTTCTCACACAAACCGCTCGTTTCGTGTCTTAGGCCATCATTGTGTACTTAAGATGGGTTACTTACTCACAACTTGCGACCGTTGTTTCTCTGGCGCTGCACTTCTTTGAATCGCGAACTTCAGTAGAGTCTATAAACTGATTGGCCGTAAAATGAACCAATCACAAGACATCTTATAGGGGGGGCACCTGGGGTGGCATTTGTGAAGTCTTGTTTTACCAAACCTCTGCCTCAGTTTGTATCTCTTGCTACTCAGTGTTTTGACTTGATCTTGTGTATTTGAACTTGGACTCTGAACTCGTTTGTGAACCTTTGCTGCCTGCCTCTGACTATTGCTTGTTTGACTACGATTCTGGATTGCCCTTTGACTTCTATTGAGTTTCTGTCTTCTGGTTCTCAGTTTGGTATCTTCTTTAATAAATATCTGCAAATGGATCCGACCGTCTCTGCCTCTCCGTCACAGAAGACTTCACCTCCACAGGATCCAGCAGACTTTCAGCATCTATCCACCGTGGTCAAGACCCAAGTTTCCATGCTAGCTTCTCATCATTTACAGCTGACGAGACTAACATCTCTCCTCGAGGAACTAGCAAGTTCTATGCAATCTTTGTCTCCGCAGAGCTTAAGCAAAGCCGCTAATCAAGCCCAAGCTCCCGCTGCATCTGTTCCACCGCAACCTATTGTGAGTACTGCATCTAACTATCCCAGTCTGTTACTTCTTGAAAAGTTTAATGGCTCACCTGTGGCGTGTGAAGGATTCCTTTAGCAGTCCAGCTTGTATATGAATCATCAGCCCCAGTTTTACACCTCGGATTACGACCGCGTTTCCTTCATCTGCTTACTGTTCACTGGAAAGGCTCTGGAGTGGGTAGGTGCGTTCTGGGAACCAGGTCGGATGACGTTCCCTTATGACATGTTTATCGCCCTATTCAGAGAGGCTTTTGAACTCCCCGCAGGAGAAGAGGATCCCAAGGAACTGCTTTTGTCCCTGCGCCGGGGAGGTTCGTATGCGGCGGATTTCTCTCACTCATTCTGCACGCCGCTAAAGCCTCATCTCGCCAAACTGTTCGATCCTCCCTTGATGACCGTCAGAGGGGCTTTCAAGTATACCGTTTCTGCCAGACCCACTCATCGTGTCGGACCCCTTGAGCCCGTATTCCACACTGGTCCTGTTGAATTTGCTAATCCAGAGACAGTGGAGGTTTCGCTGGCCGAACCGGACTTTGAGCGTGTGCCAGCCGACTCGAAAGAATCAAGTACAGAGTCGAGTGAATCAAGTGGGTTAAGCGAGTCAAGTCAACCGAATCCCGGGTCAAGTCAACCGAATCCCGGGTCAAGTCAACCGAATCCCGGGTCAAGTCAACCGAATCCCGGGTCAAGTCAACCTAAGCGAAACGAATTTGTTCCCCTGGATCCAGATTTATCAGTTCCAACAGCGCGCTGTTGCAAGAGGACTCGCTCAGCTCGCCAGGCTCCGGTGAGCGTACCTAGACGCCTCGCCCTGCCGGCCCCGCCTCTGCGCCTCGCCCTGCCGGCCCCGCCTCTGCGCCTCGCCCTGCCGGCCCTGCCTCTGCGCCTCGCCCTGCCGGCCCCGCCTCTGCGCCTCTTAAACCCGTTTACAGCCCGGAGGTTTCTCCCGTGGATTTCTCCAAGTATTTTTTTTAGGGGGGGGGGGGGGGGGGGCAGGGCAGTAGGTACCCTGAGAGGGACATGGAGGTGGCGCTGACATGGACCTTGTCTGTGCTATCTCCACCTGAGGCTATGTCATGTGGAGTGCCTGCATGAGCCACTGGAGGGCACTCCCTCTATGTATTATGTTTCACCATGGACTCATTATGTTTAATTATGTTCAGTTGTGTTTGATTACCGGTTATTGAGTTCCTTATTTAACTCTTGAGTGATCTCTGTTCTCATTTGTGAAGTCTTGTTTTACCAAACCTCTGTCTCAGTTTGTATCTCTTGCTACTCAGCGTTTTGACTTGATCTTGTGTATTTGAACTTGGACTCTGAACTCGTTTGTGAACCTTTGCTGCCTGCCTCTGACTATTGCTTGTTTGACTACGATTCTGGATTGCCCTTTGACTTCTATTGAGTTTCTGTCTTCTGATTCTCAGTTTGGTATCTTCTTTAATAAATATCTGCAAATGGATCCGACCGTCTCTGCCTCTCCTTCACAAATAAATATATATATATATATATATATATATAGAGGAATTAACATCTGATTTACCTCAGTATTATCACAGATCACTTCGTAATTGAAATGGTAGAAACAGCTTTGATATACTTTATACATTTTATCATAGTTTGGTTTATTTTGATGTATATAAACAAATATACAGACACTTTCACTTTGTCAGGTTGAGATGGGAGAAAACAATGGCATGAATAATTATGAAAAGTTGAAATTAAATTGTTAAACAAGCATTATTTTTTCACAATATACTGTAATTAGCAATTATAGATTTTAACAATGAAAACTAATTATGAAAATATAATAAAACATGTTTTGGTTTGTAATAGTATAAATCATTTTCATTGTGTATTTCATATTACGGCTGTAAATTCATTTATTGTGTTTGACAGGTGTGATGATCAGTGGAGTTGAGTTTTTACCTCCAGCATTAAGCTCTGGGTTAAAATATGGATAGAGTTTCCCAGTGAAAGACTGATCAGTGAAAGAGTAGAGATGAGAGCTGGACTCCACATCATAAAAGGAGACCAGACCCTCCTCATAATCCACAAACACACCGACCTGCTGCGGCTTCACTCTCACACACAGAGAGACAAGAGAATCATCACTGGCTTTATATTCATTCCCATTCCTCAGCCACACAGTCCAGAATCCATTACTGGAAGTCAGTGTGATCGATCCCTTCCTGTTAATGGATTCTCTGACCACTCCTAAAGTCCATTTAGTCTTTCCCTTCACCTGCACCTCAAAATAAAATCTCCCTGAGGAGAATCCCTCCTTTCCCAGGACACTTACATAGTAATCATATCTCTCTGGTTTGTCTGGGAGTTTCTGTACAATGTCTCCATCTCTCACTTGTTTTCCATCATCAGACAGGATGAGATTAGGATGAGCTGTATCAGGATCCAGAGTCACATCCACTGAGAAAACAGAGAATATAAATCACAAATTCACAATACAGATATTTAGTGATAAAGTGTGTAATATGTAATCAGTGTTTAATCATACTGTCGGTCAGTGATGAAGCTGTGAGTATCTGAATGTAATCTAGTGTAGTGCAGACAGCACACTGTACCTGCATACTGCTGTATCCTCTTCAGTTCTGTAGAGACTAATTACAACAAAACACCATCAGATCTTTGACATGTTTATGTGTGGAATTATAGACAAGATTTAAGGTTATATTTAAAGAATTGTGTACAACATCATGTTTTATCTGATCAATGTTTCTCTGCTGATATTTAGAGAATCCCTGAACTCCTATTGTGTTTGAGCTCGAAATATTCCTCCTTTTTAGAACATCTTTGTGAACATTTTATGAAATTTTCATTTAAGATATTTTTATGCCTAAAGCTAGTCATCTCAGTTTTGGAGTGTATTAGTGTTGTGGTTATTCAGCAAAGACAACACTATAAAAAATAACCTTAGAGAAAGTGAAAATAAAAAAAAAAGCCCAGCACTGCGAAGCTGTTTGATACAGGTCAGAAATGTTCCTCTAAAAAAGAACAAATCTGCATGAATAGATGTCTATCGATTTGATTTTCTTCTGCTAAACTGATTTTATCTGACACATAATCACAAAATTTAGATGAAACAGCTGAAAAGACTGAAAATGGCAGAAAATGAATGTTCTCTTACGAGAGGTCTCTCGTGCGTAAGATATCTTACGCTAGGGGAAAATCCTTTTTCCGCGAGATATTGAAGCCAAAAATTATCCTTAATTTTGTAATAATGCAAAACGAGTTGCGGCAGCATACAGACATAGGCGAGGCAGCTCACGCGCCTATTGGCTGTTCTGCGGCAACTGCAGCAGCCTATCGAGCGAGGCCTGGCGTGACGCCAGACCCAATGAGGGTGCTTCGCGCCCGCTGCATCACATCCCGCCGAAACAGGCGTGGTCTAGGCCTATAAATACGCTCGCAGGCAGCTATTATCTGATTTTTCATCCTTCAAGCGAAGCACACGCATCGCTGGAGCTGGAGAGAAGCCGCGCCGCTGAGAGAGAGCACCTTCAGTGGGACGAGTCACTGAAGTCGCTGGCCGTGCCGCCTTCCTTGCCTTCCTGCTGCGCTTTCCGGCGCTTATATCCTTTTATTCTCTGTACTCTGTGTGTGTCATTCTAAAAGGGCAGCGTCTTTTTCAAGATGCCTTCCTGCGGCTCGTGCAGAACCACACTCAGCGACGGGGACCTCCATGTTATCTGCGTTTCCTGCCTGGGTGAGGAACATGCAGCTCTCGTGCTCGCCGACGGCGGCTGCCCTCACTGCGAGCTTATGCCCATGGCGACTCTGAGGACTCGCCTGGCTTTCTTCACCGAGACTGCTCCCCCGCCCGCCGCGGTGTCGCGCCGTAAAAAGCGCCGTGCCCAGCGGGCCCCGGAACCTTCCCCCAGCCGCCAAAGCTCGCCAGTTCGCCCGCCTGCTTCACCGGCTTCGTCAGCTTCTCTTCCTGACGGACAGCGGCCGCTGTCTGCCGCCGCTTCCGTCGACATCGCTGACGAGGAAGCCCTGCTGGGAGAGGATGATTCCTGCTCTATCCTGGCGTCAGGCAGTGAGGATTGGGTGAGCTCTGAGGATCTCGCGCCCCCTGCCCGCACATCGTCAGGCAAGAGAGCGTCCATCGAGACGGAGCTCATGCGGTTACTCGCACAGGCCGCGGCGAGCCTCGGCCTCGAGTGGTCTTCGCCCGAGCAGCCCGCTCACAACCGGCTGGATGGCTTTTTCCTGCCTGGGGAGCGCGCTTCGCCTGCGTCCAGACCAGCGCCCTTTCTTCCTGAGCTACACGAAGAAGTCGCTAAGTTCTGGAGTGCGTCCAGCTGTTTCTTTGGCATTCTCTGCAGTTGACGATGCCAAGAACAGGGGATACCTTTCGCTGCCGCCGGTCGAAGAGGCGATAGCGACCCACTTATGTCCGCCCTCCGCTGGACGGCGCGCTAAGCTGGCCCTACCCTCTAAAGCTTGCCGCACGATGTCAAGCATGCTCCGCCGCGCTTTCTCCGCTGCCGGGCAAGCTGCGTCAGCGCTGCACACCATGGCCACATTGCAGATCTTCCAGGCCGATCTCCTCCTAAAGCTGGATGAGATTTGGCTGGATTTTCTGGTGTCCCGGCCACGGCCGATGGTGTCTCATGTGTAGTAAGAATGCCCACTGCCCAGTGCCCATCTCTACACACAAGCACAGCCTGTCACACAGGGCCCAGGCACATAAAATCAACTCAGATCGGTTGCGCTTCAAACGTGGTAAATGTGCCCACTACCCAGTGCCCACAAACACCACGTTATGCATGTCTCACGGTTTCTGTAAAAACGAAACCAGCGTGCATTCGCTTCACTCAAGCGAACAATGCTTTCGGTGTGATAAATGTGCCCGCTGTCCCGCGCCCACATCCACACATAGACATGACAGTTCCTACGGGACTCGCCCAGCCCTCCCCCTCGCGGTTGACCGCCGCAGAGGAGTTGAGCGCGCGCAATCTGCCCGCTGTTATCAGCGCGCCCCATGCCTCAAATGTCACGAGCGCGACGCTTGTGTTACAGCACACCGAACACCGGGGTTTCGAAGTGGGTGCTGGACATTATAAAAAGAGGCTATTCGCTACAGTTTCGCCGACGCCCTCACCGCTATACGGCACGCGTCGAGACCACGGTAAAAGCAGAAGTAGCACATTTACTTCGAGCCGAAGTGGCGAAACTATTGAACAAAGGGGCCATAGAGCCTCTCTCTCAAGTTCAGAGCGAAGGAGGGCTATACAGCAGATACTTCCTGGTACCGAAAAAAGACGGGGGTCTCAGACCCATACTAGATCTAAGGCAACTGAACAGAGTGCTTGTGAAGTGACAGTTCAGGATGCTCACGACCAGAAAAATCCTTGCGCAGATTCGCCAAGGAGATTGGTTCGTGTCAATAGATCTGAAAGACGCGTATTTTCAAATACAGATAGCGTCACGTCACAGGCGATATTTGAGATTCGCCTTCGAGGGCCAGGCATATCAGTACACAGTCCTGCCGTTCGGTTTATCCCTGGCACCCCGTACATTTACGAAGTGCATGGATGCGGCGCTCGCACCCCTCAGAATGAGGGGCGTTTGAGTACTGAACTATTTGGATGATTGGCTGATTCTAGAGCAATCTCGCTCAGTGCTCATAGAGCACACGACCATTTTACTCGATCACCTCGAGAATTTGGGTCTCAGTGTCAATTGGGCAAAGAGCTCTCTGTCCCCCAGTCAGACGATATCTTTCCTGGGCACAGAGTTGGACTCGCTGTCCATGATAGCGCGACTATCACCACAGCGCGCGGTAGACATTCAGCGTACAGCAAACTCGTTCCGCTGCAGCGCGTCTGTCCCGCTCAAGAAATTTCAGAAGATGCTGGGTCTCATGGCCTCAGCATCATCAGTGCTCCAGCTGGGCCTGCTCCGCAATCGCGTGCTGCAGTTTTGGCTGAAAGCGCGAGTCCCACGCCAAGCGTGGGCATCCGGTCTGCTTCGCCTCAAGGTCAATCAGAAGTGCGTCACAACTCTGAAACCTTGGAAAGCGGACGACTGGTACCAATCAGGTGTAAGCCTGGGGACTTCCTCGAGGGTGAGAGTGGTGTCCACGGACGCATCCACCTCGGAATGGGGAGCGCTGCTCGAGGGTGAGAGTGGTGTCCACGGACGCATCCACCTCGGAATGGGGAGCGCTGCTCGAGGGCAGACCGTTCTTCGGCCAGTGGTCAGAACGGGAGAAGCTCCTGCACATAAACTGCCTCGAAATGTTGGCAGTAGACAATGCGCTGACGCGTTTTTGTCCCAAAATAAAAGGACACCACGTCCTGGTCCGCTCGGACAACATGTCTGTGGTGTCCTACATAAATCGCCAGGGCGGCCTCAGGTCCAGGAACCTGTACAGGCTAGCAGAACGCCTCCTGGTATGGGCTCAGCGCAACCTGCGCCTGCTGAGAGCAGCGCACGTGCCAGGGCTCCTAAACATAGGACCAGACAGACTGTCCAGGAACAATGTTCCGGCAGGCGAATGGTCTTTACACCCACAGACAGTCCAACTGCTGTGGAAGAAATTCGGCAGAGCGGAAGTGGACCTGTTCGCGTCTCAAGAAAACGCTCACTGTCCGGAATTTTTCTCCAAGAGCAGGGACGCGCTGGTTCATGTATGGCCCCGCCGCCCGCTCTATGATTTCCCCCCCGTCTCTCTCCTGGTGATAGAGCGGATCAGGGAAGAAGGATGCTCAATACTGCTTGTAGCACCGTTCTGGGAAAACCAACCTTGGTTCCCAGTTGTGATGCAGCTAGCGAGCACTGCCCCGTGGCCAGTGCCAGTGAGGAGAGACCTCCTCTCTCAGGCCCACGGCTCGATCTGGCATCCTCACCCGGAATTGTGGTCCCTTCATGTCTGGGCCATCAACGGGTACATGTTGAACTCCCTAAGGGAGTATTAAACACGATCACGCAGGCTAGAGCTCCGTCTACGAGACGGCTCTACTCCTCGAAATGGTCAGTGTTTTCGGGCTGGTGCACAGCCCGTGGCGTGTCACCCACAGACTGTGGAGTGACGGAGGTGCTTTCCTTCCTACAAGAGCTGTTGGATAAGGGCAGGACCCCTTCCACGCTCAAAGTTTATGTGGCGGCTATAGCAGCGTTCTCAAGAACAACGCTCGGTCAGTCAATAGGAAAGAACGATTTAGTCATCCGCTTCCTTAGAGGGGCTAAGAGACTGAATCCTCCCAGACCTCCCTCAGTCCCCGTATGGGACCTTTCTACGGTGCTGGAAGCCATGAAAGGTGGACCATTCGAGCCTTTACAGACGATTGATCTGAAACATCTGTCTTTCAAGACTGTGTTTCTGCTGGCTCTCGCTTCAGTGAAGCGCATAGGGGACTTACACGCGCTCTCTGTGAGCGCGACGTGCATGGAATTTGGGCCTAATGACTCAAAAGTTATACTCAAACCTAAGCACGGTTATGTTCCAAAATCCCTCAACACACCGTTTAGGGCACAGGTCATCTCCCTGTCAGCCCTACCGGTCCCTGATGAGGAAAGAGACGCGGGCCTCCTTTGCCCAGTCAGGGCATTACGAGCTTATGTGTCTCGCTCATCTGTTTTCAGACAGACAGAGCAGCTCTTTATTTCGTTCAGCGGGCGTTCTAAGGGACTAGCCGCGTCGAAACAGAGCCTATCCAGATGGATAGTTGATGCTATAGCGCTAGCATACGCCTCCAAGGGCATGCAGTGCCCGTTGGGTGTCAGAGCGCACTCCACGAGAGACATGGCCTCTTCGTGGGCCTGGTCGAGTGGGATTGCCTTGCAAGATATTTGTACGGCGGCGGGCTGGGCCTCCCCGTCTACATTTATAAGGTTTTACAACCTAGAGGTTCCCGCCCTGCAGGCCAGGCTGCTGTCGGTCTAGTTAACCAGTATTATCTGACCTGATGCTATCAGCTCAGAATGCTGCGTCTACTGAGCACAGCTCGATGATCGACAGTGAAAAGCAGTAGCACAAGATGTGCCTGGGCAAACTGTGTAAGACCCACATTTCCCCATCAGTTCAGGCCGTACCCCGCCCTGTCTGTATGATGAAATTCGCGTCTAAGCGATGCTGCCATATGTGGAAGAGTGCGGCTTTGCCCCTACCTCTTCCCGGACTCCCTGTGAGTTCCCTGGGTGATTGTGCACTATATGAACCCCGGGCTTTCGCCCTTGGGTCTTTGGTGTCAGATCTCAGCATGCACGGCGTTTTGCATTGGGTCCCCTAGCGTAAGATATCTTACACAGTACGAGAGACCTCTCGTAAGAGAACGTACTCGGTTACTAACGTAACCTCGGTTCTCTCTAGAAGAGGGAACGAGTACTGCGTATCTTGCCGTGCATGCGCACGCTCTGGTTGCTTCGATGATGAAAAACCAGATGATAGCTGCCTGCGAGCGGTATTTATAGGCCTAGACCACGCCCGTTTCGGCGGGATGTGACGCAGCGGGCGCGAAGCACCCTCATTGGGTCTGCCGTCACGCCAGGCCTCGCTCGATAGGCTGCTGCAGTTGCCTCAGAACAGCCAATAGGCGCGCGAGCTGCCTCGCCTATGTCTGTATGCTGCCGCAACGCATTTTGCATTATTACAAAATTAAGGATAATTTTTGGCTTCAATATCTCGCGGAAAAAGGATTTTCCCCTAGCGTAAGATATCTTACGCAGTACTCGTTCCCTCTTCTAGAGTGAACCGAGGTTACGTTAGTAACTGAGTACGTTTCTTTCTGTTGTTTCTCATCTAAAAGTGTTCACAGATTTACTAAAGCCTCAAGGTTCTGGTTACAGTGATGAAGCTTCTAGTACAATTTACTGCATGTTTTCTGAAATTAGAGATGAATATGACCTGCTCTCTTCAAGAAGAACTGTGATGATAATGAGACACAAACACATGATCACACACTTCTCTTATTTCAGCTTTAACAGACTCATTCTTCATTACTGATATTAAAAGATGATAAATATATGTATCTGTATGGTGTATTTGATATTGCTGTACCAGGTAGCGTGAGTTTCTCCTGTAGAGATTCCTGCAGTTTAGTCAGAGCTCTCCTCAGAGTCTCCAGACTCTCATCAGTCTTCACACTGATCTCAGACCAGTTCCTGGTGTTTCTAGAGCTGCACAGGGATGAGTAAATCTACAGCAGGAGAGAGGAGAAATCCTTCAGCATGGGGAGTGTTATGGTGTCATATACTGCATTATCATTGATCAGAGACATGTTGACTGACCTGTAGGAGGTGGAGGTGATCTTCAGTGTGTGAGAGCTGCTCCAGCTCAGTGTTTCTCATCTTTAGCTCAGTGATCTCCTGCTCCAGCTCTTCAATGAGCTCTTCCTCCTGTTTCTCTGCTGCTTTCTGCTGCTCCTCCATCATCTCCAGCAGTTCAGTCTGACATCTCTCAATGGAGCGGATGAGATCAGTGAAGAGCTCCACACGGGCTGCTTTCTCCTTCTCTGTGTTTCTCTGCTCAACCAGGACAATCAACACATTATTAGTGGTGTTTGTTAAGAGAAGAATCAGTGTTATTATTTCTCATACTACTGTTTTTAGGCGGTTTTCAAAATCCCTCATTCTGCCCCGTTTGCACTGAATGATTCCTCAAATCGTGTGTGTTGTTGAGGAGAGATGTGTTATTACTTTACTAAGTGATCAGGGAATCACAGACGTGTCGATATTCAGACCAGCAGTGTGACTGTGAGTGTGAAATTGTTTTTATACAACAATTCAATAAACAATGATAGACATTAAAATTTATTTAATTTAATTATTTTAAACTCACTTTTCTGACTTCTGCTGAGTGTTTGACGTCTTGAATCTTCTTGATTCTGTCCTGGATCATCTGCTGTGTGTCTTTCTGTGTCTTCATCAGTTGAGTCTATAGACAGAGAACAACACACAATATGTTTTCATAATTGATTCATTTATATTAAAGAACATGTGTTTCCTCGTGATAAGAGCCATTTAAAATCAGTTTGTCAGTAACTTCTACCTTCTTCTCTTCAATCTCCTCTTCTATAGAAACAGTGTTGTGGTTCTGGTGGTCTTTCAAAGCACACATCGGACACACACATGTCTGATCATCTCTACAGAACAGCTCCAGAGGTTTCTCATGTTTCTGACATATATAGTCCTCCAGATTACTCACAGGATTGATCAGTTTGTGTTTCTTTAAACCTGCCACTCTCGAATGACGCTCCAGGTGAATTTCACAGTAAGAGATCTGACACACCAGACACGACTTCAGGGCTTTCAGCTTTCTTTCCTCACAGACGTCACACAGAACTTCAGCTTTTTTCTCAGGACTTTTCTTTTTATAGTGATCTACGAGCTCTCGGAGTGTGGTGTTAATCTTGAGATCAGGTCTGTGCTTGAATGTTTCTTTACAATATGGACAGTTGCAGGTCTGGCTGTTGTCCCAGCACTTATTCAGACAGTTCTTGCAGAAGTTGTGTCCACATGGAGTGGTGACTGGATCAGTGAACACGTCCAGACATATAGAGCACTGAAGCTCCTCAGTCAGTGGACCGCTGGAGGAAGATATCCCTGGAGAGAGAAATGATGAAGATAATCACCTGCATTAGTTTAAAGACAAAATCTTGTTGAGAGAATGTCCAGAATGTGCAGAGTTTAATTCTAACCAATGCAAGGCTATTTTTAAGATAACATATGAGATAGATTTGAGCGGGTAATTGACTCACATGGAGGAGCACTCATACTCCCTCTCCTTTCTCGTTTTTTTGTTGATGGTGGGAAAGATTCTGCCATTTTTTCATGTCTTTATAACTTTTCAAGGCAAAAGAAAACAACAACAGAATAATCTTAAATAGGAAATAATGTTTACATTAAAGGACAGCACAGATAACCTTTCCCCAAAAATTAACATACATTTTGGCCAAGAGACATTTAATTTTGATTTAAGTAAATGTGATTTTCAGCTGCAGTTTATTTGAAATGAAATAGTTTATTAAACCTATTAACAAATTATATTAACAATTCTGATACCATTTCAGCAGGTTTTTCAGTCAGTGTCTGTATAAGGGTCATTTATGCTCCCTGTTTCTTTAGTCTTTATGTCATGTGACAAAATTAAAGAAAGCCCAAACTTTGTGTCACAAGCAATCAAATGACATTAAATACAATTCTGATAGCTACCATTTCAGTGCAGTAAACAACTAAAGTAGTTGAGTGAGTATTTGGCATGATTAAACCCTCGGGGAAGTTGCATAAACAACTATCATGTTAACTAAATCACAGTTATTTAGGGGTTACCGGTCTTACTTTTCGGTATCAAATTAAACCAATCTACGGTTTCATGTAACTGACTTAAAAAAGTTATTATAGTCTTAAAGAAAAACATTTGATTAACTTGTAAGACAAGTCTTAGCAGTTTATACAAACAGACCCTGGTTCTGTTCAACTTTTGTTCGACATAACCCTACTAAACCAGTTCACTTCCATTAGAAACCTGTTCAGCACAATCTCTCTTATATTTCTATCTCTTACCTGTGAGGATCAGATGTGTCCTCAGGACCCTCTGAACAGACCAATTCTGTTGTTTAAAGAGGTTGATCGTTTCAGGCGTCCATATTGTTGTTGATCAATCAAGGTTCACTTTCTCTGAATCTCTCTCTGAACTACAGTGATGTCAGAGCCCGACATGTGTGAAAGGGTCAAAGATTACAAAATCAGTGTAAGAACTGCATTTCCTGCTAAAACAAAAGCTGAGATAAAATTCACCCTGCAATAAAGCAATAAAACGCACCCTGGACAGAAGATCGCAAAGAAAGAGCACAGGACATTGTCTTGTCCAAACTTATCTCCTTGTTTATATGCGTCCCCCCTCTCCCTCCTCAAGTCACTAAAAGTTCACTGAGATTGTCTATATATCACATATGATGTATCTTGTGAATCTATTGTTTTTCCTTTTCATGTTTGCAGGTGTAGTACCCTCACCGCCTGATGAGGGGAGATATATTTATATATTAATACAGGACACGGAGCTGTTGCTGCTTCATCAGAGTCTGTATTGTTTTCTTTTATGTAAAACAGTTCAATCACTCTTATGTCAATCAATGACAGTGTATCACTTCAAGAGTAGGCTAATCACAACATATAACAGAATTACATACACATATACAGTATTTCTCCTTTACTACTGTGTCCACAGATTAAGCATATGTACTATGAAATATTCACTGATAACATAACATTTTACATGTGAATAAATCCTAAAAATGTGTTCATGTTTGCCAGAATTATTCTTTCTGATACATTTTTAGTACAGACACTCATTTTCAAAGTCATTTGGCACTTACAACTTACTCATTGCGTTCTTTCACCAAAACACATCTCATTTGTGGACTTACTCTAATATTGCGCCTTCTCTCTGAGACCGCATGGTCTCCATCACTAGCATGAAATTTGTAACTAGCATGCGTGACGCAACACACAGACGTGAATAGAAGCGAACTTTTACATGTCCGTAATAACAGTAAACAAACACTTTAAACCATGTAATTAACATTTCTTAAACTCTTACATGTCAAAAAACATACTCCCATTGCTTTTATGTAATTCATACCTGATGAGGGGAGATATATTTATATATTACTACAGGACACGGAGCTGTTGCTGCTTCAATCATCAGAGTCTGTATTGTTTGAGCAGCGCGCGCGCGCCCCCTCCTCAAGCAGGCGAACACTCCCAAAAGGTAAAAGCAATCAAATAATCGAACGATGGAGCAGGGAACATTAATCGTCAATGAAATAAACACACAAAAAAAACATTTAAGAAATACATTCTCTTGTCAGAAATACATTCTCTTGTCGTCACATCTTACATATCATATATTTATTTATTTATTTATATCTATTTATTTACTTATTTATTTACAATTACTTATCTACTTTTGTAACCACCACACAGGCACGTGCACAGGTAGGGCTCAACCTGTGCAGAGCACATGCCCTTTTTGCCCTTACACTCCGAAGTGCCCTTTTTTGGGTGGTGTTTTTTTTTTTTTTTTTTAATCAATGCTATATTGGTTACCATTTACGTCTGTCTGTCTGTTTTACAAATATTTAGCCAATGAAAGTTCTTAAAATGAACTCGTGTAAATCGTATTCGATCCTCAAGCTGTCAGTATTGTAGTGTGTCGTCATTGGCTGATTACATGACTGCTTTGATGGCATGCACCTGTGAAGGGAGGACAAAGGGACTTTAAAAAAGAGGTGTGGTGCAACCGGGGAACGCTGAGTGTGGTGACCTGTTGAGAACGTTTTGGCTGTCTCTCGGGGACAGTAGGTCCTCCGGAGATGAAGATAGCTAGTTAGCTAGCTGCCTTGGGGTGAGATAGTTGAGTTGTAGAGGGGGGAAATTAGTGTCACCGACTACCTCAGACTATTGCTCGGCTGACGCCCACACGCTACCGAGATTCTATGCATGAATGCCCACGTGCTACCGAGATTCTATGAATGAATGCCCACGTGCTACTGAGACGTTATGAATGCCTTGATGCATACGACGGAAGGATTTTATGAATGAACTTTAAGTTCCGCCCCTGGACGGTAGAGTGACGTCTTCGGTGAGAAGACGGGTTGCTGCGATCACTACTCACCCCTTACGGATGAGTCTTCTCTGCCCCACGAGAGGGAAGTGTTTTTAAT
This sequence comes from Rutilus rutilus, assembly GCA_021464565.1. Lineage (NCBI taxonomy): Eukaryota > Metazoa > Chordata > Actinopteri > Cypriniformes > Leuciscidae > Rutilus > Rutilus rutilus. The sequence goes on from JAJAQA010000013.1 coordinate 5,816,205, forward strand.
CTATTCCTATATGAATTGTTTGACTGTGTATTGTGTAACGGACAGCGGGTTAAAGAGGGAGGTTGGGGAAGTGAGAACGGAGGAAACACGCCTTACGTGTGATCACTGTGTGCTGTGCAGGCTGGGGTGCTATGTTGAGTATCAAACACTGTGTGACGTATTGAGCGTGAAACTCACTGTGTGTATATGAAGTGTTGTGCCTTGCGGAGTTTCCCGTGTTTCTCTTCCCTGGCTCCCTATCTTATCTGTACCCGTAGAATGAGTTTTAGCCTCTCTATTTGAAATAAAGTGTAAATTCTCTTTGATTAAACCGACTGGCTGTTCTTTGACCACCGTAAGGCTGTTCTGAGGTTTATTACAGTATGCTGATAACTCCGCCCCCTCTATATTCACTGAATCCTGAAGTTCCACAGCAGCCGCACAGTAGACAGCAGCTGAACGAAGTTTTGCGAAGGGTAAATAACACTGATTCTTGGGAATTTGGATAAAACATGTCCCACGAAGAAAAGTGCTAATTCTGTTGGAAATTAATAACATTTTCATGAATAAAAAGAATCAAGGTTATAATCAGGGGGTCCTTTGCACATATGTAAGGTTATTTTATAGGTTTATTTTTAATTTGTATTAATTTAATGATTATATGCTGGCCCATTGCCTACAAAATCAGTTGTCCTCGGATAGGAGATAATCATTTCAACTTGATTAAAAAAACAAAACGTAATAATTAAATTGAAAAATATCTTTACCACATGAAAGAGTACATAGTAAATATAGTTCAAACCTCACTGTTTGTAGTTTTTAATACATATTACAATTATTTTGTGGTTGCTCAAAATGTGTCCCACATATTCGTCACCACCGTCAGATATTTATAAAAAGCAATAAAATCAGGCAACTACAAGGTCAACTTAATTCCTGGGGACCCCATTTTCAAACCTTCAACTCTTCTGCATGCTTCAAGATCACTCAAGCTCCTGTAAGTTTGCTAATTTCTCTTAGACTTGTTCATATTTTTGGACACTGCTACTGTCACAACCATAACATGTCAACACCGTCTCTTTTGTATAAAAAAATATTAGATTAGATTATGACATAAATGTATACTTTTTAAGAAGAGGTCTGAAGTAGATAGCAACAGAGGGAAAAAAAGATGGCTAATGTGAACAACTCATGCATATCATGTGAAAGAGTAGATTTTGTCACCACCGTCATACGTCACCACCGTCAGGTTTTCTGTCTGACGGTGGTGACGTACAGTCTGACGGTGGTGACAAAAACCTCCAAATGGTCCTCAACGAAGGCTAGAATATAATTGTTGATCACAATAAATACCAATATGGCCTGTAATGTTTCATTAACCTGTTTTATATTTGTATTTATGTAATTCTCCCTATATTTCTTCCATACAGGCCTACACCGCATGCTACAGTACTATTAAGCAATATAGCACGAGTGAGAGTGAGGATGTTCGTGGATATCCATGAACATCCTCACGAACACGAGTTTCTCTAAACACCTTGGGAGATTGCTTATGGTAGAGAAATGAACATTAAATTCACGGGAAACAGCTCTGCTGGACATTCCTGCAGTCAGCATGCCAATTGCAGTCTCCCTCAAAACTTGCGACATCTGTTGGAATGTGCTGTGTGATGAAACTGCACATTTTAGAGTGGCCTTTTATTGTGGCCAGCCTAAGGCACACCTGTGCAATAATCATGCTGTCTAATCAGCATCTTGATATGCCACACCTGTGAGGTGGATGGATTATCTCGGCAAAGGAGAAGTGCTCACTAACACAGATTTAGACAGATTTGTGAACAATATTTGAGAGAAATAGGCTTTTTGTGTACATAGAAAAAGTCTGAGATCTTTGAGTTCAGCTCATGAAAAATGGGGGCAAAAACAAAAGTGTTGCGTTTATAATTTTGTTCAGTGTAATTAGACCGGACCTAACTGCGGTATAACCATTGGTAACCTTCCCTCTCTCTCAATTCACTATTATGCCATGTACATTTGGCTTACGTCATTTGGGATGCACATAGTGCACCTACTACCTACCTATATAGCACATACAATATCCCTTGTAGGCTATGCATCTCCCATGACTAAAGCCAAATGAAAATGGCATGACAACATTTAACCAAATCTAACATTCACTGTAATTCCCCCCCAATTTCATAGTCATTACTCTAGGTCAACTTTGACTTTATGTATTTTAGGAAGTTATGGCTAGGTAGCAGCTATCTGTGGAGGAGAAGAAACAGGGAATATCAAAAGAAGCGGAGAGATATAATACACAGTGAGGCAGAGTTAAAGCAGAACTCGGCAACTCTAGTAATTTCTTCGCTGATCTTCACTTTTGTTGTCGCGGGTTTTCTCAAAGAGCTCCCCCTACAGCTGTGGGCCGTATATTTCACAACACAGTCGTAAAAAAAACTCACTTGAGGCACCCTCCTCCCCCTTTCTACCACTGCTCATGTGCATATGTTATTATCGTAGCCGGCCAACTTTGTCGTGTGGAGCTATGTCTACCGAGGTGGGTAATACATCATACACAGTATCATATGGCATGTGTTTATGTCAAATTGCCGTAAAGCAGTTCGTGTTTCTCGCTTCTCGTTCTCGCTTCTCACGAGACTTCCAATTTGCAAGGTTGGTTTTCCGCATGGGAATGCTGGGGGGAGCGGGGAAAGTCACCAATATCACCAGAACAGGTTGTTTAACCATCCAAATTATTTCTAGACAGTTTTATTAAGTTAAAAAAGTTGCCAAGTTCTCCTTTAAAGGAGGAATACCTCAGAACGGAAAGGCAAAGATGGAAGAAGAGGGTGGAGGAAGGGAAGCTAAAAAAATAGCAATGACTTGAATGAAAGGGAAAAGAGAAGTCAGAGAAAGGCTTGGAAACATAGACAAAAAGTATCAAGAGAACGTAAGAGAAAGGGCTCAGGTCACCTAGAATCTCCCCCAAACAGTCCGGTGGATCAGGCCATACTCGATCCAGCTCGGAGTAGGCAGGCTAAATGTTTATCACAGTGCTCAGGATTGTTATTTTTTGGACCAAATAGTTAAATAAAGTTGTTAAGCAAGAAGCCATTGACTTGAGTTGTATAAATTTTGGAATTGTATGTTGTAATGAGGCCACTGTCACCACCGTCAGATTAGTGTCACCACCCTCAGTTCTAAAGTCACCACCGTCAGAGGGAGTTTTATTTGTTTTAAATGAATATGCTTACAATATGTTTCTTCAGTGCTGTTGAGTTATTAAAGTAATGGTATCTTTTAATACAAAAAATATGTTTGTTAAATAAAAAAACATAACTTTTTCTATTTAGGCTTAAAATAAACATTGTATGATGTTAGATCTTTTAAAGGAGTACACGTGAAACAGTATAAAACATGAAAAAAAGTGAATATTTAACACTTAACAGCAAATATGTGTACTAAGAATGCCAGATAATGATTTAAAAACTCTAAATACATATTAGACCAAATAAATAAAAAATTATTTGCTTTTTATTGTGTCTGACGGTGTTGACAAAAACAAAGTAATAACTAGAAAAACGCCTATTTTATGAAAAAAATACAAAATGAGGAGGTTGCACCGATATATTGCTGAACAGCCAAGACCTTGGTCAATAATAATATATCTTCAGATTTTGTAATTTTACTAACTTTTTATTTTCAAAATTAAAACCTGTTTTATCCAAATTCCCAAGAATCAGTGATAAATATCTTGTTGTTTGAATAAGTAGGCTACTACTAAACACTGTCTATAAAGGCTAGTATTTTATTTATTTGATATATAAATCAATAACTCACTGAGACTCACTGAGACATGTGGGCAGTGCCGGCCCGAGCCTTTTGGGGGCCCTAAGCAGAATTTGATTTGGGGGCCCCCTCCCACCACGCGGAGTCACCTGTGCTTGATGATTATTGACCCAATGTCACTCTATAATTTTACATTATAAATTAATACAATGAGGTTATGTATTAATACAAAATAAATACTTAATAAAAAATAGATATACTTAAATAAAATGTTTTAACTTTTTCTTTACTCTTACTACTACTTTGAAACTTCTGAAAACAAATTGTCACAAAACATATAAAATTTTTTTTGCAAAATATCCTCCAACGTTTTGCAGCACTTTGCATGATGAATGATGTCTTGTATGAACATGACGGAGTATGTTTTTATGTTTCCACTGTTCGATCGCGCCCGCGCCTCACACACACACACACACGTCACACACACACATGACATCATGACATGACACACACACATGACATGACACACATGACATGACAATGACATCGCAGCCTGTTCGTTATAGCCGTAATAAAATATAATAATAAAATAGTCAACCTAACATATAAAATTACACTGCTCTTTTTAAATAGTCAGTAGCCTACAATTCGTACCATTCAGCGGTGCGTAGCCTAAGCACCGCTCCACTGTGATGTTTCCAAGCACATTTTTGCGAAGAGAATGATTTTTTCCCTCGATATTGGATTTCAAGCACATTTTTGCGCATGTGAAGAGAATGATTTTTTCCCTCGATATTGGAACATGGGTGAAGTACAAAGAAGCTTATAATAAAGAATAGTTTGCCATCCAAATCCATTGCGAATGTTGAAACATTTTGATTCTAATGAGAGAGCCTATGTGAGACCAACGCCGCTTTCACTTTCGCTTTAAATTATTTCGTTTTGGCTTGTTTATAGTTATTTTTTTATTCTTGTTCTGTTCTGAATATCATTAAACTTAAAGGACAAATCATTGATCAAATCAAATTTTTGTGACATGGCTTATTAGCCTACCGTGACTTTGCGCACGAATTGTCTATGCACGCAAGGTTATGCGCATGACTCAAACACTGGCAGACACAGCAGCAGTTGTAGGCAGGTATATTGATCATGAAATCAGAATTTTCTTGTCTTGAATTATTAATCCATTCATTCATTTATGTAACTTGTTTAAGTTAATTAATATGTAAAAAAAAAAAAAAAAAAAAAACTCGCTTGGGGGCCCCCTGGTGGCAAGGGGGCCCCAAGCAGCCGCTTAGTTCGCTTATGCCTCGGGCCGGCCCTGCATGTGGGACGTCGCCTGAGACTGAGAGGTACGGCTAGCATTTGCCATCTAGTCATAGCAAGCCAATACATAGACACTTGAATAGCCTGTGCATACAGTAGCATTTCATCTTTTATAAAATGCGATTTTGGCCAAATTTATTTTACAGCAGGAAAAACTGAGCGCCCATATAGGTACAACAAACTAGTTTGTAACCTGTTGATGAAAATGTAATGTGATACCGCCGGCGCCGTTTTAATGACGGACAAAAAAATGCACATTTGCACACATTCGCTGGTCAAAAACTATATACTGATTATAAGTAATACAACAACATATAATTTGTTTTTACCATCGGAAAAATAACAGGTGCGCCCCCGCGCTGTTTCGTACTAGAACTTACACAAATCTACGAGTGATCCTCGTCACCTAGGTAACATATATTTCTAAGACATTTCTTCTTTGATTTATGATTGCTGATACACTTAATTTATTAACATTTAGACTAATCATGTTATGGTTAATTCAAGGTTGTTAATATGCACGTATTTTCTAGCTAATTTTTTAATCTATAGCCTATTCTATACTCTCCGCTCGTCCTCACATGGTTTTACTACAGTAATATTGTAGTAGTGACTTAAAAAAAAAACATTACAGAAGATCACTGTGAAATCTTTATATTGTATCATGCACAATGTAATTCATGATTTAATTCATTCCAAGGTTTCATTTATTTGATCCAAAATACAGCAAAAACAGTAATATTGTGAAATATTTTTATAATTTAAAATAACTGTTTTCTATTTGAATATATTTTAAAATGTAATTTATTTCTGTGATCAAAGCTGCATTTTCAGCATCATTACTCCAGTTCAGTACTCTTCAGTGTCACGTGATCCTTCAGAAATGCTTTTCACTGCAACTGTAGGCCTACTTTTCACACTATTTATTTATTTTTATTTTTTTATTGCTGGCTTATTTTAGAGAAAGTGTAGTGAATAAGAGACCAACATCCCTGGCTCACAGAAGGTTGCTGTTAGGTTTAAAGAAGCCCTTAAAACATGTTTATCTATATTATTATTATTATGGTTGTTATTAATCGTGAATAAATCTAAAGCTTTTGAGACTATTTTTTTGTGTTATTGAAAATGGGAGGTGGGGTGCCCTTTTTTTAGTTTCAGCACATGCCCCTCAAAAGGTCTGTGCACGGCCCTGCATGTTTGGTATCATTTTAAATGTCTCAGTGCGATTGATAAAATGGTCTGAATTTCATTGCAGTCGTTGGAATCCTTTTCTCTTCTCTGGGTAATGTCTCTTCAAGATATCTCCCCAAGATATCTCCCCTCTCACCCGAAACCAGGTGTTACCCCCTGGGGAACATGATTTGACCCAAAACAACTCTAAAAAAATATTGGTATAACCCTTTTGTTCTGGTCTGGGTATTTAAGGGTAGGTGACAGAGCAGTCGGTGGGTACCTGTAACCAGGAAGAACCCCCATTCAGTGCAGTTTCAGTCTTTTAGGAACACACTCACACACACACACACCACTGTGTGTCTCTGTCAGGAATGCATTGCTTACTTTTAGAGTCATCTTGGAGTAATTGATTTCATGTATTTATTATTTCTGAATTGGCTTTTAATCATTTACTTGTGTAATTGACATGATACATTTTTACCTGATTTATTCTGAAGTTTTCTGAAATCATTATTTTAGTAGATAATGAGCTGGTGCTACCGCAGCTCTGTGTCCAGGATAGGTCAAACTAAAGGCGCATATATGAACGGAGCAGTAGGCATGTCATCTGAAGACCTTTTGACAAAGTTGTATGGAAGTGGCTAAAATAAACTACACTTTTTTGTATGAGTGAGCCGTAGGCAACCGACTTAAGAGGTATCAGCAAACCCTGCATCCACTGACTAAAGTCAGAACTGACAGTTTGTGTACGTGAGATCCACGTAAACCCGGGGCGTGAGACTCTGTGCGGCATTGGGTCCATAATGAAAGAATAATTGAAAATATGGATACTCAGAATAATCAAAGATCTAAATTAAATCATAATCAATATTTATGATTATTTTCTAATAAGAAACACAATTTAAATTTGATTATCATTTGAAATTGGTGTCAGATTAAGCATAGAGCTAAAGTAATATTGAAACTAAAATTCCAATAAATAAAGTGAACTTCACTGGATCGCTGAAAAGACATACACACGCATTATACCTTCACCCAGACCGTTTGGGCCAATGGGTGGTCTTTACACTCTCATATCTGATTTTTATGGGACGGCTCTGAGAAACACTGCTATGATTTTACAAAATCCAAATTAAAAGGTTTATAATGTCTCAAACAAAAGAAAGTAAATTCTTTTAAATAAAGTTTCTTCTACAAAGATTTATCTCAGTGTTTGAACAACTAGTATAAATGGTTTTAATAACATTTATCAAGATGCTTACATAGTCCAGTTTTGGGGGGGGAGGATGAAGAAATTTTTATGGTATGTTGGTCTTAAGGGCCCACATCAACCTAGCCCATAATCACTCATTTGTGATTTGCGCCCCTCCCATAAAAAATGAAAATGCAATATTATTCTGCTTTAATCGCCCCTATCTTCAGTGGAGATGTTCAGAACTGCACCATATTCATGTGTATGATTAACTTGACATCCTCTGGGGGTATGCTAAGTTTCGTAGAATTTCATCCATGGGGGGGTATAAAATAAATTCATTTATGTGCACATTTAGTGACTGTACACTCATCGGCCTGTAGATGGTGCTGTTGAGCGAAGGGTTGCTGGTTTAGGATGATACTGTCTCACACACACATGCAGGAATACAAACAAACGCAAGCATGCACACACACTGACATCCACACGCACAGACACACACCCATACACACACATACAAATCCACATGCACAGACACACACACACAAACACACATGCGCACAAACAAACACACACACATACACACACACACACAGACAGACATGCACATACTACTACTTTTTTTAGGTATATACATAAACACGCAATACAGCCAAATTGCTCCACGTCATTTATTTTTGTGGAAAGCCAGTGCAGGCCTGAGCGGCGGTCATATTTTGTTCCGCCATGCGGTACATCTAGTTAACAAAAATTTTCTCAATATATTAAGCAGTGGGAAAACATCAGAATATGCAAATACTGTCATCACTGATTGGTCAGTGACATGATCTGGCACATTCAAACTTTAGTTTATGTAATATTATATTTAACAGCAAATATTTTAAGTTATTTACATGTGTACGAGAGAAGTACATCTGAACTTACCGCTCTGGGTTTCTTATTCATCTTCATGTCAAATCTGTAAGGAGAAAACAAAAACCCCATCATGGTCAGATCAACTATTGAACCAGTTTAGGCAAGGCAAGGCAAGGCAAGTTTATTTATATAGCACATTTCATACGCAATGGCAATTCAAAGTGCTTTACATAGAAGAAATTAAAATAATAAAAAGAAATAAGAATAATTAAAACAGTTTAGAAGAATACAAAATAAAATACAGTACAAACAGTCGGACGAACATTGGCACAGTGCTCATTCAGTAAATGCATAGTTAAACAGATGTGTTTTGAGTCTGGATTTGAATGTGACTACTGTATGAGCACGTCTGATCTCCTCTGGAAGCTGGTTCCAGCTGCGGCTGGCATAATAGCTAAAAGCGGACTCACCATGCTTAGAGTGAACCCTTGGTATTTCTAGCTGATATGATCCTAATGATCTGAGTGATCTGTTGGGTTTATATTCAGTGAGCATATCTGCAATGTATTGAGGTCCTAGGCCATTGAATGATTTATATACCAGTAATAATACTTTAAAATCAATCCTAAATTTAACTGGGAGCCAGTGTAAAGACCTGAGGACTGGTGTGATATGTTCATATTTTCTGGTTCTGCTCAGAATCCTGGCGGCAGCGTTCTGTATGAGCTGCAACTGTCTTATGGTCTTTTTGGGAAGGCCAGTGAGGAGTCCATTACAGTAATCCACCCTGCTGGTGATGAAAGCATGAACAAGTTTCTCTAAGTCTTGTCTGGAAACAAAGCATCTTATTCTTGCTATATTTTTCAGATGATAGTATGCTGATTTAGTTATTGCTTTGACATGACTACTGAAACTAAGCTCTGACTCTAGTGTCACACCAAGATTCCTGACTTGATGTTTAGTTGTTTGACCCCTAGAGTGAAGGTATGCGTTCACCTTAAGAACTTCATCTTTGTTTCCAAACGCAATGACTTCAGTTTTGTCTTTGTTTAATTGAAGAAAGTTTTGACACATCCAACTGTTGACTTCATCAATGCATTGGCACAGGGAGTCAATGGGGCTGTAATCGTTAGGCGATAGGGCTAAGTAGATCTGTGTGTCGTCTGCATAGCTGTGGTAAGAGATTTGGTTCTTTCTCATTATTTGGCTCATTGGGAGCATATACAGGTTGAACAGGAGTGGTGCAAGAATTGAGCCTTGAGGGACTCCGCATGTCATGGATGTCCACTCAGACTTATGGTCTCCTATACTCACATAATAACCTCTCCCATCTAAGTATGACCTGAACCATTTTAGGACTATCCCAGAAAGCCCCACCCAGTTTTCCAGCCTGTCAAGAAGTATGTTGTGATCGACAGTGTCAAATGCAGCACTGAGGTCGAGTAGTACCAGCACTGATAATTTGCCTGAGTCAGTATTTAAGCGAATATCGTTTATTATCTTTATGAGCGCTGTCTCTGTGCTGTGGTGCGGTCGGAAACCAGATTGAAAATTGTCAAAGTATCCATTCGAGCATAAGAATTTGTTCAGCTGATTGAAGACAACTTTTTCAATGATCTTACCTATGAAAGGAAGATTTGAGATCGGTCTATAGTTGCTTAATATGGTCTTATCCAGATTGTTCTTTTTCAGGAGGGGCTTGACAACTGCAGTTTTCAGGGAGTTTGGAAAACTCCCAGAGAGAAGTGAAGCATTTACCACTTCTAGAAGATCTGCTTCTAAACTGTTTAACACACTTTTGAAAAACGATGTGGGAAGTGTGTCAAGAGCGCAGGTTGATGTTTTAAGGTGCTGTACGGTTTCTTCCAAAATTTTGCCATCAATTTCTTTGAAATCAGACATAGTAACTACTTTCTCAGGTGGTCTGATCTGTCTGACCCCAGCGCAACTCAAGGATGTGCTGATCACCTTTCTGATATTATTGATTTTCTCAGAGAAGAAAGAAGCAAACTCACTGCACTTGCTGTCTGAGAGCATTTCACTGGGAATCTGGCTGGGGGGGGTTTGTCAGTCTCTCTACAGTAGCAAAAAGAGTGTGTGTGTTGTTTAAATTGCTGTTTATAATATTTGAGAAGAAAGTCTGTCTAGCTTTGCCTAGCTCCATATTGAAAGCATGAAGGCTGTCTTTGTAGATGTTATAATGGACTACAAGTTTTGTCTTCCGCCACATGCGCTCTGCTTTTCTGCATTGTCTTTTCATATTTTGCACTGCTGTTGAGTTTCTCCAAGGTGCCTTTTGTCTGCCACTCTTCTTCCTGACTTTAACAGGAGCAATATCATCAATTACACCTTTAACTTTTGAGTTAAAAGAATCAAGGAGAAAATCAATAGAGTCTGCAGATATGCTTGGTGTTAAGGATATAGCCTTCATAAATAGGACACTAGTGTTCTCATTTAAGCATCTCTTCTTGACAGACACAGATCTAGCTTCAGTGGCAGGAAAGATCAATATATCAAAGAAAATACAGAAATGATCAGACAGTGCTACATCCTTAATAACAATCGATGAAATGTTTAGACCCTTACTGATAAGTAAATCTAAAGTGTGTCCACGATTGTGTGTGGGTCCATGTACATGCTGAGTCAGATCAAAAGTTTTTAAAACAGTTTTGATTTCTTTTGCCATATTGTTCTCTGCATTATCTATATGGATGTTAAAATCTCCAGTAATGGCAAAACAGTCAAACTCTGAGGTAATTGTTGATAACAGTTCTGTAAAGTCCTCAGCAAAGGCTGGAGAGTATTTTGGAGGCCTGTAAATAATGAAAAGTAAAATGCGTGGAGCACCTTTTAACACAATACCCAGATATTCGAAAGACAAGTAATTCCCAAATGATATTTGCTTACATTGATAGATATCTTTAAAAAGAGCAGCTAGACCCCCACCTCTCTTAACAGCTCTGCAGACACTCATAAAAGTAAAGTTCGGAGGGGCTGCTTCATTGAGGATTGTTGCACTGTAGCTGTCTTCTAGCCAGGTTTCATTTAGAAGCATAAAATCCAGGTTGTTTGTGGTTATTAAGTCGTTGACTAGAAGTGATTTATTTTTAAGTGAGCGAATGTTTAAAAGAGCTAACTTAACAGACTTACTTTTCCCCACAGTAATATTAGTTTGACGTGTAATAGGCACCAGATTAGTTGGGTTTGCTGTACGGCTATTGAAGGCCTTAGACTTTCTATCATGTAATAGAACAGCAATAGAGAAAGATACAGGCACACTGGGTTCCCGCTTGTTTTGTAAACATTTGAGAAAGTTACTGTTATCAAAACGGGGACCCGACACATATCACTGAGAGCTGGTATCAGTTGTTTTTGGTTCACCTCGAGCAGAAGGAGGAGGGTGTGGGCCCTGGCGTTGTGGCAGAGGCCGAAGAGCTCTCACAGGAGGAGGGGGAGGGCGAGCTGGGCCCGCAGGCTTTGGTGGTAGTGGTGCCTGTCTTTTTTTAGTTGGTATCTGGGGGCTTGCAGCAAAAGAGTGGGATAGTCTGGTTCCAGCATGCACCAGTTCTTCCATTTTCTGTGAGAAGCACAGTAGTGGCGTTGCAGGGGAGAGGGAGAAAGTGTCTGGTGAGAGGGGCTGTTGCTCTGGTGTTATAGGAGGCTGTAATATGCTGTCCTGGCTTCCCTGGCTGTTTTCCAGGAAGTCGTCCTTGGGTGCTGAATCTTCAAGCAGTTCTGATATGGCTGTCTGTGGTGAGCTCTGTGTGCAGGGCTCAGCTGAGATTGTGTCCGTGAGCAGAGGTTGTTGTGGCGGAGTGGTGTTATCATGTCCATTTTGCTGCTGAAGTGAAGTCCCGTGGTCATTCATACTGTGTCCAGATGTGTGTGTGCCGTTCAGATTGAGTGGATTGGCACAAACCGCAGAAGGATGATTTAGGGAGAAGTAGATATTGTCCTTTAACACTCTTGAACCAAGTTTGTTTGGGTGATGGCCGTCCCGATGAAACAGTTGTCGTTGACTCCAGAAAAGATTGAAATTGTCAATGAAGTTCACTGCTTTTATATTGCAGGTTTTTTGCAGCCATGTATTAAGCCCAAGCAACCGTGAAAACCTGTTTGTTCCTCTTGCTGGTAGTGGTCCACTGATGAATGTTTGAACTTTCAGTCTTTTAAGTGTTTCAAAAAGTTCATTGAAATCCTGCTTAAGGAGTTCTGACTGCTCTTTATGAATATCATTCTTCCCCACATGAATGATGAGTCGATTTGCAGTCTTATGTTTCATCAGAATGTTCTGAAGTTCCCTGTTTATATCAGAAGTTGTTGCTTGTGGAAGGCAGCACGTAGTTGTATCCCTGTTGCTAATGTTTCTGATTATGGAGTCCCCCACTATCAGAGTCCTGGGCCCGGCTGCGCTCTGAGCTGAGTGCCGCTGTCTGCTCGACCTTGAGCGCCAGTTAGCATCAGTGTTAGCTACTGGCCTATTCAGTCTGTGTTCGATCACATTCATTATATTTGTGGATTCCTCATTTACATTCATTAGTACTTCAAATCTGTTCTCAAGATGTATAGGCGGTGGTAGGAGGCCAGTGTTTGCAATCCTTGTCAGAGCTGTATCTGGGGTAGAGGATGCTACTGCGGTAATATGTGATGCTCGTGACAATCTGATGTCTCGAGTGCCTTTGGGTTTAGCTCCCTGTTTGTGCCATCGATTAGTAAGTCGATCGGCTTGTTTCTCTACCTGTCGAGGAGCACTAGTTTCATGGGACTCACCGGTATGCTGAGGGTGTCCATGACGAAGCTCTGTTGTGTGCTCCGTCTGGTTTGGTGGTCCCGTAAGTAACTTTGTTTCTAGAACTGCAATCCTTTGTAAAAGTCTGTGGCAGTTAGTGCAGCAAGTAGATTCCAGAAGAGGCATTTTCTCTTATCCTTGTAGGCAGTTGTGTTTTCCTTTCCCGGTATGTAAGCTGGTCGGGTAAAAGAATTCTCAGTTTTTGTAGTAATCCAAACTTTGTCGTATGAGCACTGTGCTGATTTGCTGAAGTTAAAATTAGGTGATAAAAGGAAATAAAATAAAGGAAATAAAATATAGAAAAAATAAGAGATAAAATGTAAAAGCGATAGAGCAAAGCGCGGAGCAGTAAGCAAGAGCGTCCGAACAGTAGCTGAGCAGGAAGTCCTTTCAGCTACTTTAAACAGCTAGTTTAAAACAATGCATTCAACTAACTAAAAACATCCAACTACGTCGGATGACGATGAATGGGGTTTCGCTTAGAAAACCTATCATCTTCGAGTATATAAAACGAGCCAATGGCAATGAAATGCCATGGGTCTGCGGAATTTGCATAGCGTATCTCCGCCCCACCCTGGGGGTATATAAGGAAGTACGCCGGCAACATGCAGATATGTCTTCGCTGAGGAGCCAAGACTGAACTCAGGCGTTCCAGCGGTACAGCGGAAGTGGCAGGGAGACGTAACGAGACGTTTCCATTTCGTGGTCACTCCGAGTTACGTCGGATGACGACGAATGGGGTCCCCAGTCTAATCACGCCACCTCGGCTGTCTTCCAGTGCCCTGCGTAAGTCTGAGCTCCCTGTCGTGAGACTAGCACGGACGAAGGAGTCCTACTGTACTTAACACAGGAATACCAAAGTACACTGGGAAGCATATCTCAGAGGAAATATGCAATTATGCCCAGCCCGAAGGGGGGGACTTGGAATACACATATGACCCAGAGGGGCTGCATATGGAGTATCACTGGGCTGTCCAGCCGCAGGTGGAATATTTCAACCCCAGGGGTGGCAAGGTGGCTTGCCGAGGGAAAGACACATGCTCAGAGAGGCTTACAGTGGAAATACACATGTGGGGGTCGCCCGGAGGGGGAACCATGCACATGGAGGCACCTAGCCAAGTGTGAAAGCTGCCGGTGGCATAACTCTGGCGTTGACGTCGACAGTGCTGGAGGAGACTCAGGGCTTATTAGGCTCACCTGAGGAAAATATCGCACGTATCCCGTCCGTGGAGAGAAATGGCGAGCAAGCGAAGACACCTGAGCAGAATCTAGTACCGGCTAGTTGAAGCGAGTACATGAGAAGAAACTGGCACCACTCTGAGATTATAGAATCTCGCGAATGTGTTAGGTGTCGCCCAGCCTGCAGCTCTACAAATTTCTGTTAGTGAGGCGCCATGCGCTAGAGCCCAAGAGGATGCCACACTCCGAGTGGAGTGGGCTGTCACACCAAAGGGGCATGGTCGACCTTGCTGCTGGTATGCCAAAGCAATGGCGTCCACTATCCAGTGAGACAACCTTTGCTAGGAGAGAGCCTTTCCCTTCAGCTTCCCACTATGACAGACAAAGAGCTGATCTGAGGTCCTGAAACACTGCGTTCTGTCTACGTAAGCACGGAGGGCGCGTACTGGACAGAGCAGTGCCAAGGCTGGGTCTGCCTCCTCCAAGGGCAGCACTTGCAGGTTCACCACCTGGTCTCGAAAGGGAGTGGTGGGAACCTTGGCCACATATCCAGGCCGGGGTCTCAGGATCACGTGAGAGTTAGCCGGCCCGAATTCCAGGCACGCTTCATCAACCGAAAATGCCTGCAGGTCCCCTACCCTCTTGATGGAGGCCAATGCAACCAGGAGCGCTGTCTTCATTGACAGGAACTTAAGCTCCACTGATTGCAGAGGCTCAAAGGGAGCACTCTGCAGGGCAGTTAAATCCACTGAGAGGTCCCAAGAGGGTACGAGGGGAGGATGAGGAGGATTCAGTCTCCTCGCTCCCCTCAGGAACCTGATGATCAGGTCGTGCTTTCCCAGAGACTTACCATCAATTGCGTCGTGATGTGCGGCAATGACGGCAACATACATTTTCAGGGTGAAGGGGGAACAGCCTTTGCTCCAACCCTTCTTGCAAGAAGGGAAGCACAACACTGATCGGGCATTTTGTGGGTTCTAGATTTTTAGAAGAACACCAGTTGACGAAGAGGTTCCACTTCAACGCGTAGGCATGTCTTGTGGACGATGCTCTAGCGGAAGTGATGGTAGCCACCACCGCTGGTGGTGGGGTACTCAAACCTGCCTCGTCCCGTCCAGGAACCACACGTGGAGGTTCCAAAGATCGGGACGAGGGTGCCATAGGGTGTCCCGTCCCTGAGAAAGCAGGTCCTTCCTCAGAGGAATTGGCCAGGGAGGTGCTGTCGCGAGGAGAACCAGTTCTGAGAACCAGGTGCGGTTGTGCCAATACGGGGCAACCGAAATGAAATGCTCCTCGTCCTCCCTGATCTTGCGCAAAGTCTGTGCAAGGAGGCTCACTGGGGGAAACGCATACTTGTGTAGGCCCCGCGGCCAGCTGTGCGCCAGTGCGTCCATGCCGAGCGTGCCCTCGGTCAGGGAATAATACAGGTCGCAGTGGGACGAGTCGTGGGAGGCAAACAGATCTACCTGTGCGACCCCGAACTGATTCCAAATCAGCTGGACTGTCTGGGGATGGAGTCTCCATTCTCCAGCGAGAGGCCAAAGCCGAGACTGCTTGTCGGCCGCCTGGTTCAGGTCTCCTGGGATATAAATGGCTCGAAGTGACCTCAGATGCTTCTGACTCCAAATGTCAGGTGGCGAGCGAGTTGCGACATACGACGGGAGCGTAGACCACCTTGATGGTTGATGTACGCTACTGTTGCGGTATTGTCTGATCGGACTAGTACGTGACGACCCTGAGCAATGCACGGAAGCGGTGCAGGGCGAGATTTACAGCCAGCAACTTGAGGCAATTGACATGCCAAAGGCGCTGGGATCCTGTCCAGGAGCCCGCGGCAGCATGTCCATTGCACATGGCCCCCCAGCCCGTGGTGGAGGCATCTGTTGAAACAACAACATGCCTGGAAACTCGTTTTAAGGGCACTCCTGCCCGAAGAAAACTGAGGTTCGTCCACGGGGTGAAGGTCTGACGGCAGGTCGGAGTCACTGGGACTCGGAGCGTGCCGTGTTGCCATACCCACCCCGGGACTCGATCGCGAAGCCAAAGCTGAAGCGGTCTCATATGAAGCAAACCGAGCAGCGTTACAGCGGCTGCGGATGCGGATGCCATATGCCCCAGGAGCCTCTGAAAAAGTTTCAGTGGAACCGCACTCTTGCCCTCGAACTGACGAAGGCAATGGCGACCGAGTCGATCTCCATACCGAGAAAAGAGATCCTCTGCACGGGGCAGAGTTTGCTCTTCTCCCAGTTGACCCGAAGGCCCAGACGAGCTAGGTGCCGGAGCACTAGGTCTCTGTGTTCGCAAATCTGATCTCGAGAGTGGGCTAGAATCAGCCAGTCGTCGAGATAATTCAGGATGCGAACCCCGTGTTCTCGTAGAGGAACAAGGGCTGCCTCGACGACCTTAGTGAAGACGCGACGAGACAGGGCTAGCCCGAAGGGGAGAACCGCGTACTGGTATGCCTGCCCCTCGAAAGCAAACCGAAGAAACGGTCTGTGTCGAGGAAGAATGGAGACATGAAAGTAGGCGTCCTTCAGTGTGTTTGGCCGTGAACATTTTGAACGGCATCCTGTGAAGGGAGCGTGCAAGTCCAGGATTGGTCGTAACCCCACCGGATTTCTTCGGTACAATGAAGTAGGGGCTGTAGAAGCCGGACTTCATTTCGGCTGGAGGGACAGTCTCGATCGCACCCTTCGCCAGTAGGGTGGCGACCTCCGCTCTCATGGGCATTGCCACCGACCATAGTGAAGCGGACTCCCCTGAAGCGGGGAGGAGACCGCGCGAACTGAATCGCGTAGCCGAGCCTGATGGTCCTCGCGACCCAGTGGGACCGTCTGGGAAGCTCTAACCAGGCTAACGGCACGACCCGGATGGAGGCTGCTGCTGGGGTCGTGCAGGAGGGGCGGGAGCCGCAGAAGGGCGCCCTCGGCAGCGAGCAGACTGAGGCACCTGTGCCGACGGCTGAGTGGAGGCAGCAGCGGGCCGTCGGGGCAGGACGTGTTTTAAAGCCTCAGTCTGCTTCTGAGCAGTCGAGAACTGCTGGGCAAAGTCCTCGACTGCACCACCGAAGAGGCCAGCCTGGGATATGGGGGTGTCGAGGAACCGGGTTCGCTCGGCCTCCCGCATATCGGCCAGGTTGAGCCACAGGTGTCACTCCTGGACCACACACGTGGACATCACCTGACCCAGGGAGCGTGCGGTCACCTCCGTCGCTCGGAGAGCAAGGTCGGTGGTGGCACGCAGCTCATCGAAGAGCCCTGGGTAAGTGACAAGGGTGACAAGGGTGCCTTCCATGACCTCGTGACCTCCTCATGCACATCCGGTAAGAAAGGCATTGAGGTTGGACGCTGACGGGGGTCAGCGGCCGCACCCAAAAACCAATCGTCCAACTGCGAATGCACTGGACCGGCTGGTGGAGACCACTCGAGGCCAATTGCCGCGGCTGCCCGGGAAAGCATGGCCGTCAGCTCGGGATCCGACTCGGGCAATGCTGACACACCCGAAGGTGACAACACCCAGACACGCAAGACAGCGATTGTGCCCATCAGAATCAAATATGAGTCTACCGCAACCAGAAGTGCACGGGTGAGACATCTTTAAAAAGACGTGCCACGTGCAATGCTCTTTTTGTGAAAGGAGATTCTCCGCAGAGTGTTGAAGCGACCAGGGAGAGAACACACACACTCTGGCAAATCACTGCACAGATAAGCAGGAATGTGCACTCGCTGGAACTCACTGTCACACCAACACCTGGAGAGAGGCTCGTCTCGAAGAGAAAGAGAGATGAAACTCAGGATTGGCTGTGGAGTGAAGTACATCAACTTGGCTCTGAAGCGAAAACATATCTGCATGTTGCCGGCGTACTTCCTTATATACCCCCAGGGTGGGGCGGAGATACGCTATGCAAATTCCGCAGACCTATGGCATTTCATTGCCATTGGCTCGTTTTAGATTAGATTCAACTTTATTGTCATTACACAAGTACAGGTACAAGGCAACGAAATGCAGTTTAGGTCTAACCAGAAGTGCAATAGCAGCAAGTGCAGGATATACAGTGGTTCCATAAGTGCAGAACATGGATATGTACTGAATAAATATAGAGTTGAATACTATTATAAACAAAAATTTACAGATAGATTGTCCTATGAATATAATATACAGATAACTATTACTGTGAACAGAGTTTACAGCTAGATATGTACTGAATATAATAATATACAGATGGCTATTACTATAAACAGAATGTTTACAGATAGATATGTACTGAATATAATATACAGATGGCTGTTACTATAAACAGAATTTTACAGATAGATATGTACTATGAATATATATACAGATGGCTGTTACTATAAACAGAATGTGAGCATAATATACAGATGGCTATTACTATAAACAGAATTTAACAAATAGATATATGTATAAGTTAGGCTAATGAGCAGTATAACAATGGATTTAAAGTAGTGCAAATAAAGTTTGGACAGAAGCTATCCGAGTGAAAGTGCAGTGGAAAGTAATTGCATATTACAGTTAAGGTACGATATTGCAATGTATATATAAACAGTCGGTACTGTAAATAAACAGTCGGCAGTGCAAATTGAGCATATTCCAGTCAAGGTAGTAGTGCAAGATGCATATGTAAACAGTTGTTACTGTAATAACAGTCAGCAGTGCAAATGAACATTATAGTATTGCAAATAACAAAATGGAGGCAGGTGTGAGGAGGGAGAGGAGAGTCAATCAGTATATGAGGGGAGTGGGATCAATGAGGGTTAGAGTTTAATAAAGAGACAGCTCTGGGGAAAAAACTGTTCTTTAGTCTGCTGGTCCTGGTCCGGAGGCACCTGAAACGCCTGCCGGAGGGGCCGAGTTTATATACTCGAAGATGATAGGCTTTCTAAGCGAAACCCCATTCGCCGCCATCTGACGTAACTCGGAGTGACTACAAAAGGGAACCCAACATGTCTATGAACTCCACAAGCATGCAGCTGAAAAATAAATGCAAAACCAAAACAAAACTGCAGCAACATCTGCGAATGATGAGGCAGAAGCAAGCATCACAGCATTCATCCACGCGACGTGGACGGCCCTACGCAGCTAACGGACAGAAGACACGCGACTGAGAAACAGGAAGTAAAATTGAGACTTACTCAAAGTCATAATCAAACATGCCAGAGGGGCTGAAGGGGGCAGCGTTAGGAAGGAAGAGCATCAGAGGTTAGTGCACTAGACGACCAGCACATCAATCCCACAGTGGACTAGATAGGGTGTCAACACTTGGGTTTATATGTAGACACTAAAGCATCCTCTATAGGGCATCAGTGAATATCAGACCCTAACTAGTGCTCATCTTATTTAATGGGAAACGATCCTGGATGCAAACTTCATCTGCTCTAAAGCAAACCACACATAACAAAATCAAGATTCACCATCATTTTTGTGGCTTGATGATAGGATTATATTAGCAAATGGAGTTTATTTTGTACAGCAATAAATAAAAATTTGAAAGGGTCTGAAAATAGTTGATATATTATATTGTGCATTTCCTAAGAAATAGAATAAAAACGATAAAAGCTACAGGCCAACTAACAAGAATTACTTGTGAAAATCACATTTGAGGTTAATTTTAGACCCAGTTAATATCAAACCTTCCAATCCATAGTAATTTTCCATAAATCATCTATAAATACAGTAAGGAAATGGGCTGTATATCCTCTGCACTCAGTGAGACGTTGAAAACTAGCTCCTCAAAATCTTCCTTCTGTCCATCTAATACAAACACAGATTCAAGCGGTTTCATTTGAGTGTTTCATTCTCTAATCAAACTGGGTACTTATAGGTCTGAACTGGACCAAAACAGCATAAAAAAAATTAAATAATGCTCAGCAATGAAGGGGTGAAACTCTAAAACATCAATAGTGCAAAACAGACCCAAACACACACACACACACACACACACACACACACACACACACACACACACACAGAGACACACACACACATACACAATTATAAACACAAATGAACTGGTAGGGCTATTACCAATTACCATACAGCATAATTGAATCAGAAGACTGAAGTAAGAGGTTGAAATAGATCAGATCCAGATGATAAAGCATTCCTGTTCATTTTTGTACATTTTTTTTATTGAATTTTAATGTTACACTAAATGATGTCTCTGTTTTCAGGTTTGACTGTAGTAATAATAATGCAAAAATGTGTTCACTTTACATCAAAAAAAAAAAAAAAAAAAAAGAAGAAGAAAAAGACCGTTCAAATCCACATCTTAAAAATAAGTAATTTTGTCCAAAACCTACTAGAGAATTCACTAGCCTCTCCAAAGAGAGCTATACAGGCATCTAGAGGCAACACATGACATGACATGTTTTCTTTTATTTTCTCAACTGTTATTTTCTAACAGTTGGCGCTAATATAGTCTCTTTTTTAGGCTTTATTTGAACATTCAGGTTACATTGTGAAATAACAGAATTAGAACACAACAATAAAGAATAACAAAAATATAAAAATAGTGAAAGAAAACATTCAACAACATCATCGCACAAAACAAAAAACAGTGATTTAAAAAAAAAAGAAAAAAGGAAAGCATTACTTAAATGAAAGGAAATCTAAACATTTATCACGGTAAAAAGTGTGTAGGTTTTGCAAATTGTACATGTTCTGAGTGCTTTGGATTAAGGGAGGATGAAATTGTAATCAAATAATGTGTTAACTCTTGTAAGAATACCAAAAAAATATAAATAAATGGTTTACAATTTGAAAACTTACATTTGTGAATATAAAATCTACATAGGAAAATAATTAGATTTATTATAAATCAGGCATTTAAATCCGCTTCTAAAAATTTCTCTAAGATTCCATCAATAATTTTACAAGTGTGCTTATCAAAGTACAGTGAGTGAGCAGCATAAGTACGGCGAGACAAACCCTCTGCTTTAACAAGCAAACCTCTTCTTTCAGAGAAAGGTCTCTCTGCAGCAGCAGTTCAGGCGTTTCATTGCTTTTATAATAATTGGGTCCAAATTGGCAGAGCATCTAGAGTTATCTTTGGTTATTTGTATACCCAAATATGTAACCCAGTTGCAAAACGACTAATTGAAGAGAACATACTGATTTTTATCGGAAGTAGTTCCCATTTATTAAGATTTAGATGTAGGCCAGAGGCTTTAGAAAAGAGAAGAAGGCTGCTGGTATTTGCAGAGAGTCTTCTAAGAACAGAGTATCATCTGCTAACTGATTAATAATTATCTTTGTATTACCAATATTGATGCCTTTTAGATGGCTTGCTTTGATGTGTAAACTAAGAAATTGTGTCGCAATTAAAAAAAGATCAGGAGATCCTGGACATCCCTGTCTAACACCACGGTTTAAGAAGAATCTGGGAGAGGTACTGTTACTCAACTTAATGGAGCTACTACTGTTCATTTACAGCATTTTGACCATATTACAGAAGGAGTCACCAAAGCTAATTCTATTTAGTGCTTGAAACAAAAACATTGGGAGTAAATATGAGTATCCCAATACATCTAATATTAAGCGTATATTGTTTGATATATTTCTGTTTGGCAGAAATCCTGACCTTGTTTCATCAATAATGGAATTTAGGACACAATTAGTCTTTTGGCCAAAGCTAAAGCTATTATTTTGTAGTCATTATTTAGTAAAGTGATTGGGCGGCAATTATCAATGAAAAGGGTATCTTTATTTGGCTTTGGAATTAGGGTTATTGTTCCTTGACATAGGGTGGGGGAAGAAATGTTTTCTCTATACTTTGTCTAATAACTTCTAATAGAAATGATGCTATTTTTCTGCTAAATAATTTATAAAACACTGTGAGCCCAGTAGTACCAGGAGATTTTCCATTTTTTAATGAATTAATTGCTTCTACAATCTCGTTCATGGTAATAGGAGCATCACAAAATAATTTTTCTACCATATTCAATTGCTGTACATTCTGAAGAGACTCGAAGACATTAGTCGCATCTTGGTGGCAAAATTTAGATGTATATAAATCTGTGTAAAATTTAGAACAGAATTTTCCAATTACTTTTTGATCTTCATTTAATACTCCATCAATCATGAGTTCCCTATATAACTAGTTCTCTTACGAGAGGTTCTCTCGTATTGCGTAAGTTTAGCTTACGCTACGGGTAAAGTCATCTTTTCTCGAGATATGAAGCCAAAAATTATCCTTAATTTTTATATCTTGTCAACGCAGTGCGGCAGCAAGCAGACCTAGAGCAGGCAATCTAGCGTGCTGATAGGCTGCTCTGCGGCAACTGCAGCAGCCTATCACTGAGCCCTTGGCGTGACGTCACGCCCAATGAGCGCGAGCAGCGCGCCTACGCGTCACGGCCCAAGGCGGGGCGTGGCAGAGGGTATAAATATGGGCTGAGAGGCTGCTTTCACTGATTTTTGTCTTTTCAGCGAGGCTCTACGCATCGCTGATCTCCGAGGAAGCCGCCGTTGAAACCAGCGCCTTGCAAGCCGAGGATTCTGCCTGAGGAAGCCGGCCGCCTTCGCCGCCTTCAGCAATCCCTGCCTGCTTCACTATCCGGCGAATATATCCTTTTCACTATGCATTGTATTTCATGTAAAGCTCCGCTCAGTGACAGAGACCGCCATGTTATCTGCACTCTCTGCCTGGGACCGGACCACGCCGCCCTCGCCCTCACGGCGGGCGGCTGTGAACTGTGTGAAGAACTGCCGATGTCGACCCTGCGGGCTCGACTCGCCTTGTTCGACGCTCCAGCTGTCTCTCCGTCTGCCTCCACCGGGCCGCGCAAGAAGAAGCGCCGCTCTCAGAGGCCACCGGAATCCGCAGCAGCAGCTGAGCGCTCGCCGGAACCCCTCCCGCGAGCTTCGCTGTCTCCTTCCCCTCCCCCCCCCTCCCGACGCGCAGCGGCCGGCCTTCGCCCGCACTGCCGTCGCCTTGGGGGATGAAGCGGACGACGCTGCTTTAACGGACAGCTGCTCTCTCCTGGCCTCGGACAGCGAGGAGTGGTCTGGATCTCTCCGCTCCACCTCCTCTGCACAGGAGTCTAGCCGGTCCCGCGCTAGTGTCGACGCGGAACTTCTCCGCCTCCTCACCAAAGCGGTTGACCAATTGGGACTCGACTGGTCCCCACCGAGGGCGCCCGCGCCTAACCGACTCGACGGGTGTTTTCTGCCTAGCCGCCGCCCAGCGCCTGCCTCTAGGTAAGCACCCTTCCTGCCTGAGCTCCACGCTGAGCTCTCTAAGTCATGGAACGCCCCATTCTCCGCTAGACTCCGCTCACCGGTCTCTTCGACCCTCTCCCAAGTGGACGGGGCCGTCGAGAAGGGATATACTCAAATTCCCCCGGTGGAAGATGCTGTGGCAACGCACCTTTGCCCGCCATCCGCGAGATGGCGCTCAAAGTCTGCCCTGCCGTCCAAGGCCTGCAGGACCACATCAGCACTCGTCGGCCGCGCCTTTTCCGCCGCCGGCCAGGCTGCTTCCGCCCTGCATTCTATGGCTGTGCTCCAGATCCTCCAGGCCGATCTCCTCCGCGAGCTGGACGAGAAAGGCCCGGATCACGCCGTTCTCACGGACCTGCGCAGCGCGACGGACCTCTCCCTTCGCGCCACAAAGTCCGCTGCACAAGCCATCGGGAGATCTATGGCCTCGCTCACCGTCACCGAAAGGCACCTTTGGTTGACGCTGGCGGATATGAGCGAATCTGAGCGTTCCGTGTTTCTCAACGCACCGCTCTCTCCCACTGGCCTGTTCGGCCCAGCGGTCGCCGGGATCGTCGATCGCTTCTCGGAGGTGCAGAAGGCGTCGCAGGCGATGAATCTCTTCCTGCCCCGCCGCTCGAGCTCTTCTGCAGGCCGCTCTCAGAATCAGCCTCCTGCACGAAGCTCGTCTCAGCGCTCTGCCCAGCCTCCGTCTTCGCAGCGACGACAGGGCGGCCGCCCTAGATCGCGCTCAACCAGCCGTCACAGACCGCCTCCCCCTCGGGGACCCCGGCCCAAGGTGATGCTCAAGCCTGAGCCCGCGAAGTCCTCCTAGTGGCTGCAAGGAGGAAAAGATGGCTGAGTCCCGCTGCGGCCGGACCGCCATCAAAGCGCCCAGCTCTGTCAGTCCCCTTAGAAAAGGCTACTGCAGCAGCTTACATCGCAGCCAACGAGCCAGTAATACAACTCTCTCGCCTGCACACAAACGCCGTTTTCACGGCGACCCAGAGAAATCTCATAAAGAGTATGGTTTCGGGTTTTCCGGCTCACGCCGAAGGTGTCATGAGTGTAGAATATGTGCCCACGCCCCAGTGCTCACCACTACACGCAAACACGATCTCCCCGGTAACGCTCACAGAGCGCACTCTCATAAAGCGGGCACGCGCCGCTCGAGTGCTAAAGGTAGAGAATGTGCCCACTCTCCCGTGCCCACACCTACCCACTGCCCGCTCTGTCACACAGTTATCCCGGGATGCAGATCCTCTAAAGCTCCCTTACACTGGCCGTGTTGCATATGTAAGCCCTGTGCCCGCTCACGAGCGCGCGCACTTACTAACAAACACGTTAAACCCCATGCCGCTCTCGCGCCACGGGTTTCTAGCATCAGAATGTGCCCCGTCCCCAGTGACCGAGCCGTTATGTGCTGTACAGCCAGTCACCATTGTTCGCGAGCCCCCGTATTCGAGCACCGGCAGCGCGCGCGCCGCCCCGTCCTCTCTGATAGAGGTTCCCCATCCCGCCCAACGCGGCGATCCGAACCCAGAGATCATTCGACCCCTAGCTATGTGTGCGAAAGCATGGCAAGCTATCCAGGGCGTGTCAGAATGGGTGCTGAATACTATAATGCACGGCTATTCGCTTCAATTCGCTCGCCGTCCCCCGCGCTTTCTAGCACGGACAGAGACGAGAGTGAATACAGAAGTAGCGCATCTGCTTCAGGCAGAAATAGCAAAGCTGCTGCACAAAGGGGCTATAGAACAGGTGCATCCTTCTCTGAGCGAGTCGGGCTTTTACAGCCGTTATTTCCTCGTACCCAAGAAGGACGGAGCGCTGAGACCTATTTTAGATCTGAGACATTTGAACAAAGCTCTCATGAGACGGCCGTTCAAAATGATCACAACCAGACAAATCCTCGCGCAAATTCGCCCGGGAGACTGGTTCATCTCTCTCGATCTAAAGGACGCATATTTTCAGATTCAGATAATACCCCGTCACAGGCCATTCTTGAGATTCGCCTTCGACGGTCGGGTATATCAGTACACCGTCCTGCCGTTCGGTCTATCTTTAGCACCCCGTACATTTACGAAGTGCATGGACGCGGCTCTCTCTCCTCTGAGGAGACAAGGAATGCGGATACTGAATTATCTGGACGACTGGCTAGTTCTCGCGCAGTCAGAGGCAGAGCTTTTGTCTCACAGAACAGCGCTTCTCAGCCATCTGGAATGCTTGGGTCTCTCGGTCAACTGGACCAAGAGCTCATTACTGCCCCGCCAGTCGACTTCCTTTCTCGGAATAGAACTGGACTCGGTGGCTATGACGGCCAGATTGTCAGAGCAGCGCGCGCGCCGCATTCGACATCTCGCCGCGTCTTTCCAGACGGGCAGTCAGGTTCCGCTGAGGACATTCCAGCGAGTCCTGGGGCATATGGCCTCAGCTGCAGCAGTGCTCCAGCTGGGCTTACTGCGCATGCGCCCGCTTCAACGCTGGCTGAAAGCGCGAGTGCCTCACCGAGCCTGGACGGCCGGCTGCTTACGAGTCAGAGTGAATCATGGCTGTGTTTCAGCCCTGCAGCCCTGGCTAGCAGCCGAATGGTATCGCACGGGAGTGACGATGGGAGTTGTCTCGCACCGGAAAGTTGTCTCGACAGATGCGTCCAACCTAGGTTGGGGAGCGCTATTAGAGGGCAGACCGGTCTATGGCCCTTGGTCAGACCAGGAGAGTCACCTTCATATAAACTGTCTAGAGATGCTGGCGGTCGAGAAAGCGCTCAAGCACTTCCTCCCATACCTACAGGGCCACCATGTACTAGTCCGCACGGACAACATGTCAGTGGTAGCCTATGTGAACCGTCAGGGTGGTGTCAGATCCAAAACACTCTGCGCCCTGGCGGAACGCCTCCTTGTGTGGGCTCAGCACTCACTGCGCTCGCTGAGAGCCGCGCATGTGCCGGGTCTCCTGAACGAGGGTCCAGACAGACTGTCCAGGGACAACGTTCCCCTGGGCGAGTGGTCTTTGCATCCCCAAACAGTCCAGTCACTGTGGCGCCGTTTCGGCAGAGCGAAAGTCGACCTCTTTGCGTCAAAAGACAATGCGCACTGCCCACGGTTCTTTTCCAAGAGCGAGG
Source organism: Rutilus rutilus (assembly GCA_021464565.1). NCBI lineage: Eukaryota > Metazoa > Chordata > Actinopteri > Cypriniformes > Leuciscidae > Rutilus > Rutilus rutilus. Next base: position 5,842,827 of record JAJAQA010000013.1, read on the forward strand.
ACGCGCTGGCCCAAACCTGGCCCAGCGGCCCGCTTTACGCTTTTCCCCCTGTCTCTCTGCTGCCACAAGTCATCGGGAGAATCAGGGAAGCGCGCCACACGGTGCTCCTCATAGCCCCGTATTGGGAGAATCAAACGTGGTTCCCAGATCTAATACGGCTGGCGGACACACCCCCCTGGCCGATACCGGTGAGAAGAGACCTTCTCTCTCAAGCCCGCGGCTCGATCTGGCATCCTCATCCAGAGCGCTGGTCTCTGCATGTATGGATAGTCAACGGATACCCGTTGACTTGCCAATAGGGGTTGTGAACACGATCACACAGTCTAGAGCTCCCTCTACGAGGCGGCTCTACACATCTAAATGGTCTGTGTTTAATAAATGGTGCACCGCCCAAGGGCTGGATCCACAAACATGTGAGGTGTCGCGTGTGCTTTGTTTCCTCCAAGAGCTGTTGGACATGGGCAGGTCCCCCTCCACGCTCAAAGTATATGTTGCGGCCATATCAGCTTTTTCCGACTCGGCGCTGGGCCGCGCATTAGGGAGGAATGAGTTCATTATCCGCTTCCTTAGAGGAGCTAGGAGGATGAACCCCCCGCGACCCCCCTCGGTTCCTATTTGGGATCTTTCCCTGGTCTTAGAGGCCATGAAAGCGCATCCCTTTGAACCCATGGAAACTGTGGATATGAAATACCTCACGCTCAAAACCGTTTTTCTGATAGCACTGTCTTCAGTCAAACGTGTGGGTGACCTGCATGCGTTATCAGTTAACGCGGCATGTCTCGAGTTCGGACCTAATGACTCTAAAGTCATTCTCAAACCGAGACACGGTTATGTCCCCAAAGTGTTGGGCACACCCTTCAGAGCACAGGTCATTTCTCTCTCAGCTTTGCCGGCTACCGGCAGCGAAGTTGACAGTAATCTCCTTTGCCCTGTCAGAGCACTGAGAAATTACTTTACGCGCTCCGCCGCCATGAGGCGCTCGGAGCAGCTTTTCGTTTCGTTTGGTGGGCGCACCAAGGGTCTCGCCGCCTCGAAACACACTCTGTCCAGATGGATAGTGGACGCTATTGCAGCTGCTTATGCGTCTAAAGACCTGCAATGCCCTTTGGGCATCAGAGCCCACTCTACTAGAGGCATGGCCTCGTCATGGGCTTGGTCTAGCGGAATTTCTATTCATGACATTTGTACGGCGGCGGGCTGGGCCTCCCCGTCTACATTTGTTAGATTTTACAATCTAGAAGTTCCTGCCCTGCAGGCTAAACTTTTATCAGTCTAAATCTCGCGTAGGCCGGCCCACTTCTGTGCGCGGGCTACTGCTGTTTGATTTAGCCCTCCTGGTTGAGCTGTACAATATAAGGGTTGGTTAGTCAGACCGGCCGCGCCGTTCTGTTCCCCCTACTATGTGCTTATGTACTTGCGCTAGCCATATCATTGGCCGCCTGGCTCACACTCTCGTGTTCCCCGGGCTTCCCTGGGACTCATTCAGTGGATGCCGGGCGCGCACGGCGTTGACAAGGGAGTTCCCGTAGCGTAAGCTAAACTTACGCAATACGAGAGAACCTCTCGTAAGAGAACGTACTCGGTTACCTAACGTAACCTCTGTTCTCTCTAGAGAGGGAACGAGTATTGCGTAACCCGCCGTGCTCGCGCCACGAGCTCTCTCGCTTCTGCGACAAAAACCAGTGAAAGCAGCCTCTCAGCCCATATTTATACCCTCTGCCACGCCCCGCCTCGGGCCGTGACGCGTAGGCGCGCTGCTCGCGCTCATTGGGCGTGACGTCACGCCAAGGGCTCAGTGATAGGCTGCTGCAGTTGCCGCAGAGCAGCCTATCAGCACGCTAGATTGCCTGCTCTAGGTCTGCTTGCTGCCGCACTGCGTTGACAAGATATAAAAATTAAGGATAATTTTTGGCTTCATATCTCGAGAAAAGATGACTTTACCCGTAGCGTAAGCTAAACTTACGCAATACTCGTTCCCTCTCTAGAGAGAACAGAGGTTACGTTAGGTAACCGAGTACGTTTTAGCTTGTTGTCTTTCTAAACTAAATAAATAAGCAGAGCTTTGTTCACCTTCATCAAGCCACTTTCTGCGTGATTGGACGTAAGCTCCTTCAGCTTTATATTTATATATTGATATATTTTATCTAATTGGTGTTGCTGTTCAGCAAGTTCAGCTTTTTCAAGATCAGTATTTTCCACATTTTTACCTAAAAGACTAGCAATTTTACAGATAACATTACTCTCATTAGACTTCCTATTTTTAGCTAATTCACTACTGAATTTTCGAAAATATTTACAGACTTCATATTTAGCTAACTCCCAATTACTCCAGTAGTTATCTTCTTCCTTTGCTTTGTTCCAGAAATTTGTGATAATTTCATCAATTTGTTCTTAACTTCATCATAGGCAAGAATTGAGTTATTAAGCTTCCAAAAGGAGGGAGTACTAATGAATTAACAGTAGTTGACAGTAGACAGTAGAGGGATGAAAATAGAAATACATTTATGATCAGATAAAGGTGAAGGTATAATATCAGTTGAAATATTATGCAGCTCTTTAGAAGCAAGCCATAGGTCAATGCGAGACTGGCAGGAGAAAGACTTGTTATTCCATGTAAAGATGGATGAGTTTCCCTCCAGTTATCAACCAAAGAAAATCTTTGCATGAACATCTTCAAGTAGGAATTAGAATTATTAGATTTTGGGGGCCATCTATCAATATTATTGTCCATAACCACATTGAAATCTCCTCCGAAAACAGAATTTTCCCCTTAAAGCGATGAAGTAAAATGCAAACTCCAGCTGAACTTGATGTTCCATGGGACATCCACATGTCCAAGCCCCATTGTGATCTCCAAAAACTAAAGTCTTCTTTGATTGAATGACATTCTTGTAAAACATTTAAATCCAAATTAATCTGTTTAAAGGGATACTCCACTTTAAAATGAAAATGCTGTCATCATATACTCACCCTCATGTTGTTTCAATTATTTATGAATTTCTTTCTTCTGCTGAACAGAAAGGAAGATATTTAGAAGAATGTCAGTAACCAGACAGTTTCTGGTCTCATTGACTTCCATAGTATATTTGTTATATAACCCACTGATTTTTTTTTTTAATTCAATGCCACAAGAACAAGAGAAATTGCATATTCACAATATCATATTAACATTAGCTGCCAAAAAAAAAAAAAAAAAACAGTTTTACACAAAATCCAGTGCTTTCAAAGCATTACATGTTTTCATTGCTTTTTTTGTTTTTACAGTAGCTTGTTCCAAAAGATGTACATATAATGTAAAGTCATTTATAAAATGTGGAAAACTTGGTTTACCTTGAACCCACTTCTTTTTATGTATATGGCATTTTCCTAATAAAATAAATAACTGTATAATATGTTGTTCTTTACATTCCAAATTGTCATTCTGAGTATAAAAAAGCACATCAAAAACACAAATTTCCATCATACACTTCAGGTTTCTATTAATAAAGGTTTCTAAATCTTTCCAAAATAATCTTGAGTAAATACAGTAAAAAAACAGGTGCAAAATTGTTTCTTTTTCTAGTGCACAAAATTCACAAGTAAATGAAATATTAAGCTTAAATCTTTCCAAAACATGCTGTGAAGTATTTTGTAAGACACTTCCTTAATTTTGTAATTGACACAAAACTTATTTGGCAATATCCATGCTTTAACGATATAAATACTGTTTGTTTTCTCACACAAACCGCTCGTTTCGTGTCTTAGGCCATCAATGTGTACTTACGATGGGGAATTGTTTAATTTGGACGATGGGGAATTGTTTTAATTTGGACTCTGTGCATGCTCTTTGAGGTGGTGACCATAGACCTACAGACAAGAACGGTTTGACCTAAAAATATCAAAATTGAAACTACTGCAGAAAAAAAGACACCTACATCTTGGATGCCATTGAGGTAAGCTAAAACATACCAAAATTTAATTTCAAAGTGACCTATCCCTTTAAAGTAATAGTTCACTCAAAAAAATACTAATTCTGTCATCATTTACCCAAACCTGTATGAGTTTATTTACTGTGACTGGTTTACTTTAAAGAGATAAAGTTTTCTACTCTTTCTCTTTCCCTTTCAACAATGTGAAGAGACCAGAATATGTGACTAGCTTTCTATATATATATTTTTCCTTCAAAACGATGACCTTATTTTATCACTATCTACTGTAAAAAGAAGCTGTGCTCAATTTTCATACAGATCAAAAGACATTAAACATAAACAGCAATATAAATAGGCATCTTTAATAGAATAATCTCTACTATGTCCTGATAGAAGGAAATATCTTTTATACGGTTTCATATTTGTATCTCTACTTCATATCAGCACCATCAGATATTTAACAGTCCTATATTTTATTTGAAGATGTATATAACTGTATCAATAAAAAATTTGCATTTAAATGAATCTGATGTGTGTTGAAATTTGTCTATTATTCTATTCTATTCTTATGGTTAAACAAACCTAGTTTTACCATGGGGTAAAAGACCGGAAGCTGTTAACCTGTCGGATTTGAGGACAGATCTCGCGCTTCACGCCACCAAATCCGCTGCACAGGCCATAGGGCGGAACATGGCTTCTATCACCGTGGCTGAGAGACATCTTTGGCTCACGCTTTCTGAGATGTCGGACTCGGAGCGCTCCGCGTTCCTCGACACCCCCGTCTCTCCCGCTGGTCTCTTCGGATCATCTGTCAAAGACTTCGCAGACAGATTCGCTGAGGTGCAGAAGACATCGCAGGCCATGAAACATTTCCTGCCCAAGCGCTCCAGCTCCGCAGCAGGTCGCTCTAAACAGCCGTCTGCTCGCAGCTCTCAGCCGCAACCCCCGCCCACTGCCACCGCTTCACAGCGCCATCAGAACCGGGACCAGAGGCAGCGCTCTCGTTCTACCGGCCGCCGTCCCATTCCACGTGGACCTCGGCCAAAGATCGAGTTAAAGCATGACGCCTCGAAGTCTCCCTAGCCAGTCTAGGAAAACGACGGTGTTCAAGTCCCACCACGGCCGGACTTCCTCCGAAAATTTTCGCTCGTTCAGTTCCAGTAATTGCGACTGTTCCAGTGTATTCTGCAGTAAACAAGTCGGTGAGAAAGCCCGCTTGCCTGCACACAAACGCCGTATTTACGGCAACCCAGATAAATGCCATAAAGAGTGTATTTTCTGGTGTCCCGGCCACGGCCGATGGTGTTATGAGTGTAGTAAAAATGCCCACTGCCCAGTGCTCATTCCTACACACAAGCACAGCCCGCCACAAACGGCTCGCACAAATAAAATCGACTCATGTCGATGTCACCGGGGCGGACTCGGATGACCAGCCACCCCTAACCCAAACACCACCGTGGGGAGCCGACACCACAGGTCCGCAACAGATGGACGAAACAGACAAGAGATAATTTTCAAAGAAGAAACAATCTTTATTGAACACAATTTATCAATGAGCACCAGCGTAGTAGACTTCAGTGTCCTCCAGGTCTTCTTCAACTACAGGTAGGTACTTTCGTCGGTGGACAATAGTGAGACAGTGGTTTAAAAGCTTACTTCACCAGCGATGCTGCATACTTCAGGGCTCAGACGGTAAGTAGGAAGGTAAGGATTCTTCTCAGTACAGGATACTTTCGTCGGTGCACAGTAGTGAGACAGTGGTTTAAAAGCTTACTTCACCAGCGATGCTGCATACTTCAGGGCTCAGACGGTAAGTAGGAAGGTAAGGATTCTTCTCAGTACAGGATACTTTCGTCGGTGCACAGTAGTGAGACAGTGATCTAAAAGCTTACTTCACCAGCGATGCTGCATACTTCAGGGCTCAGACGGTAAGTAGGGAGGTAAGGATTCTTCTCAGTACAGGATACTTTCGTCGGTGCACAGTAGTGAGACAGTGATCTAAAAGCTTACTTCACCAGCGATGCTGCATACTTCAGGGCTCAGACGGTGAGTAGAAAGGTAAGGATTCTTCTCAGTACAGGATACTTTCGTCGGTGCACAGTAGTGAGACAGTGATCTAAAAGCTTACTTCACCAGCGATGCTGCATACTTCAGGGCTCAGACGGTAAGTAGGAAGGTAAGGATTCTTCTCAGTACAGGATACTTTCGTCGGTGCACAGTAGTGAGACAGTGATTTAAAAGCTTACTTTGTTTTGATGAGTCACGAGGCTCCATCTGAAAGTGGCAATTCATTCACTTCACCCAACCCCCAAACTAGATGACAACGCAGAAAGGGTCACAATAGAAAGTCTGTAACTAATAATGCTGCAGATGCGCTTTCTGGGTTACTAAAACACATGACTGTTTAACAATACTGTACTGAATTAAGAGTTTTTGCCCATTGCTCAAGTCACATGAGAGAGCGATGAGAAGGGTCTTTGTCCATACATACAGAGGAGCAATTGTATCTTCTGGGGAAGTACCGCTGACTGGACAGTCATGCGGGCATCGGAAAAATTGTTAGAGACAAGCTGAAAACAGCAGTTGTTCATGTAATGTTGAAATCATGTGTGCCTTACAGTAAATATGATGAAGACATCTGAAATCGGACTATAAAGGAAGGGAACTGAACAGGACTCGAGGCTCTTCCTTGCTATCTCCAACTCGGGACTCCAGCTTTTCCGAGCGCAAGAAGCCATATGCTTTAGCTAAATATTCATCTGTTAGACTAGTACTTATATTATAATCTGTAACAAGTATTCTTTTCATTTTGATTCTTTTAATAAATATTGTTAAACATTTATTATAATCATTGGACTGGAAGGCAAGGCAAGGCAAGGCAAGGCAAGTTTATTTATATAGCACATTTCATACACAATGGCAATTCAAAGTGCTTTACATAGAAGAAATTAAAATAATAAAAAGAAATAAGAATAATTAAAACAGTTTAGAAAAATAAAAAATAAAATACAGTACAAACAGTCGGACGAGCATTGGCACAGTGCTCATTCAGTAAATGCATAGTTAAACAGATGTGTTTTGAGTCTGGATTTGAATGTGACTACTGTAGGAGCACATCTGATCTCCTCTGGAAGCTGGTTCCAGCTGCGGCTGGCATAATAGCTAAAAGCGGACTCGCCATGCTTAGAGTGAACCCTTGGTATTTCAAGCTGATATGATCCTAATGATCTGAGTGATCTGTTGGGTTTATATTCAGTGAGCATATCTGCAATGTATTGAGGTCCTAGGCCATTGAATGATTTATATACCAGTAATAATACTTTAAAATCAATCCTAAATTTAACTGGGAGCCAGTGTAAAGACCTGAGGACTGGTGTGATATGTTCATATTTTCTGGTTCTGCTCAGAATCCTGGCGGCAGCGTTCTGTATGAGCTGCAACTGTCTTATGGTCTTTTTGGGAAGGCCAGTGAGGAGTCCATTACAATAATCCACCCTGCTGGTGATGAAAGCATGCACAAGTTTCTCTAAGTCTTGTCTGGAAACAAAGCATCTAATTCTTGCAATATTTTTCAGATGATAGTATGCTGATTTAGTTATTGCTTTGACATGACTACTGAAACTAAGCTCTGACTCTAGTGTCACACCAAGATTCCTGACTTGATTTTTGGTTGTTTGACCCCTAGAGTGAAGGTATGCGTTCACCTTGAGAACTTCATCTTTGTTTCCAAACGCAATGACTTCAGTTTTGTCTTTGTTTAACTGAAGAAAGTTTTGACACATCCAACTGTTGACTTCATCAATGCATTGGCACAGGGAGTCAATGGGGCTGTAATCGTTGGGCGATAGGGCTAAGTAGAGCTGTGTGTCGTCTGCATAGCTGTGGTAAGCAATTTGGTTCTTTCTCATTATTTGGCTCATTGGGAGCATATACAGGTTGAACAGGAGTGGTGCAAGAATTGAGCCTTGAGGGACTCTGCATGTCATGGATGTCCACTCAGACTTATGGTCTCCTATACTCACATAATAACCTCTCCCATCTAAGTATAGGGTTGCCAACTCTCTGAAATGAAAATAAGGAACGGGGGGACACGCCCCCGTGACACGCCCCCGGACACGCCCCCCAAGGAATAATTTAAAAAAAAATAACTCCTGAAATGATAACTTCTGGTGAATATTGTGGAAACTAATTGATATATTTAGATAAATATATTTAATACATTGTAGAATATTATAATACAACTTATAGGCCTATAGAATAGCAAAGTAGGCCTAATCAATATACAAGACTGAACCACATAAGTTAGATGTGAAATATAAAGCCTATCATGATCATTTTGCCAACAATGAACCAAGGATTTGTTTAGTTTATAATACATTTTATTTTTAACTTAAACAAATACAACATCTAACATTCAAAACTTCTGTAGCCTTGTGCAAACTTATTCAATAGAATTAGACTTCTAGAATGTTCTTTCCAGTGCAAAAAAATATATTTTTAATTTAATTAGACAACATTTTAAGGAGGTGTAGTGCAAATATATTTATATAATTATACTTCCATTATAGTTAACTTTCTTTCCAGTGCAAAACAATAATATAAAAACATAAATAAAAAAAGCTAATAAAGAAAATCTAAAATATTGCACTCAAATACTGCATTCAAGCAATACAACACCTGTATGTATGCACATGGAAAATCTCACAGAAATAAATAAACCTCCAGACTAAGCACATTGTGCTTGTAATATCTCTTTTAATATAATCACTTTCTTATGAACTAATTTTAGTCTTAAAATTACATAGCCTACCATATCAGCTGGAGACGTCTGACGGACAAGGAACCGTGACATCGCTCGGCCGTGTATTCATTGTCCCTCACGCATTCCAGCCACGGGTAGTCATTTTCCCATTCAATTCTATATTTTTGTGCTCTTTTCTTTTTCGCCGGCTGCTCGGAGGAAGTCATTTTTACATTTCCCGCTGTTGTCACTTGTCGTCATCGTTGCTACGATACGTGACTCACAATGACTGAAACGACCAATTAAAAGGGCATTCTCTGATGATGTTCCAAGATGTTAAAAACGCTACGCTGATCAGACAATCCGGGGGAGAAATTAGTAGCCTATCTACCGCACCGTCGGGGTTTTTTTTCACTGCACTGAATTGATTCTCAAAAATACGGAACAAAGTGCGTTCCGTATCAGTTCAATACGGAACAAGACTTTTATGTGTCAAATACGGAACGATTCCGTATTATACGGAACGGTTGGCAACCCTATCTAAGTATGACCTGAACCATTTTAGGACTATCCCAGAAATCCCCACCCAGTTTTCCAGCCTGTCCAGAAGTATGTTATGATCGACAGTGTCAAATGCAGCACTGAGGTCGAGTAGTACCAGCACTGATAATTTGCCTGAGTCAGTATTTAAGCGAATATCGTTTATTATCTTTATGAGCGCTGTCTCTGTGCTGTGGTGTGGTCGGAAACCAGATTGAAAATTGTCAAAGTATCCATTCGAGCATAAGAATTTGTTCAGCTGATTGAAGACAACTTTTTCAATGATCTTGCCTATGAAAGGAAGATTTGAGATCGGTCTATAGTTGCTTAATATGGTCTTATCCAGATTGCTCTTTTTCAGGAGGGGCTTGACAACTGCAGTTTTTAGGGAGTTTGGAAAACTCCCAGAGAGAAGTGAAGCATTTACCACTTCTAGAAGATCTGCTTCTAAACTGTTTAACACACTTTTGAAAAACGATGTGGGAAGTGTGTCAAGAGCGCAGGTTGATGTTTTAAGGTGCTGTACGGTTTCTTCCAAAATTTTGCCATCAATTTCTTTGAAATCAGACATAGTAACTACTTTCACAGGTGGTTTGATCTGTCTGACCCCAGCGCAAGTCAAGGATGTGCTGATCACCTTTCTGATATTATTGATTTTCTCAGAGAAGAAAGAAGCAAACTCACGGCACTTGCTGTCTGAGAGCATTTCACTGGGAATCTGGCTTGGGGGGTTTGTCAGTCTCTCTACAGTAGCAAAAAGAGTGCGTGTGTTGTTTAAATTGCTGTTTATAATATTTGAGAAGAAAGTCTGTCTAGCTTTGCCTAGTTCCATATTGAAAGCATGAAGGCTGTCTTTGTAGATGTTATAATGGACTACAAGTTTTGTCTTCCGCCACATGCGCTCTGCTTTTCTGCATTGTCTTTTCATATTTTGCACTGCTGTTGAGTTTCTCCAAGGTGCCTTTTGTCTGCCACTCTTCTTCCTGACTTTCACAGGAGCAATATCATCAATTACACCTTTAACTTTTGAGTTAAAAGAATCAAGGAGAAAATCAACAGAGTCTGCAGATATGCTTGGTGTTAAAGATATAGCCTTCCTAAATAGGACACCAGTGTTCTCATTTAAGCATCTCTTCTTGACAGACACAGATCTCGCTTCAGTGGCAGGAGAGATCAATATATCAAAGAAAATACAGAAATGATCAGACAGTGCTACATCCTTAATAACAATCGATGAAATGTTTAGACCCTTACTGATAAGTAAAACTAAAGTGTGTCCACGATTGTGTGTGGGTCCATGTACATGCTGAGTCAGATCAAAAGTTTTTAAAACAGTTTTGATTTCTTTTGCCATATTGTTTTCTGCATTATCTATATGGATGTTAAAATCTCCAGCAATGGCAAAATAGTCAAACTCTGAGGTAATTGTTGATAACAGTTCTGTAAAGTCCTCAGCAAAGGCTGGAGAGTATTTTGGAGGCCTGTAAATAATGAAAAGTAAAATGCGTGGAGCACCTTTTAACACAATACCCAGATATTCGAAAGACAAGTAATTCCCAAATGATATTTGCTTACATTGATAGATATCTTTAAAAAGAGCAGCTAGACCCCCACCTCTCTTTACAGCTCTGCAGACACTCATAAAAGTAAAGTTCTGAGGGGCTGCTTCATTGAGGATTGTTGCACTGCAGCTGTCTTCTAGCCAGGTTTCATTTAGAAGCATAAAATCCAGGTTGTTTGTGGTTATTAAGTCGTTGACTAGAAGTGATTTATTTTTAAGTGAGCGAATGTTTAAAAGAGCTAACTTAACAGACTTACTTTTCCCCACAGCAATATTAGTTTGACGTGTAATAGGCACCAGATTAGTTGGGTTTGCTGTACGGCTATTGAAGGCCTTAGACTTTCTATCATGTAATAGAACAGCAATAGAGAAAGATACAGGCACACTGGGTTCCCACTTGTTTTGTAAACATTTGAGAAAGTTACTGTTATCAGAGCGGGCACCCGACACATATCACTGAGAGCTGGTATCAGTTGTTTTTGGTTCACCTCGAGCAGAAGGAGGAGGGTGTGGGCCCTGGCGTTGTGGCAGAGGCCGAAGAGCTCTCACAGGAGGAGGGGGAGGGCGAGCTGGGCCCGCAGGCTTTGGTGGTAGTGGTGCCTGTCTTTTTTTAGTTGGTATCTGGGGGCTTGCAGCAAAAGAGTGGGATAGTCTGGTTCCAGCATGCACCAGTTCTTCCATTTTCTGTGAGAAGCACAGTAGTGGCGTTGCAGGGGAGAGGGAGAAAGTGTCTGGTGAAAGGGGCTGTTGCTCTGGTGTTATAGGAGGCTGTAATATGCTGTCCTGGCTTCCCTGGCTGTTTTCCAGGAAGTCGTCCTTGGGTGCTGAATCTTCAAGCAGTTCTGATATGGCTGTCTGTGGTGAGCTCTGTGGGCAGGGCTCAGCTGAGATTGTGTCCGTGAGCAGAGGTTGTTGTGGCGGAGTGGTGTTATCATGTCCATTTTGCTGCTGAAGTGAAGTCCCGTGGTCATTCATACTGTGTCGAGGTGTGTGTGTGCCGTTCAGATTGAGTGGATTGGCACAAACCGCAGAAGGATGATTTAGGGAGAAGTAGATATTGTCCTTTAACACTCTTGAACCAAGTTTGTTTGGGTGATGGCCATCCCGATGAAACAGTTGTCGTTGACTCCAGAAAAGATTGAAATTGTCAATGAAGTTCACTGCTTTTATATTGCAGGTTTTTTGCAGCCATGTATTTAGCCCAAGCAACCGTGAAAACCTGTTTGTTCCTCTTGCTGGTAGTGGTCCACTGATGAATGTTTGAACTTTCAGTCTTTTAAGTGTTTCAAAAAGTTCATTGAAATCCTTCTTAAGGAGTTCTGACTGCTCTTTATGAATATCATTCTTCCCCACATGTATGATGAGTCGATTAGCAGTCTTATGTTTCATCAGAATGTTCTGAAGTTCCCTGTTTATATCAGAAGTTGTTGCTTGTGGAAGGCAGCACGTAGTTGTATCCCTGTTGCTAATGTTTCTGATTATGGAGTCCCCCACTATCAGAGTCCTGGGCCCGGCTGCGCTCTGAGCTGAGTGCCGCTGTCTGCTCGACCTTGAGCGCCAGTTAGCATCAGTGTTAGCTACTGGCCCATTCAGTCTGTGTTCGATCACATTCATCACATTTGTGGATTCCTCATTTACATTCATTAGTACTTCAAATCTGTTCTCAAGATGTATAGGCAGTGGTAGTAGACCAGTGTTTGCAATCCTTGTCAGAGCTGTATCTGGGGTAGAGGATGCTACTGCGGTAATATGTGATGCTCGTGACAATCTGATGTCTCGAGTGCCTTTGGGTTTAGCTCCCTGTTTGTGCCATCGATTAGTAAGTCGATCGGCTTGTTTCTCTACCTGTCGAGGAGTACTAGTTTCATGGGACTCACCGGTATGCTGAGGGTGTCCATGACGAAGCTCTGTTGTGTGCTCCGTCTGGTTTGGTGGTCCCGTAAGTAACTTTGTTTCTAGAACTGCAATCCTTTGTAAAAGTCTGTGGCAGTTGGTGCAGCAAGTAGATTCCAGAAGAGGCATTTTCTCTTATCCTTGTAGGCAGTTGTGTTTTCCTTTCCCGGTATGTAAGCTGGTCGGGTAAAGGAATTCTCAGTTTTTGTAGTAATCCAAACTTTGTCGTATGAGCACTGTGCTGATTTGCTGAAGTTAAAATTAGGTGATAAAAGGAAATAAAATAAAGGAAATAAAATATAGAAAAAATAGGAGATAAAATGTAAAAGCGATAGAGCAAAACGCGGAGCAGTAAGCAAGAGCGTCCGAACAGTCTTGGAACTTGGATTTTTGAGTACGTGTCCCTTTCTTCACACGGGATCAGGAAGACCCACAACTGAAGAAAGGCTACATCACAGGAAGGTGAGCATCTCTTTTCCGATAAGAAAATATATGCACTGTGATATTTGATTGATTTAATAGCCTAGCCAAAGAGGCCGCTTACGACAGGGTTATTGTTGTATAGCAAACACGGTTCAAGGGTACCTAAAAAGGTAGACTTATATTACGACGGGGACATCTATTATCATTATAATATACTATCTTTATAGTCAACTATTATGATTATGGTTTATTATCTTTATAATAAAATACGAAGTTGTAAAGACTGATGACCTAACTCTTAATGGCACAACTATAGGATAGGCTCTGTAGTTACCGCGGGGTTATTTTACGTCCTGGATAGGATATAAAATAATTTGGAACGGTATATCTTTCTTGCAAGAAAATGATATCTATGAGAAGTTTCAGTCTGGTTTCAGGCCGCACCATAGCACTGAAACTGCGCTCGTTAAAATCACAAATGATTTACTTTTAGCTTCTGACCAAGGCTGTATCTCAATACTAGTTTTACTTGATCTTAGTGCTGCGTTCGATACTATAGATCACACAATACTCTTAGATCGTCTACAAAATTATACTGGTGTTCAAGGACAAGCATTAAGCTGGTTTAGATCATACTTATCTGACCGCTACCATTTTGTCTATTTAAATGGAGAAAAATCGATCATAACTCCAGTAAACTATGGAGTGCCGCAGGGATCTGTGTTAGGCCCTCTATTATTCTCAGTATATATGATGCCACTTGGAAATATTATAAGGAAACATGGAATTAGTTTCCATTGTTATGCTGATGACACTCAAATATATATTTCATCACGGCCAGATGAAAACGATAAATTATCCAAATTGACAGAGTGTGTTAAAGATATAAAAGATTGGATGACGCGTAATTTTCTTTTATTAAATCCAGACAAAACAGAGGTACTACTTATCGGTTCAAAAAACCGCCCACAAAACCTCTCGCAATACAACTTTAATATAGTAGGATGTCCTGTTACTTTATCCTCTACAGTAAAAGACCTGGGTGTTATACTCGATTGCAACCTGTCTTTCAAAAATCATATTTCATATGTTACAAAAACCGCCTTTTTCCACCTTAGAAACATTGCTAAGCTACGTAATATGCTATCAGTTTCTGATGCAGAAAAGTTAGTTCATGCATTCATGACCTCGAGACTAGATTACTGTAATGCTTTATTAGCCGGTTGTCCTGCATCCTCAATTAACAAGCTACAGTTAGTCCAAAATGCCGCCGCTAGAGTTCTTACTAGATCAAGAAAATATGATCATATAACACCGATTTTATCATCACTGCATTGGTTACCTATAAAGTTCCGTATTAATTACAAGGTATTGCTACTGACTTATAAAGCCCTAAACGGCTTAGCTCCAGTCTATTTAACGGATCTTCTATCGCCCTATAATCCATCGCGCTCTTTAAGATCACTAAATTCAAGGCTTTTGGTCATACCTAGGATATCCAGAACCACCAAAGGAGGGAGAGCATTTTCACATTTAGCTCCAAAACTCTGGAATAGCCTTCCTGATACTGTTCGTTGCTCAGACTCGCTCTCCCAGTTTAAAACTAGATTAAAGTCGCATCTCTTCAGCCAGGCATTCATATAATATTTTTAATCTTACAGTCCAAATTACAATCCGGCCTCTAGTTAATAAACGCCAGAGGAGAACTGGCCCCCGACTGAGCCTGGGTTCTCCCAAGGTTTTTTTTTTCTCCATTGGGTCACCTGATGGAGTTTTAGGACACTATTAGGTCACTTGATGGAGTTTTTCGGTTCCTTGCCACTGTTGCCTTTGGCTTGCTCAGTTGGGGATATTCTGGATATCTAATTTGATTTTATCAATAAATTCCACTAGAAACAAACCTTGTTGTATTATTTTAATTTAATACTGTGAAGCTGCTTTGATACAATCTGTATTGTGAAAAGCGCTATACAAATATACTTGACTTGACTTGACTATTAATTGTGAAAATCCATTACAACTTCACCAGCAATGCTGCATTCTTCAGGACTCAGACGGTGAGTAGAAAGGTAAGGATTCTTCTCAGTACAGGATACTTTCGTCGGTGCACAGTAGTGAGACAGTGATTTAAAAGCTTACTTCACCAGCAATGCTGCATACTTCAGGGCTCAGACGGTAAGTAGGAAGGTAAGGATTCTTCTCAGTACAGGGTACTTTCGTCGGTGCACAGTAGTGAGACAGTGATTTAAAAGCTTACTTCACCAGCGATGCTGCATTCTTCAGGACTCAGACGGTGAGTAGAAAGGTAAGGATTCTTCTCAGTAAAGGATACTTTCGTCGGTGCACAGTAGTGAGACAGTGATTTAAAAGCTTACTTTACCAGCAATGCTGCATTCTTCAGGACTCAGACGGTGGGTAGAAAGGTAAGGATTCTTCCTCCAACAATACGTTCCTTCAGGGCTCAGGCAGAGAAGAGGTTAATAGTATCTCACCAGCATAGCTGTACACTCACAAAGCTCAGGCAGAGAAGAGGTTAATAGTACTTCACCAACGTAGCTGTACACTCACAGGGCTCCGGCAGAGAAGAGGTTAATAGTACTTCACCAGCATAGCTGTGCATTCAGAGGTTAAAATGTAGAGCAGATATCATAACTTTTCACACAGGTGTAAACAGAAGTTGAAGCCGCTGCTCAGCAAAAGTACACCGCACTTGTGTTCACTTCAAATCCACAGCAATGCATTAGTGTATATCCATAAGGCAAAAGCACTGCAATTCACTCACACAAATAAGGCTGATCAGAGACCTCAATCCATTCATTACATTCCCGTGAGGGATACTCGATCTTCGGTTCCTCTTCAACACACTCTGAAACACATCGCTTTCCCAACCGTCAGATTTATATTCACTGCATCCTCTTCAAGCTTTACAATTGTTGGTAAGATGAAATCAGTTCACTTATCTTTTCTCTTTCTCTCCTCAGCACAGATCCAGTCGATAAATCCGTCCAGCAGACTTCGATGGCCGTCTTCCCCCAACGAGGCTTTGCCACAGCCGATTTTAACTCCCCATATTCACCTTATTTTCGAACGCGGAAGTAAATATGGGTCCAGTTTCCGGTTTTTGTGCGGCACGTCCGTTTCCTCGCTTCTCTGGGCTAACTAACGATATCGATTGCGAAGGATTATGCAGAGTTGACAGAAAAATGTTACACATGCCTTAGCAGATGAATACAACAAAGAACTAAAGCCCCGCCTCACCCAGGTCGGGTACTGGACCTGGTTGAAAACACTCATGCATCTAGCTGGCAGATTGTCAAAACTTCGCCGGCGCCTTCAGCCCCGCCCTAAACACGGTCGAGCCAACGCTGGACTAAGTTAATATATCTATGGAGGTAGGCTATTTTGTCATGTCAAATGTATTAATAATGTCATCAGAATGCAACCAAAGCACATGATAGCAATAAGTAGATGGCTATAAATAATTATAAATCATACAAAATAAATGCCATGATGATCATGCCATGATGACTAGATTTTATACAGGGGTTACTATAATGATTTTGTTTCTCCTTGGAGTTTTTATTCAGACTTCGTAGCCCAGCCACTTTTCTGGTATCGGGTGGTCTTCTGTAGGTCTTGTGTTCACGAAATGAAAAGAACAAACATACGGTCGTTTCTTCAAATGGGCTGCGTGGCGTGTCCGTTATTTCGGCTCCCATGTTAACAGGTTATTTAGAGCTTGCACACTGCCTGCGTGACACGCGCGTCTCAGGGAAAACGCGTGCATGCTAGAAATAGAATCGATGCCTATTTTTCACGCGACACGCAAGCGTTTTGAAAGCGTTTCCAGGCAAAATAGAATAGGAAAATCTGTTTGTATGTCATTTTGATATGAATACATATTAATAAATGACATTTTGATGTTTGAATTTAGGTTTTGACATAAATGCAGATATAGCCTAAATGTAAAAAAAAAAAAAAAGATCGATTTTCAAATATTGCACCTGTCAATACAGAACGAAATATTCTGTAGCCTATTTTGCCGTCAATACTGCCGACGTTGTCTTTGCTGCTATATATTTATGTTTAACATTAAGTGCCTTCCACAACTCTCTCCCCATATGTCGAATATGTCACCAATGAGGCTTATCATGTCACCTAGCAGCAGCAACGCCTCGTCAGAGACGTTTCTGGTGTGCAAAGACATAGAAAACACCACGCAACAGAAACGCCACGCAGCCAGTGTGTCGCTGGTCGCCTGATTATTAAAATGTCAATAATTCGATGATTAAAACACTCCTGCTCCAAGTAAATCTTTCTTTTGTGCCAGTTATTATGACAACCTCTAACTGCACAAACAATCCCGGTCTTCCTCGAAGCCATAACGATGAGTTTGTTGTTACGAACAACGCTCGCCAGTGACCGGAAGTGCCTGACCGGAAGTCTCGCACAAAATACCGTCAACTGGTTGCGTCCGTATTTCCGTTAAAAATAAGGTGAATAGACCACTTCAACAGGAGACCTTCTCACCCCGATCACTTCACTGCCGAGAATAAACAAACAGAACCAACGACGACAACCACGACAACCCCGACCAACGACAACGCCAACCACTTCTCTCATTGGCCCTTTTATGTTTGATTTGTAAAGCGGAAAGCCTATGTGGAGGCTGTGTCTCTCTCTCTCGCACCTGCAGTGCATCAGCGCCAATCAGGCCGGGCAAAATTCCTGCCACACCCGGAACCGGAGTCAGATGTGTTGCATACAAATCGCTCCCTCAGGAAACTCGTGGTTCAGAAGAAGGGTTCCGCTCACTAAGCGCTTTTGTCACCCGTGACATCGATTGTGCACTAGATGTAGTGAATGTGCCCACAACCCAGTGCCCACAAACACTACACGCTGCATGTCTCACGGTTTCTGTAAAAACGAAACCAACGCACATACTGTCTGCCCAAGCAGACGGTGTTCCCTGTGTTATGAATGGGCCCGCTGTCCCGCGCCCTCATTCACTCACAGACATGGTAAACTCTACGAGACTCGCCCAGCTCTCTCTCTCTCAGCATGCCGCTACAAAGGAGCAGAGCGTGGGCAGTCTGCCCGCTGTTATCAGCGCGCCCCAGCCTCACACGCTGCAAGCACGGCATTGGTGTTACAGCACACCGGTGCTCTCAGCTCGCCACTAGATCGCGACCAGAGCCCAGTTTTCATACTACCCCTAGCCACCCACGCGAACGCGTGGGCAGAGCTTCCCGGGATATCAGAGTGGGTGCTGAACATTATAAAAAGAGGCTATTCGCTACAATTCGTTCGACGCCCGCGACGTCAAGCGGCACGAATCGAAACTACAGTGAAAAAGGAAGTAGCACATTTACTTCGAGCCGAAATAACGAAATTATTGAGCAAAGGGGCTATAGAACCCTTATCACAAGCTCAGAGCGAAGGGGGCATATACAGCAGATATTTTCTGGTACCCAAAAAAGACAGGGGTCTCAGACCCATTTTAGATCTAAGACAGCTGAACAAAGCACTTCTGAAACGACGGTTCAGAATGCTCACAACCAAGAAAATCCTTGCGCAAATTCGCCAAGGGGATTGGTTTATGTCAATATATCTGAAAGACGCTTATTTCCAGATACAAATAGCGTCACGTCACAGGCGATTTTTGAGATTCGCCTTCAAAGGCCAGGCATATCAATACACAGTCCTGCCGTTTGGCCTGTCCCTAGCACCTCGTACATTCACGATGTGCATGGATGCAGCACTCGCACTCGCACCCCTGAGACTCCGGGGCATGTGAGCTCTGAATTATTTGGACGATTGGCTGGTTCTAGCTCGATCACACTCAGAGCTCATAGAACACAGGACCATATTACTCGACCACCTCGAGAATTTAGGTCTCAAAGTCAATTGGGCGAATAACTCGCTGTCCCCCAGTCAGACAATGCCGCGCCGAGCGTGGACCTCCGGTCTCTTACGCCTCAAGGTCGATCAGAAATGTATCTTACTGTCCGGAGTTTTTCTCCAAGAGCAGGGATGCGCTGGCCCACGTCTGGCCCCGCTGCCTGTTCTATGCGTTTCCCCCTGTCACGCTCCTGTCACGCCCCCCTGCGGATCAGGGAAACCAGATGCTCAGTGCTACTTGTGGCCCCGTTCTGGACGAACCAAGTCTGGTTCCCAGTTCTGATGCAGCTGACGATTACCGCCCCATGGCCGATACCAGTGAGGAGAGATCTCCTCTCGCAGGCCATCGGCTTGATCTGGCATCCTTGCCCGGAGCTTTGGTCCCTACATGCGTGGACCATCAACGGGTACCCGTTAACCTCCCAGTGGGAGTGTTAAAAATGATCATGCAGGCTAGAGCCCCGTCTACTAGGCGGCTCTATTCCTCGAAATGGTCTGTGTTCTCTAGCTGGTGTACAGCTCGTGACATATCACCCTCAGACTGTGGTGTGTCGGAGGTTCTTTCTTTTCTACAAGAGCTACTGGATAAGGGCAGAGCCCCATCCACGCTCAAAGTTTACGTGGCGGCCATATAGCAGCGTTTGCTGACCCAGCGCTTGGCCAGTCATTGGGAAGGAACGATCTGATCATTCGCTTCCTTAGAGGAGCTAAGAGAATGAATCCTCCCAGACCTCCCTCAGTTCCCATGTGGGACCTTTCCACGGTTCTGGAAGCCATGAAAGGCGCCCCATTCGAGCCAATTCAGTCAATAGTCTTAAAGCACTTGTCTGTCAAGACAGTGTTTCTTCTGGCTCTCGCTTCAGTGAAGCGCGTGGGGGACTTGCAGGCGCTCTCAGTGAGCGCGACGTGCATGGAATTTGGGCATAATGACTCGAGAGTCATACTCAAACCAAGGCACGGATATGTTCCTAAATCCCTCAACACACCGTTTAGGGCACAGGTGATTTCCCTGTCTGCCCTGCCGGTTTCTGAGGAGGAGGGGGACGCGGGCTTCCTTTGCCCGGTCAGGGCGTTAAGAGCCTACGTGTCTCGCTCATCCGTTTTTAGGCAAACGGAGCAGCTCTTTGTTTTGTTCAGCGGACGTTCCAAAGGACTAGCCGCGTCAAAACAGAGTCTATCCAGGTGGATAGTTGATGCAATAGTGCTGGCTTATACATCTAAGGGCCTGCAATGCCCGTTAGGTGTTAAAGCGCACTCCACGAGAGGCATGGCCTCGTCGTGGGCTTGGTCTAGTGGGATTGCCTTACAAGATATCTGTATGGCGGCAGGCTGGGCCTCCCCGTCTACATTTATTAGGTTTTACAACCTAGAAGTCCCCGCTCTGCAGGCCAGGCTGCTCGCGGTTTAATAATTCAGTGTTTTCTGCCTGATGCTATCGGCTCAGGATGTTGAAACTGCTAGAGCATCGATCGCTGATTGTCTATATGCTCTGTGGGCAGTGTGTATGTCCCCCAATGCTCATCAGTCCAGGCCGTCTTCGCCCTGGCTGTGTGGAACACTTGATATAGTTGCTCTTAGTAGAGAACTACATTTTACAAGAATGATGCTATTCTAGCCCCTCTTCCCGTATTCTATTGAGTCCCATGTGATTATGCACTGTATGAGCCCCGGGCACCTGCCCTTGGGAACTTAGTGTTGAATCTCAGCATGCACGGCGTTTTACACTGTGTTCCCCTAGCGTAAGCTATTACGCAGTATGAGAGAACCTCTCGTAAGAGAAGGTACTCGGTTACTAACGTAACCTCGGTTCTCTCTAGAGAGGGAACGAGTACTGCGTATTTTGCCGTGCATGCATCACGCTCTGGTTCGCTTCGGCGATGAAAACCAGCTAGACCAGCCTCCCGAGGCCATATTTATAGCCCAAAGCCCCGCCCGTTTCGGCGGGACATGACGCGGAGGGCGCGAAGCACCCTCATTGGATCTGACGTCATGAGGGCTCTCCCTCGATAGGCTGGTGCAGTTGCCGCAGAGCAGCCAATGGGCGCGCGAACCGCCTCGCCCATGTCTGCATGCTGCCGCAACGCGTTTTACAGTATTACAAAATTAAGGATCATTTTTGGCCTCAATATCTCGTGGAAAATAATTTTTCCCCTAGCGTAAGCTATTACGCAGTACTCGTTCCCTCTCTAGAGAGAACCGAGGTTACGTTAGTAACCGAGTACGTTAACATCTGATTTACCACAGTATTATCACAAATCATTTTGTAATTGAAATGGTAGAAACAGCTTTGATATACTTTATCAATTTTATCATAGTTTGGTTTATTTTGATGTATATAAAAACAAAAATACAGACACTTTCACTTTGTCAGGTTGAGATGGGAGAAAACAATGGCATGAATAATTATGAAAAGTTGAAAATAAAATTGTTAAACAAGCATTATATTTTTACAATATAATTTGCAATTATAGCTAGAATTATAGATTTTAACAATGAAAAACTAATTATGAAAATATAGCAAAACATAGATTTGTAATCATATACATCATTTTCATTGTGTATTTCATATTACGGCAGAAAATTCATTTATTGTAACTGACAGGTGTGATGATCAGTGGAGTTGAGTTTTTACCTCCATCATTAAGGCCCGGGCAAAAATATGGATAGAGTTTCCCAGTGAAAGACTGATCAGTGAAAGAGTAGAGATGAGAGCTGGACTCCACATCATAAAAGGAAAGCAGACCCTCCTCATAATCCACAAACACACCGACCCGCTGCGGCTTCACTCTCACACACAGAAAGACATCAGGATCAGCACCGGCTTTATATTCATTCTCATTCATCAGCCACACAGTCCAGCATCCATTACTGGGACTTGCTTTGATCACTCCCTTCCTGTTAATGGATTCTCTGATCACTCCTAAATACCATTCAGTCTTTCCCTTCACCTGCACCTCAAAATAAAATCTTCCTGAGGAGAATCCCTCCTTTCCCAGGACACATATATAGTAATCAAATCTCTCTGGGTTGTCTGGGAGTTTCTGTCTAATGTCTCCATGTCTCATTTGTTTTCCATCATCAGACAGGATGAGTTCAGGATTAGCTGTATCAGGATCTAGAGTCACATCCACTGAGAAAACAGAGAATATAAATAAAAAATTCACAATACAGATATTTAGTGCTGATATGTGTAATATGTAATGAGTGTTTAATCATACTGTCGGTCAGTGATGAAGCTGTGAGTATCTTAATGTAATCTAGTGTAGTGCAGACAGCACACTGTACCTGCATACTGCTGTCTCCTCGTCAGTTCTGTAGAGACTCTCTTCAGTTCTGTGACTAATGACAATAAAACACCATCAGATCTTTGACATGTTTATGTGTGGAATTATAGACAAGATTTAAGGTTATATTTAAAGAATTGTGTACAACATCATGTTTTATCTGATCAATGTTTCTCTGCTGATATTTAGAGAATCCCTGAACTCCTATTGTGTTTGAGCTCGAAATATTCCTCCTTTTTAGAACATCTTTGGGAATGTTTTGTGAAACATTTTATGAAATTTGTATTTGAGATATTTTTATGCCTAATGTTATTAATCTCAGTTTTGGAGTGGATTAGTTTTGTGGTGTAATGGACAATTTTCATTTTCATTTATTACAGTAAGAATTTCATTATGACATTGAAGAGACCCGTGCAGTACTGGTCTCAGATTTAGTTGACTTAATATGTGTGTGTGTTTTTGAAACTGGGAAACAGGTGAAACGGCGAGGAGGAGGCAGATCAAAGAGAGACCTCTGAACCCCTGGGGTTAGAGGTGGTCCAATTTGAAACTTGTGAGCTTGTAAGCAAAAGATGAGACCAGTAGCCAGAATCTCTCTTTCAGATAATAAGTCTGTAAGAGGAAACCTTGAAAATAATATAAAAGCAGCTCTGCCCTCCCTTCCTCTGTCTCACTTGTTTTCACAGAGTGAACTTGTGACTTCTGTGTGGGCAACTGGGGCCAATCTTGCAAGAATAAATACTTTTTGAAAAGACTATTTGACTCAGAAATGTCTCTTACGCAGTTGATTGATTGTTTAATGAATGCTTAATGATTTTTTGCCACTACAGTGGTTATTCACTAAAGACAACACTATAAAAAATTATCTTTAAGAAAATGAAAATGAAAGGCCAGCACTGCGAAGCTGTTTGAAATACATGTCTGAAATCTGCATGATTACTGCAAACAATTATCCCCAGTCTACCTTATTTATTTACATAAAACATATAAAATAGCAAGAAAACAAGAACTTTACCTCTGTTTTTATGAGCAAACACAGTTATGAGTATTCCAGCAATCACAATGAGCACAACTATAACTGAAATCACGATGACTGATGTTCTCCAAGAATTAAACATATTATCTGCAAAACAAATAAGTAAATCACATTGTTTAAATCAAACATATTTTACTGGTGTTTACGTAATGTTCAGTTTTGAATGGCACATACACAGTAAAATGTTGATACAAAACTGTATTATAAACCTAATGCTGTTGTTACCTATAGCTTCACATAATAAGCTGATAATCATGAATTCTTTTTACTGCATCAAAAATGTCATGTGAACATAACTGACAAGTACAGTAACAGATATACGTATACAGATATGTACTTACTTGTGGTCTTAATCAGTGTCTCCAGCATGTGATGTCTCAGTTTGACTCTGCAGTGAATCTTGTCGTTACTGTCATATACAGTGACGGTGTGTTTGACACTGAATCTGTCTGTGTTTCTGTGCGTCTCTGTAGTTTCTGAACTCAAACTGACTCCTTCACTGTCCAGCCACTCAAGATCAGGTTCAGGATACCAACCTTCAGATTCACAGTGTAGATGAAGCCCTCCTGAACGATCAAACCCATCTACAGTGATCACTGGAGGACTTCCTACAGCTACAGATCGACAAGAACCTTCTGTTGTTATTCTGGCTTTTTTGAGTAAGTTTGTTCAGTGAAAAGAGCATGCTATAGTTCCTCACCTTCAACTCTGACATCAACGGTGGCGTCATCATACCAGGATTTAGACTGAATCAAACACTTATAACGTCCTTCATCAGAGACTTGGACTGTTGAGAGTTTGAGTGGTGCTTTTCCTCTCTGTAGTTCTTGATGATTCAGTTTTGTTCTTCCTCTGTAGGACTGAATCTGACCTGCGTTTCTGTCTTCATGATTATCATAGAGATGCACTAGTGAGTCTTTCAGATCAAGTCTAAACCACTCCACTCTCATGTCCACAACACTGATGTTGGGTTTGACTGAACAGGGCAGAATCACATCTTCACCAGCTACAGCAAATACAGGATCCGCAGGTCCCACTACTTCATACTGCTCTGTTATGAGAGAAAGAGAGCCGGTCTGAACTACACACCCTAAAGGTTTTTACTCTAATGTTGTTCCAGAAAAACAGTACTGTGCAATAAATATAAAGTATTATTCACAATGATGAATAAATTACCTGATCTTGAATCAGTAATTCCACTAACAAGCAGGAGAGTCAAACAAAAGAACTTCATCTCCTGAGACACATTTGCTAAAAAGAAAATATGAAAAAAGAGAAAAAACTACAGAAAAGTGTGTCAGCATACATGCTTTTTGCCTTAGAAGAATAATACCTTAACCTTCTGTCCAAAAGCGAGATACACATTTACAATCACTTTTTATAAGCGTGATTTTCATCTGCAGTTTCGCAGGTTTGTGTTCAGTCTGTCTGCGGGTCATTTACTTCCTGTTTCTTTAGTCTGGTTCTGTTCAACTTAATTTGACATAAACCTACTAAACCAGTTCACTTCCATTAGAAACCTGTTCAGCACAATCTCTCTTATATTTCTATCTCTTACCTGTGAGGATCAGATGTGTCCACAAGACTCTTTGAACGGATCAATAAATATTCTGTAGTTTAAAGAGGTTGATCGTTTCAGGCGTCCATATTGTTGTTGATCAAGGTTCACTTTCTCTGAATCTCTCTGAACTACAGTGATGTCAGAGCTCCTCCTGTATTCACACATTTACATTTGTCCCTGTATTCGGTGTGTTTGGTTCATGTGTTTATTTGTAATGGGACTGATGTTTCTGTCAGGTCCTGAAGAAGAAAAATAGTAGACTTACAAAAGCTTGATTGTTTGGTGATATCTGGGAAGAGTTTCCAGGACAAACGGGTCCGTGTATCATCCGATCATTCAATTATTCCATTTAATCTGGCAAACCAAAAACGAAATAACGAATCAATATTTAGTTTTTCTGTTTTTCTGTATGAACCAAATATGAAAACTGACGTTTGTTTCATTGCTTGAAAGGGGAAATATAATAAACAAGGAAACCAAAATGAAATAATGGATCAAATTTACGTTGTCTTTATATTTGTTGTAGTAGGTCTAACCATTTCCCACAGTGCCGTCCTGCTTGCTTTGCGCATGCGCAGTGGATAGTTTCAAAGGAGTAGGTCGCTGAGTGCCAAAAGCGGATCGTCCGGTCCCAGTTGGTCAAACTTTCCAGTTCAAATGGCACTCGAACCATACATGTCTTTTATTGAGGACGTGTTTATGGATGGAATGCCATATCATGAGATCTCAGTAAAGATGAAGAGAAATGGATGTCCAGCGTGGAAGCTCTGAGGTCAGCATTCGGAGACTAAGTTACTTGCCAAGCATAATATGCGGAGAAAAGGACACTCTTCTGATTCAGACCTTGACATTGCTGTCTCTCGAGCAATAAATGATGTAACGTTATGTGATATAAAAAAGTAAAACATGTAGCATACTAGACCAGTGGTGTAGTCTACGTCAGTCATTCCCAAACTGTGGTCCGTGAAAAGGCAAAATAAAATAATATTTTTTTACCTTCATTTTACCAGGAAATTCCCATAAAAAAAATAAAAAAGTAAAAAGAATATGTAGGCCTATATTGATATAAAATGTAAATTAAATTGTCAAGTTGTGTGTGATTACTAAAATCGGCTAGTGGCGCTCGGCCGTAACGTTCAAGTTCAGTGCCGTTAGAACCACAACATTGATCGGTGGATAGCAACAGGTTCTCTGAAGAGAAAAGGGCAGAGGCAAATATGTTCTCATTATCACATCACACGCATAGCCTTTATAGGCAGTTTATATGAAACGAAATGTTTATAAATGGAATGAATAAAGGCCTGTTATACCCACTAGGAACGGTCAGAGATTTCTGGGCCCGTATCCCTAAAGAATTTTTGTGCAAAAAGTGGCTCCTAGCGGCCAAATTCTAAGAAAATTCTCAGAGTCATGACGTTTACTTAGAATTTCCCCTAAAAGTGACACGAAAATCCCAGTTAATATAAAAGCTATTCCTCAAGATTCCTAGCGCTTAAAAGGGCTCCTAAGGCGAGATCTGCTAAGAGCAGGGAAGAGGACTTTTAGTGGCTTAGGAGTTCCCCTAAGCAGCTGCACATTCCTTTTTTTCTCCATTTTCTGTGTTTGAAGGATATTTGTTAACAAGCCTTCATAAATAGACCAGCCAGCAATCACAGACATTGATAAAAGCTGAGCCGTGTTACCCTCGTTAAGACCACACTGAGTTGTAACGTTGCAATTTCTACTTCATTAAGGACAGCCCCTTGAGATAGGCCATCTTGTTTTCAATGGGGTCCATATGGGAGTGAAAGTACAAAATATGCCAGCTAGGATATTAATATGAGCAAATAAGACACAAATCATTATTTGAACAGGGTGTAATGAGCTTAAGTTTTCACATATTTTAGATTCTAATGTTAGGCTATAACCCCTACAGCTTACTATTCATTTTCCAGATATTTTCTCGAATTATTTACAATTACAGTCTGCATAAGATTAGAGTGTATAATTATGTTTATTGATTTGAGGGTACATCCTTTGCTCATTATCACCAAAAGTTCATTTTCATCAAACTTGTAGGATCAACCAATCACGGCTTTTGAAATGATGACTCATACCTAGCAACGGGGTCAACCACACCTCCTCACTAAGATAGGATCTTCCATCCATTCCTTGCTCAGAGTTCACTGAAAATGTTCTGGAATCACTTCTAAGCTAAAACTCCTGGCAAGGAATTTTTAGGTTAAGTTAGGAGCTCTCTGAGAGGATTCTCAGAATCTTTAGGGATACGGGCCCTGTATACCCACTTAAAATAGCGAGATGATACATAACAACATTGTTTTGTGACAAAACTTTCACGCGTTCATTCATAAATTCACCCCGTCTGGGTTGCGAAGCACTGAAATGACGTTTTCGGCTTCCATAGCCTGTGTGTGTGTGTGTGTGTGTGTGTGTGTGTGTGTGTGTGTGTGTGTGTGTGTGTGTGTGTGTGTGTGTGTTTGTGTGTGTGCAGTCGTAGTAGAAGTAGCAGTTACTGGATGCTTGCTAATGCATTTCAGCTGATACAGTAGCTACATAACCTCAGTTTGACAATGGTTTTGGACGATAAGTGTGCTTGAGATGATGTGGACACTTTTTGTGTTCTCACTGTTAATAATATTCTGTAATGAATGAGTGTTGGTGATATAACTGCACATAGGCCTATGTTCATTGCTATTACTGCTACTGATAAGCCTCAGCTTTCAATTATTGTTAATAATAGTTGCAACTTACACTCTTAAATGTGCATTGAAAATTGCCAGCTGATAAAACCTTTGCTCCAGGGACCAGATTCATAAAACATCTAAGGCTTCATGTAGCTCCTAACTGGCTGAGTTAGATGGTGATTAACACTAAACTTTAGAAAATCAGTCTATTCTCCCCACCACCTGTAACTGTCATTGGCTGTTAAAGTCTGTGCAGTGCTGACAACACACAGCCTAAGCAGTCCTTCAGAATGCTCCATATTACATGTACATGCATACTGTATTTATTAGTGACTGTAGTGGTGCTTATGGGACGTCGTTCTGGGACGGGGTGTATGAGGCTGGGAGGGAAAAATCACAGTATACTCACTACAAAAAACTAGACTACACCAATGTACTAGACTTAGGCTATTTGATGGTAGACTAACAATTGTGTACCTGTGTATGTGTGTGTTTTAACAGACTGGATCAACGTATGGTCCTAAAATGATGACAGGCTACCTGTCCTCAGTTGAGGTACGTGCAGGGGAATGCCGCATTGGGAGTGTTCTGAGAGCAGCCCATACCCCTTACCATGAAGAATGGCGTCAAGTATGTCTTAAATAGGCTAGTCCTGAATTTTATATTTTTATAATAGACAGGGTTTTGCCCAATAGGGTCTGACTGCAGACCTCCCATGTGGAGCTCAGGCAATCTGGCTGTCATCTTATCTGTCAGGATGTAAATGTCAAGGTTTTTATGGCAAGCCCTTTTACCATTTATTCTTTAAAACTTACTAGTTGCTATTTAAATGCTACTAGTACTTACTTATTAGTTACTATTAACTATTCCATTAACTACTAATACATTTTCCTGTTTTACTAGTATAACAATTGATTAGATACTAGCACGTTTTAGTTACTAGTAGGCCAACTAGTCCATTATATTAGTAACTAATTGCAAATTTTTGCCATTGCAATCTATGGGGCTCTGTACCTTTTCATTAGTTAAATTAATTAGATTGTTTGGTGATATCTGTGAAGAGTTTCCAGGACAAATACTGCTCAACTTATAGATGTTTCATAAAGTCATAAGGATCGTTAGTCAATCTGTTGCTCTTGTAAGAACAAAAGCTGAGATAAAGTTCACCCTGCAATAAAGCAATAAAGCAATAAAGCAATAAAGCAATAAAGCAATAAAACACACCCTGGACAGAAGATCGCAAAGAAAGAGCACAGGACATTGTCTTGTCCAAACTTATCTCCTTGTTTATATGCATCCCCCCTCTCCCTCCTCAAGTCACTAAAAGTTCACTGAGATTGTCTATATATCACATATAATGTATCTTGTGAATCTATTGTTTTTCCTTTTCATGTTTGGTATCATTTTAAATGTCTCAGTGCAATTGATAAAATGGTCTTAATTTCATTGCAGTCATTGGAATAATGAGAAAGATTGAGAACCGAGGAGAATCCTGTTCTCCTCTTTGGGTGATGTCTCTTCAAGATATCTCCCCTCTCCCCCAAAACCAGGTGTTACCCCCTGATTTGACCCAAAACAACCCAAAACAAAAGTATAACCCTTTTGTTCTGGTCAGTACCAGGTATTTAAGGGTAGGTGACAGAGCAGTCTTTGGGAACCTGTAACCAGGAAGAACCCCCATTCAGTGCTGTTTCAGTGTTTTCCCATTGGAACACACTCACACACCACTGTGTGTTTCTGTCAGGAATGCATTGCTTACTTTTAGAGTCATCTTGGAGTAAATGATTTCATGTATTTATTACTTCTGAATTGGCTTTTAATCACTTGTGTAATTGACATGATACATTTTTACCTGACAAATAAATGTTACATCCTGATTTATTCTGAAGTTTTCTGAAATCATTATTTTAGTAGATAATGAGCTGGTGCTACCGCAGCTCTGTGTCCAGGATAGGTCAAACTAAAGGCGCATATATGAACGGTGCAGTAGGCACGTCATCTGAAGACCTTTTGATTTCTGTCTATCACTGATTTAGCAAGTTGTATGGAAGTGGCTAAAATAAACTACACTTTTTGTGTATGAGTGAGCAGTAGACAACCGACTTAAAGGTGCTATAAGCGATCTTGGTTGGCGTAACCCTTTTGTTGATGTTTGAATTATTATCAAACAAAACGGAGGCTAGCTAGACCCTCCCTCCTCCTCATCCGCGCACTAACCCGCCGAACCCCACCCCCACATCATTCTTGTCGGTTATTGGCTGGAACAGTTTGTTATGTTTCGTGGTGCGGGTCGCTCTGTTTGTTGCTCAGTTTGTTTTTGCTGCAGTTTGTGGAGCGTGGGCTGTCTGCAGAGACTGTGTTTTTTTACAGTGTGTTCAGGGGACAGGCAGCTAGCGGATAGTGAGGAGATGTTTGCGGTATGTGAAAAAAAATGTTTTAGCCTAAAAAACGCGTGAGATCGCTTATAGCACCTTTAAGAGGTATTAGCAAACCCTGCATCCACTGACTAAAGTCAGAACTGACGAGTTTCTTAAAGTAATATTGAAACTAAAATTCTAATAAATAAAGTGAACTTCACTGGAGCGCTGAAAAGACATACTTGCATTATACCTTCACCCAGACCGTTGGACTCCGTCTTTGGGCCAATGGGTGGTCTCTACATTGAATGGAGTGTATATCCCAGTGGCTTAAAGAAAATCATCTGACGCTTAACGTCAAAAAGACGATATCTATGTGCTTCTCAATTCGAGGAAAAGCTAAATGTACTATTAAAATAGATCAAGAAGCCATAGAGGAAGTTGAGGAATTACATTTTTTAGGTATTATTTTGGATTCCCAACTCAATTTCAATAAACACATTAATAAACTCTGTAAGACTGTCTGGACAAACCTAAACTGTTTTAGAATGATTAGGCATCATAAACCTGTCAAAGCAGCTTTGCTGTTTTTTCATGCTATGATACTCTCTCATTTATCTTATTGTGTTACTGTATGGGGACAAGCCTCCCAGACAACAGTCAAACCCATTATTTCATTATTCAGACAAGCACTGAAAATACTGGATCAGAAACCAATTATGTGGCATCACTGTTTGATTGTACAGAAATACAAGCTTTTAAATTTTGACAGTTTTATTAAGTTCTCTTTTCTTAAGCTGATTTTTAAATGCACAAATAATCTAGCTCCAGCTGTACTCTGTCCATTTGTGACAAAAATAAACACAAGGAGAGTGGCCACTAGGAGAACAGCGGGTGGAAACTGCATAGCAGAGGGGCGCAAAACCACTTTTGGCCAGTCAAGTTTTTCAGTGATAGGGACCAATTTTTGGAATGATTTACCAACGGAAATAAAAACAGAAACCGACCTGAAAACATTTAATAGAGAGGTGAAACACTGGCTGAAAGAAAATCAAATATGTGGACATTGAGTGATTTTTGTTGTAGTGTATTATCTGTGCTGGATGTGATGTGTTGTTTTGTGTAATGTGGTCGGGATTGTGTAAAATGTTAATGTTAGTGTTTATAATGCATTTTGTCGTATGATTGTGTAATTTACACGATGTAGTTTTTTACAAATTATATATTTGGTATGTTTTTAGAAAGGCCTGACCAGGGACTGGGGTTGCAAATTAGCCTATCGGCTAGAAACCTTTTATGCAACACATTTACACATTTTGTTATGGCTTGCCTATGATAATTATGTATGTAATAATGTGCGCTGCATTGTCCCTGACAAATAAAAAAAAATAAAAAATAAAAAAAAATACACGCATTATACCTTCACCCAGACCGTTGGACTCCGTCTTTGGGCCAATGGGTGGTCTTTACACTCTCATATCTGATTTTTATGGGACGGCTCTGAGAAACACTGCTATGATTTTACAAAATCCAAATTAAAAGGTTTATAATGTCTCAAACAAAAGAAAGTAAAACGAGTTTATTAACATTATCTCAGTGTTTGAACAACTAGTATAAATGGTTTTAATAACATTTATCAAGATGCTTACATAGTCCCGTTTTTAATTCAAGAATTGGCCACCAAACAACACATTGTCTCAGTTTTATTCAAAACAAGATGGTAAAAAAAATAAAAATAAAAATAATAATGACATGACCAATTTTTTACATTAGCTACACAAGTTCAACAAAAAAGTGATGGATATCCAAAAGCAAGAGGCAACGGTTTGGATCCACTGATGCATCATCTGTAACGTAATAAATAAAAAGATTCCAGCATTATGAGCAGTTCTGGAACCTCATGTTTGCAATATATATCATGCAATAACAGGATCTGAATCCAATAGAGACTATAATTCACATGAGAGCTTCACTACGGTCAGGAAAGAAGCAAACACAAGTGGAGAAAAGCAGGAGAAGATCCAGACGTTCTGGACCGGAGAGAATCAGGATTGACTGAAGAGGTTTGGTTTGTGTGAATGTCTGTGAGTGAGACTGAGGGGATCCGTTAGGCCGAGTAATCCTGCAGAATCACACAAATCACACTATTACACTCTGGAGAAAAAGATGTGCTAATATGTGTGAAAGCTTCGACAATTCAAATTTACATTATTTTATTAACAAAAGATTTCTCAATATATTAAGCAGTGGGAAAACATCAGAATATGCAAATACTGTCATCACTGATTGGTCTGTAGTGACATGATCTGGCACATTCAAACTT
Organism: Rutilus rutilus; assembly: GCA_021464565.1. NCBI lineage: Eukaryota > Metazoa > Chordata > Actinopteri > Cypriniformes > Leuciscidae > Rutilus > Rutilus rutilus. The sequence goes on from JAJAQA010000013.1 coordinate 5,875,039, forward strand.
TAGTTTATATAATATTATATTTAAATGCAAATATTTTAAGTTATTTACACGTGTACGAGAGAAGTACATCTGAACTTACCGCTCTGGGTTTCTTGTTCATCTTCATGTCAATCTGTGAGGAGAAAACAAATGAACTCCATCATGGTCAGATAAACTATTGAACCCGTTTAAAACCCTGCATGCAACTAACTAAAAAACCCAACATGTCTATGAACTCCACAAGCATGCAGCTGAAAAATAAATGCAAAACCAAAACTGCAGCAACATCTGCGAATGATGAGGCAAAAGCAAGCATCACAGCATTCATCCACGCGACGTGGACGGCCCTACGCAGCTAACGGACAGAAGACACGCGACTGAGAAACAGGAAGTAAAATTGAGACTCAAAGTCATAATCAAACATGCCAGAGGGGCTGAAGGGGGCAGCGTTAGGAAGGAAGAGAGCATCAGAGGTTAGTGCACTAGACGACCAGCACATCAATCCCACAGTGGACTAGATAGGGTGTCAACACTTGGGTTTATATCTAGACACTAAATCATCCTTTATAGGGTGTCAGTGAATATCAGACCCTAACTAGTGCTCATCTTATTTAATGGGAAACGATCCTGGATGCAAACTTCATCTGCTTGAAAACTAGCTTCTCAAAATCTTCTCAAAAGGCTATCTGTCCTACAACGTTTTTCTACTTTACCACAGTAAAGAATATGAATAGGCCTAATTAAAAGCGAACCTACCCAGCAAGCAATAGCCGTCTTTTCAACGTCTGGGTTAAATATAGACCCGATATAGTCCGGCTATGTGTAACCCACTTTTAGCCCAAATAACATTTAATCCGGATAAATGTATTTTTTTCCAAAATAACTTGTGAGATGTATGATATTCCATCATGTAAGCAAAGATTACCGTGATTACAAGTTGTTTGGTTTACTTTATTTTACATGTTATATGTGTAGGCTGTGCGTAGCCACGATTTAGCTCGTATTCAGACCCGGCTATGCGTAACCCACTTTTAGCCCAAATAACATTTAATCTGGATAAATGTATTTTTTTTTCCAAAATAACTTGTGAGATGTATGATATTCCATCATGTAAGCAAAGTCTACCGTGATTACAAGTTGTTTGGTTTACTTTATTTTACATGTTATATGTGTAGGCTGTGCGTAGCCACGATTTAGCTCGTATTCAGACCCGGCTATGCGTAACCCAATTTTAGCCCAAATAACATTTAATCTGGATAAATGTATTTTTTTCCAAAATAACTTGTGAGATGTGTATGATATTCCATCATGTAAGCAAAGTCTACCGTGATTACAAGTTGTTTGGCTTCCTTTATTTTAGGCTACATGTTATAGGCTGTGCGGAGCCACGATTTAGCTCGTATTCAGACCCGGCTATGCATAACCCACTTTTAGCCCAAATAACATTTAATCTGGATAAATGTATTTTTTTATCCAAAATAACTTGTGAGATGTATGATATTCCATCATGTAAGCAAAGTCTACCGTGATTACAAGTTGTTTGGTTTACTTTATTTTACATGTTATATGTGTAGGCTGTGCGTAGCCACGATTTAGCTCGTATTCAGACCCGGCTATGCGTAACCCACTTTTAGCCCAAATAACATTTAATCTGGATAAATGTATTTTTTTTCCAAAATAACTTGTGAGATGTATGATATTCCATCATGTAAGCAAAGTCTACTGTGATTACAAGTTGTTTGGTTTACTTTATTTTACATGTTATATGTGTAGGCTGTGCGTAGCCACAATTTAGCTCGTATTCAGACCCGGCTATTGTAGCCCACTTTTAGTCAAAACTGATTAATTGTTGTTTTTTGCCAGGCAGTGCATGAAATGGTTGATATTCCATCATGTTCGCATTGGTATGATATCTACAAGATTCAATATGTAATTTCAAGACATGGTCGATCTGTAGTCACGATTTAGCTCCGAATTGGACGGGCTATATGGGGTCTGCTTTAGCCCACCTGGCGAAATCAAGGCAATCTGGTCTACGTACGGCTTGGCTATAGCCCAGATTCAGACCAGCGATATAGTATAAGAATATTAGTCTTTGAAATGTTTTCGCTCACACAGCTTAATATGTTTTCTGTCACACATAAACATAACATTCATACACAATCTACGATAAAAAATCTAATCACATGCAATTGCATTTCCCAACCGCTAGATGGCACAATCGAAACACTACTGAGACATGTCTACTGGGACTACTGGCATTGCGCGACTAGATCACTTTAGCCAAATTTCGCGATAAACATTTCCGCCATTTTATTTTACACGAGGCAGCTGTCGGAGAGCAACGGGCGAGCAACAGTCTGAGTGAAAACCTTCACATTTCTACTTCGATCTTGTAAGTATGCGTGTTATTTTTGATATGTTCATTGTTTAAATTAGTTAGCCTAGTTGTTATAATGTGTAGAAACCGTGACATTTTAACATTAACATTGCAGAGTAGTATTTTTCTCCAAAAAGTTAACGTTACCTGCTCGTGTTATTGCAAATGTATCTAAATTCAATGAATGTGGTAAGCATGAAACTATTCATTACTATTTTTTATTATTATAAAGATACCAGTATATTGTTTTTAAATTAGAGTAATAAATACAAGTTTTTGATTTAAAGCAAATTCCTACTTTACATAAAATTTAACAGCAGCATAGTGCAACATGAAAAGAAATTATTTAAAAAAAAAATTCCTTTCCAATTAATAAAAGGTAGAGGCAACCATAAAGTCTTTACACTTGTTTATAAATAATTACAATATGCAGCATACATTCAGTTTTCAGTGAATTTGTTTCAGATATAAAACTGAATGCTGCTTCTCCATGTTTTGTTTTGACTTTGGAGATATAAAAGTAGCTGGCTACTGTCCCAGATGACCTGAGAGGTCTGCTCTTCATAGTGCATCAGAAGATTATAAATTTACTTTGGCCTTAAAATGTTAATTTAATAACCAACTGTAGTTTTTTGATATGAATTTTTTGACAGACAGATAGCCAGTGTAAAAACCTCAGAACTGGAGTGATGTAATCCACTTTATTTGATTTAAAGACACTGTTTATTGCAAATTATCCAGCAATCGGTCAACAAAGTACAACAATTGAATATACAGAACACTTGTCAATGACTACCATTAAATGTCTTGTTACCAACATTCATCAAAATATATTTTTTGTGTGTGTTCAACAGAAGAAAGCCATACAGGTTTGGAACCAAGTGAAAGTGAGTAAATGATTACATGTTTTTTTTTTTTTTTTTTTTTTTTTAAGTGAACTACGCCTATAAGTATCTTTTTATGTTTATTAGAGTTATATGAGTAAGTGATAAAGAATGACTTATAGTGATAGTTCACTTTGAAATTAAATTTTGATATGTTTTAGCTTACCTTATGGGCATCCAAGATGTAGGTGTCTTTGTTTCCGCAGTACTTTAAATTTTTATAATCGAAACATGGATAAAATCGCCTTTAAAGTTGTCCATTTCTATTGGCGATAGTGCTGCATCCATTCACAAAAATAATGTTTTATATATTTAAGGTGGGAAATTTACAAAATATCTTCATGGAACATGATCTTTACTTAATATCCTAATGATTTTTGGCATAAAAGAAAAATCTATAATTCTGACCCATACAATGTTTTGTTGGCTATTGCCACAAATATACCCGTGCAACATAAGACTGGTTTTGTGATCCAGGGTCACATATATGAAGAGTTCAGATGCAAAAGCCTCTAAGTGCCATCTGAAATTTTCTTCTCGAATGTTCATTTTTATCAAGCTCATATATGTAAGTTCAGTAATTTCACTTAAATGACAATTAATAGGTAATTTTCATTGCCATTTAAGTGAAATTACTGAACTTGCATATATGAGCTTGATAAAAATGAACATTCGAGAAGAAAATTTCAGATGTATATATGTATGTATATAGCCTATATATGTGTGTGTATGTATATATATATACAATACGCGTATCGTTACACCCCGTATTGCATCACCATTACGCGAGCAAAAATGTTCAATTATTGATATTAATTAATTTATAATATTGATATAAATTATTGTCTATATTGATATAAATTATATAGTCTCAATCTATATTCTGTTAACTCTATATTGGCCAGCTCTAGTGTGCATCCTAGCAAAAGTGATTGACTGTAATTAGTTAAATGACTGTCAACAATGCTTTTCTTGAGCAATAATTATTTCCTTTTTCTCATTTGGCAGACGCAGTGATGACCAGCTTTCCATCAGCTACGGAATGTGAAATAAAAAATGCAATTTCTAATCATTTCAAACAAGCACCAGGGAGGGCAGGGGGTGGGGGTTATGGATCAAAAGTAAACAGTTAATTCTTAAAAAATTTAATATCTTAATTTGTTTTACATATTTTTCCAATGTTTTATTTGTTCATTTTTATGTTTGAATGTTGTCTAAGTTGTTGTTGTCTATATAATTGTTCAAAATAAATCCCTTTATATTCAATTAGTTTGGATGGATTTTCATTTATGAGAACCTGTTATATTTGAGTGAAAAGAATCCTTATGCCTCATTTTGTTGTCTATTACATGTATATGTAGTGTAATTGATGACTAGTCTATTCTTGGGCTATGGTTAGACGTCTATTAGATTTTCACTGACAGCCCAAAATCAGCCTTGTTTTAGCCTAGACCCATATTGTCTGTCTATTAGACGTATATATGTAGTCGTTTAATAGCGGTCTAATTGATGACTAGTCTATTCTTGGGCTATGGTTAGACGTCTATTGGACGTATAAATATAGTCGTTCAATAGCTGTCTATTCTTGGGCTATGGTTAGACGTCTATTGGACGTATAAATATAGTCGTTCAATAGCTGTCTGATTGTCTATTCTTGGGCTATGGTTAGACGTCTATTAGACGTATATATGTAGTCATTCAATAGCTGTCTATTCTTGGGCTATGTTTAGACGTCTATTAGATTTTCACTGACAGCCCAAAATTAGCCTTGATTTAGCCTAGACGTCTGGGCTGTGTTTAGACGGCTATTAGACGTCTATTAGACGTGAAATTGCTTGCTGGGTAGGAAGAAATGTTTATAATCCCCTTCGAAAATCGAGACGTGAGTGAAGATTTGGGGGAAAAAACAAGAGATTACAATGCAGAGATGAGTCACGATTTTTGAATATTCGATTAGTTTATTTAATTATAGAATATCGAATAGGTTGTGCAATTATTCTCTAAAATAAAAAAATAAAAATGTTTTTGGTGCTAATGCGGTGGTAACGCGTTCATATAATTAGGCCCTACGTTCTGTATAAGGTCCTGTGTCCTGAAAGATACTCCTTTTGTATGATCACATATCCGATCGCATCCAACTGCACAGCATCGCTCAGGCATGATAGGAATATTTCGCGACGAGTTGTAGTATCACCGGCGGATTAGCATTTTCTATTCCGTCAAGATGTCTGTTCCAAGTGGCGTGACGTCACGCGGGACGTCCCTATTTCGAGTAGGCCTCCATAAAAACCTAGGACAAAAGTGTGCAATGCTAAGCCAGGTTGGAAGGATCATGTAGAAGAGCTTCATACAGAGGCCCGAAATGCTTTTAAAAAATGAGTAAGGCAAAAGCAGGCATGGCCCCTTGTTTGAACATAAGAAATGCACTAATGCTAGATTTAAATATGCACTTCGCTATATTAAAAGAAATGAAAGCACTATGAGGTCAGATTCACTGGTATAGAAGCTGCAAAAAATATATATTGTAATGACTTCTGGAAAGAAATGAAAACTATTAATAATTGCAAAACATCTCTTCCATCTAATATAGATGGTGTGGTGGTCCTGATGAAATCTCACAGTTATGGCGGAAACATTATTATGACCTGTTAAACTGTGTAAAAAGTAATCTGTTTGTAGTAGATAATGTAGAATATAATGATGATGTTGTTATCACTTCTGCTGAAGTCCATGGAGCAATATTGAAGTTAAGAGATTATATTACAGCTGAACATCTTAAACTATTAAGAAACTGTGTCCTCTGGTGGCTATGTGCTACACATGTGTTTTTGTTCATGGAGAGTTACCTGATTCTACGCTGTTGTGCTGGTATCAGTTATTAAAGATAAAGTGGAGCTGATAATTACAGGCCGATAGCTCTGGCCAGTGTTATGTCCAAAGTGCTGGAGACAGTTTTACTGTGTAGACTTGAGAGGTACGTCCAGTTTACTGATAACCAATTTGGTTTTAAACGAAAGCATGGCACTGATTTGTGTATTTTTGCACTAAAGGAAATTTAAGATAGATTTAATAGGCAAAATTCCACAATGTTCTTGTGCTTCATTGATGCTTCTAAAGCATTCGATCGTGTTAATCATGAGTTAAAGTGGGTTTAACTCCCTGGTTTTTTAATTAGAATCTTGGTTTATTGGTTCTCGCATCAGACAATGAGAGTGAGATGCGGGAATGTAACGTCTGCTCCCTTCCAAGTGACCAATGGTGTTCGCCAGGGCAGAATTATGTCTCCTTTTCTTTTAATATGAATGATTTGTCTGTGATTTTAAATGCATGTGGTACAGGTTGTAGGGTTGGTGACTCACTAATAATACCTTATGTACGCTGATGATTTGGTCATTTTTAGCCCATATAGTGCAGGTCCTACAACAGCTTCTGAGAATATGCACACAGTATGGTGCTGATTTTTATATAAAATAAAATGTACTAAAGAGTAAGATCATTATTATCAGAAGTAGAGAAGATAGACAGTCAAACTTCCCTGACTTCTATCTGTCTGGCACTGCACTTGCGGTGTGCAGAGAGATATCTGGGCCATATTATTGCAATATTATTGTCTGATGATAAGGATAGCAGCGTCGGAAGCTGTATGCTCAAGCGAACGTGCTATGTCGTAAGTTTAGCATGTGCTCTGTACCTGTGAAGATCTCACTCTTTAGAGCGTATTGTACACCTTTGTATTCTGCCTACCTGTGGTGTCGTTATAAGCAAGGCAACATTAGAAAACTCATAGTGGCTTATAATGACAGCATGAGGCTTCTGCTGAGAGCTCCAAGAAGCTCCAGTGCAAGCCATATGTTTGTCAGTGTCGGGGTACCTATCTGCTCTGCAGTTTTACATAACCTGATGAATAGATTTATCTGTAGGGTATCCGAGTCAGAAAATGACTTAATCGCTGTTTTGGCAAACCCTGTATGAAGTTCTGTCAGATTTTCTAGACTGTGGAACCATTGGTGAACATGTCTGTATGTTAGACACTGAACATTGTGGAAGGCTTTGTATTTTTTGTATTTTTATGTCTTACTCTGTGTGTTTTTATTGTGTTATGGATACCCCTGGGTCTGAAATAAAGTTTATTATTATTATTATTATGAAACTATATTTAATTTCAGCAGTGAACAAAGTGTTATTTTACCTTTAAAAAAATAAAACCTTTTTGTTGCCTGCAGTTTGAGTCCGTGTCCTGACCAGTTAGACTTTGTAACTGTTATTTAGTATTCATCTCTGCTTGTAATTTGTTCTAATTTTTTTACTGACGATTCACTTATTTTTAATAAGGTTTGAAAGATGCATGATCAAATCTTATTTACAAGACATAGCTCTCACAAAGAACAATTTTAACCAAGTAAACTAAAAACAAATAAAAAAATTAAACGTAAATGTTTTTAAATAACATATTTCCAGATTTTCCTTGACTGTGTGAACCTCATTGTTTTCTCTGTATTTTCTGATTTGAAACTATAGCGCCACCTAGTGAACATTATCTACAGTAATGCTGTAGCACAGAGACCTCAGAGAATCTTAAAGTGATAGTTCACACAAAAATAATAATTCTGTCATCATTTACTCTCCCCAAACCTACTGTAAAAAGAACCTGTGCTCAATTTTCATACAGATCAAAAGATATTAAACATAAACAGCAACATAAATAGGTATCTTTAATAGAATAATCTCTAATATGTCCTGAAAGAAGAATTTTATAAGATAGGCCTACTCTTTTATACGGTTTCATATTTGTATCTCTACTTCATATCAGCACCATTTAACAGTCTTTGAAAATGTATATAACTATCAATAAAAAATGAGCATTTAAATTAATCTGATGTTCGTCTACAAGGTGTACAAGAACTGAAAGCTATTACATAGCCTTTGGAGGGCCCTGAAGGTGATCTGGAGGAGAGGGAAGATCGCCCAGCCATGGAGGTATGCGGAGGGAGTGTGCATACCAAAAGTCTGAGAACATTGACCAGTTCCGGGCAGGGCCACATTAAGAGCTCACTGGTCCCCGGGGCTATGAGTTACTGCAGGGCCCCCCACACCACTTTAGGTCACCAACTACAGAGAGAGAGAAAAAAACCCTGCATTTTTCTAAAACACTGCTGAAGTTGTTATTGAAGTTGTTGTATATTCTAATAAAGCGCAGGCAGCCATTCACCTGATAGGTCTGCCTATGTGCAGCAGCAGATCGGTCGTTCACAAGTGAAATATAGAATAAATGCATTTGATTGGTAGGCTATATCAATTCACCATGCCCTGCTGCCCACGGGGGTTTGATTGACAGGCGACCTGACCAATCATAACGCCGAATACGCAAAGGATCAGCTGTTCTATAACGGGATAATGTCTACTTTAACGCACCCTATGAGGCTGCCGAGAAACAGGTGCTGCAGATTGGGCGGAAAATGCAATAGGCGGCTCATTGTGCATTGTGAACTGTGTCAAGTTCAAAGCTTCATAAAAAAGAAATTCCACAGTAACAACTGCCTAAAATGTTAATTTCCTTAGAGGAGGCGCTGTACTATCATGGAATAATGTCCACTTTAACGCACCCTCTGAGGCGGCTTAGAAACAGCGCCGCGAAATGGGCCTAAGGCGCAATACGGCTCTTTGTGCATTGTGTAATGTCAAGTTCAAAGCTTAATAAAACAATAATTCCACAGTAAAAACTGCTCAAAATTTGGATTTCATTAGAGGAACAGCTGTCCTATAACGGGATAATGTCCACTTTAACACACCCTCGGAGGCAGCCAAGAAACAGCGCCACGAAATGGGTGGAAAATGCAATAGGAGGGTCATTGTGCATTGTGTAATGTTTCAAGTTCAAAGCTTCCTAAATAATAATTCCACAGTAAAAACTGCTTAAAATTTTGATTTCGTTAGAGTAGTAGCTGTACTATAATGGGAAAATGTACAGTTAAACGCACCCTCTGAAACGACCGTGAAACAGCACTGCGAAATGTACACAAAATGCAATAGGCGGCTCTTTGCACATTGTGTAATGTGTCAAGCTCAAAGCTTTATAAGAAAATAATTCCACAGTAAAAACTGCTTAAAATTTTGATTTCGTTAGAGTAGTAGCTCTACTAGAATGGGTTAATGTCCAGTTAAACGCGCCCTCTTAAACAGCCGATAAACAGCACCGCGAAATGTGCAGAAAATGCAATAGGCGGCTCTTTGCGCATTGTGTAATGTGTCAAGTTCAAGGCTTCATAAAAAAATAATTCCACAGTAAAAACTGCTCAATTTTGATTTCGTTTGAGTAGTAGCTCTACTATAATGTGAAAATGTCCAGTTAAACGCACCCTTTGAGGCGGCAGAGAAACAGCGGCGCGAAATGTGCAGAAAATGCAATAGGCGGCTCTTTCTGCATTGTGTAATGTGTCAAGCTCAAAGCTTCATAAGAAAATAATTCTACTGTAAAAACTGCTTAAAATTTGGATTTCTTTAGACAAACAACTCTTCTATAATGGGATAATGTCCACTTTAAATGCACCCTTTGATGCAACCTAGTAGAAAATGCACAACTAATAGGAATGATGGCGCAAAAAGGAGTCTCTGAATGTTTCTCATTTAAAACTTTAACGGTCGATAAAAAAAAAAAAAAAAGTAAATTGTGCCAATATTTCGTTTTCCACTAGATCAATATATGCTTTATTAATCCCTTTAGTCGGATTTAACGCACCCTTACTATGGCTGAGAAATGCAGAATTTCTTCTTTCATTTTTAACAGCTTGGTGCAAGCAACGCCATACACACAGGGTGCTTAAGGAAGCGTTGCGTTATTTAAAGGGGAGGTCCGCGCATCAATAAGTAACAAACGAATAAGTAACTGGATTCATATCAACAGTAAGCTGCTCCGAGCTCTCTCTTGTATGTCAGCGCGTAGTCACTCAATGTAACGTTAGTCTTTGCCCCGCGTTGTATTTTTCACTGCGTGAGTGAGAACATGATGTGCGTGAATCGTGAGAGCGTCCTGGCTTGTCACACAGTAACTAAACGAGGCGGGACTTTGCGAACGGTCACTATAATATTAATGATAATGATTCCATGAAAATGCATGGAATATACCGGCAAAGCGCAACTAAATAACAGGGCTAATTTGTTGGGGGCGTGGTAAGGCTTTGGCAATCAGATGGCTAGTAGTCAATCTGCTCCACAGCCAATCACGGGCCCCCTCCTTGCTCGGGCCCCGGGGCTTTAGCCCCGCCTAGCCCTATTGTTAATGCGGCCATGGTTCCGGGTCATCTTCTTGCTCAGTGTGGAGTAAAATCTTCTTCAGCATCATGGCCAAGATGCTCTTTAACTTCCTGTTGAGCAATAAGTACATCGACACGTCTGTGCAAAAGGGAGGAATACCAGGAATTCCTGGATGTCTGGAACACACGGGCGTGGTAACCCAGCTCATCAGGGAAGCAAGAGAAGGCAGAGGGGACCTGGCTGTACTTTGGCTGGACCTCACCAATGCCTATGGCTCAATACCCCACAAGCTGGTGGAGGTTGCACTGGAGATGCACCATGTACCGCAGAAGGTGAAAGATCTCATCCTGGACAATTACAGCAAGTTCAGCTTGAGAGTTTCCACTGGCCAGCTAACATCTGACTGGCACCAGCTGGAGGTGGGGATAATCACTGGCTGTACCATCTCAGTGACCCTCTTTGCGCTGGCCATGAGCATGCTGGTCAAGGCAGCTGAAACAGAGTGCAGAGGCCCCCTCAGCAAGGCTGGAGTAAGGCAACCTCCCATAAGAGCATTCATGGATGACCTCACAGTGACAACAACGGCAGTACCAGGAGCCAGGTGGATCCTCCAGGGGTTGGAGAGGCTCATGTCATGGGCACGCATGAGCTTCAAACCTGCAAAGTCCAGGTCTCTGGTCCTAAAGAAGGGGAAGGTTACAGACAGCTTCTGTTTCATGCTGGGAGAACACCAGATCCCATCAGTCACTGAGAGACCAGTGAAGAGCCTTGGGAAGGTCTTCAACTGCAGCCTGAATGACAGAGACTCCATTAAGTCAACCGGTGCTGACCTGGAGGGATGGTTGAGAACAGTAGATAAGTCTGGGCTCCCTGGAAGATTCAAGGCCTGGGTATACCAGCATGGAATCCTCCCAAGAATCCTCTGGCCTCTGCTTATCTATGAGGTCCCCATGACAGTGGTGGAAGGTTTTGAGCAAAAGGTGAGCAGCTATCTACGCAGATGGCTGGGCTTGCCGCGTAGCCTAAGTAATATTGGGCTATATGGGAACACCAACAAGCTCAGGCTCCCTTTTAGCTCAGTCAGGGAGGAGTTTGTCGTTGCACGGACAAGGGAACATCTGCAGTACTCTGGATCCAGAGATGCCAAAGTGTCCGGTGCAGGGATTGTTGTGAGGACAGGGAGGAAGTGGAGGGCAGCCGAGGCAGTCCAGCAGGCAGAGACGCGGCTGAAGCACAAGGCCATCCTTGGAACAGTGGCGCAAGGCAGAGCCGGACTTGGGAGTCTAACAGCGACCCGATATGACTCTGCCAGCGGAAAGGAGAGGCAGAGGCTGGTACAGGAGGAGGTGCGAGCTTCAGTCGAGGAAGAGCGAACCAGCAGAGCAGTGGCCATGCGGCAGCAAGGCGCTTGGATGAAGTGGGAGCAGGCAATGGAGCGGAGTGTCACCTGGAAGGAAATCTGGAAGTGGAGAGGTGGAAGTTCTTGATTCAGGGGGTCTATGACGTCCTCCCAAGTCCATCCAACCTGTACACATGGGGCAAAATAGAAACACCTGCATGCCCTCTTTGTTCCAAAACGGGGACATTAGAGCACATCCTGAGCAGCTGCTCCAAGGCGCTGGGTGAGGGTCGGTATCGATGGAGGCATGACCAGGTCCTCAAATCCATCGATGAGGCAATCAGCAAGGGGATCAAGGACAGCCGATTCACCCAAACTAAAGCCAAGGTTATTCACTTCATCAAGGAAGGACAAAGGCCAGAGAAAACATTGAAAAACTGCTCTGTAGGTTTGCTCTCCACGGCCCGAGACTGGGTGATGACAGTTGACCTAGAAAGGCAGCTGAAAATTCCAACACACATCACCCAGTCCAAATTGAGACCTGACATCATCTTGGTCTCTGAGGCCACAAAACACCTGATCTTGTTGGAGCTGACAGTGCCCTGCGAGGAGAGGATTGAGGAAGCTCAAGAGAGAAAGAGGGAGAAATACCAAGAACTGGTGGAGGATTGTCGGAGGAATGGATGGAGGACCAGGTGTATGCCAGTAGAGGTGGGCAGTAGGGGATTTGCCAGTTACTCCCTGAGCAAGGCCTACGGGAAGCTGGGCATAACAGGTGCTAACCGAAGAAGAGCCATAGGCAACAACGTGGAGGCAGCAGAAAAAGCATACAGATGGCTCTGGTTAAAGAGGGGAGAGCAGTGGGGGCAGTGGAATGCCACTTGGACACAGGCCGGGGTCTGAATAGCCTCGGTCGGGTCGCCTGGACGAGGGTGTCTGTTGTAAGACCCGAAACACCCAGTGACTCCTGGAAACAACACTGATGATGTGTCCAAGGTTGTGCATCAGAAGATGTTTTCTGTAAATCAATAAAAAATGAGCATTTAAATTAATCTGATGTTTGTTGAAATGTGTCTATTATTATATTATATTCTTATGGTTAAACAACTTGGTAATAGACCTACAATGTCTTCTTCTTCTTTAATTTTTTGTTTTTACCATGATCATAATATCATGGTGTTTTGAAGATCCATAGTGTTGTGTATGAATATGGTAATAATCATACAGTGATATATATATATAATATATATATATATATATATATATATATATATATATATATATATATATATATTTAGGAATTAACATCTGATTTACCACAGTATTATCACAGATCATTTTGTAATTGAAATGGTAGAAACAGCTTTGATATACTTTATCAATTTTATAGCTTGGTTTATTTTGATGTATATAAAAACAAAAATACAGACACTTTCACTTTGTCAGGTTGAGATGGGAGAAAACAATGGCATGAATAATTATGAAATATGAAAAATTGAAAATAAAATTGTTAAACAAGCATTATATTTTCACAATATAATTTGCAAATATAGCTTTTAACAATGAAAAACAAATTATGAAAATATCGCAAAACATGTTTATATTTGTAATTTTTCATTTCATTGTGTATTTCATATTACGGCAGAAAATTCATGTATTGTAATTGACAGGTGTGATGATCAGTGGAGTTGAGTTTTTACCTCCATAGTTTAAGGACGGGCTAAAATATGGAAAGAGTTTCCCAGTGAAAGACTGATCAGTGAAAGAGTAGAGATGAGAGCTGGACTCCACATCATAAAAGGAGAGCAGACCCTCCTCATAATCCACAAACACACCGACCCGCTGTGGCTTCACTCTCACACACAGAGAGACAGTGGGCTCAGCACAGGCCCAATATTCATTCCCATTCATCAGAGCCACAGTCCAGTATCCATTACTGGGACTCGATGTGATCGCTCCCTTCCTGTTAATGGATTCTCTGACCACTCCTAAAGTCCATTTAGTCTTTCCCTTCACCTGCACCTCAAAATAAAATCTCCCTGAGGAGAATCCCTCCTTTCCCAGGACACATGCACCTCTATCAAATCTCTCTGGTTTGTCTGGGAGTTTCTGTCTAATGTCTCCATGTCTCACTTGTTTTCCATCATCAGACAGGATGAGATATGGATTAGCTGTATCAGGATCCAGAGTCACATCCACTGAGAAAACAGAGAATATAAATCACAAATTCACAATACAGATATTTAGTGATGATGTCTGTAATATGTAATCAGTGTTTAATCATACTGTCGGTCAGTGATGAAGCTGTGAGTATCTGAATGTAATCTAGTGTAGTGCAGACAGCACACTGTACCTGCATACTGCTGTATCCTCTTCAGAACTGTAGAGACACATGACAATAAAACACCATCAGATCTTTGACATGTTTATGTGTGGAATTATAGACAAGATTTAAGGTTATATTTAAAGAATTGTTTACAACATCATGTTTTATCTGATCAATGTTTCTCTGCTGATATTTAAAGAATCCCTGAACTCCTATTGTGTTTGAGCTCGAAATATTCCTCCTTTTTACAACATCTTTGTGATAATTGTGAACATTTTATAAAACGTTTATTTTAGATATGCCTAATTACTGATATTAAAAGATGATGTATCTGTACGTTGTGTTTGATATTGCTGTACCAGTTAGCGTGAGTTTCTCCTGTAGAGAGTCCTGCAGTTTAGTCAGAGCTCTCCTCAGAGTCTCCAGACTCTCATCAGTCTTCACACTGATCTCAGACCAGTTCCTGGTGTTTCTAGAGCTGCACAGGGATGAGTAAATCTACAGCAGGAGAGAGGAGAAATCCTTCAGCATGGGGAGTGTTATGGTATCATATACTGCATTATCATTGATCAGAGAGCTGTTGACTGACCTGTAGGAGGTGGAGGTGATCTTCAGTGTGTGAGAGCTGCACCAGCTCAGTGTTTCTCATCTTTAGCTCAGTGATCTCCTGCTCCAGCTCTTCAATGAGCTCTTCCTCCTGTTTCTCTGCTGCTTTCTGCTGCTCCTCCATCATCTCCAGCAGTTCAGTCTGACATCTCTCAATGGAGCGGATAAGATCAGTGAAGAGCTCCACACGGGCTGCTTTCTCCTTCTCTGTGTTTCTCTGCTCAACCAGGACAATCAACACATTATTAGTGGCGTTTGTTAAAGGAGCTGTATGTAGATTTCAGCGGCCTCTAGCGGTGATGTTTCAGATTGCAACCAATAAGTTTGCTTATTGCTCAAATTTATGAGCGAGCACTGTGTATCGTGTGCCTTCAGACTGAGACGCAACACACCGGAGAAAGCATGCCACAACATGCTGGAAACTCCCACTGCAACGTTACAATATAGACTACTTTTATCAGCTTGACGTTGAACTAATGCTCCATGCTCGTACCGTAGATAAGGTTTCCTCATGATTCAAATCCCCTGCTGATGTTGATCCGTGTTTTTTTTTTTTATCAATATGTGGAGTTTGTGTTGGAGTCTGTGTTGTGCTGGGAGCAGGTCGTTTCTTGGTGTTAGACATGTCATAAGTAGCATAAGTCCATGTCATAAGTTGCAGTGTCGTCGCTGAGTACAAAGTCAGTAGGCTAGACGAGGCGAGAGGCTCGGGAGCGTGCGTGCAGGTCACGTCACTGGATTTCGCGGTAAATCCGACCCGGCACCTTCACATAAAAATAAGAATACTTGCTTTCAGAGGTAATAGCAAAACCCGCAAAGTGGATCATTTTAATGTGAGATCACAACCCCTTCACACACAGGCAATAAAAAAAGGATTCACTTTAGTAGAAAACCTACATACAACACCTTTAAGAGAAGAATCAGTGTTATTACTGATGTGTACAAAAAGAACATAACGCGGAGCGGACGCTGGCGCTGTTAGCAGCCGCTGCTCTGAGGAACTTTGAACGATTGAACGTTTTTAACGTTTCTAGCTTTTAGACTACCTTTTTAGTTCACTGTTTTATTCAACTGCCTGGACTGCATACAATTTTTGTAAGTTTGTGCACGATTTTGGATTCACCGAGATTCACTGAGATTTTGCTGCTACCTGAGACTGTTGCCTGGATTGCTGGATTCCTGCTCACCTCTCAATTTGGTTCGAGGCTGCCAGACTTTTCTTCTATCCTCCTTCAGCTGTGGCAATGATGATCGTCAAACTGACTATCTGGATTTCATTTGTGTGGATTGTCCTTTGCTCAATCTTCCATCCTGTGTATTCGCTCTATCACTACTCGGCAGCGGAATTGTTGCAGCTACGTGTGCACTACGGCGAGCCTCCGTCTGCTTTAAACCTACATCAGGATGTTGCTTTTACACCTACATCAGGATATTGCTTTTACACCACGCCGTAAATATGTTCATCGTCTGAGTTTTAAGGTTGTCTCTCCAAGTGGAATTCCTTCCATTTGGTCTACGAACCCTCATCCTCCAAGGAAACATGTTCGGACTATTGATCAAAGTGTCTTAGTCAAGCCAACTAAGACGATCACCTCTATCAACGGTAAGAACGATCTTTCATTTGGACTATGGAATATTCGATCAGTCTCTGATAAAGGTCCTTTCGTGAATGATCTACTGCTTGATCGTAAGTTCGACTTTCTTTGTCTTACTGAGACTTGGCAAGAAAAAGTAATGACTTTTACCATTTGAACCATTCTGTTCTCCTGGATATGCTTTTATCTGTAAACCACGCACTGTTGGCCGGGGCGGGGGGCTTGCAGTACTATTTAAGGAAAAATGGAAAGTTACAACTCTTCCTTAAACTGATTATTCTTCCTTTGAATCTGTTGCTTTGCAAATCAATGGATTTGTACCAACTATCATAGCTATTGTATACAGGCCTCCGAAGGCCAATTCTGTATTCTGTAACCCAGTACATTAATTTGGGTCACTAGTAATTATAATTAGTATTAGTTTATTCATATCGCTATGAAACTAATAGTAAGAGAAGAATAAGAAATAAATTGTATTTATTTTATTATAAATAATTCAAAGAATAGAAAAATGTTTCTGAATTAATTTGATTGGTGAGGTGAAAGGTTAGCCCCGCCCTCAGTTGAGAAAAAGTTTCCAGAAAAAGATCGGTATCAAGCTGAGACGCGACCGGAGATAAGAGATTGTGAACGACACGAGTGATATTAAATCAATTGAGTGAGTTAAGAAAGAATAAACTGTGATAATTTAGCAGTAAGTTATTAACAAGCACAGTAGATTTATGAGTTACTGGTTCTTTAGAGAGCTCGCGTGTGTAAAGTGCCTCGTGAAAATTGAGCGCGCCGTGCAGAAACTATAAGTTACTGAAGAGAGAGGAGAAATTTTCGAATCTTTCCTTTGGGAAATTGCTTTTCTTTTGTTCCTTGATCCATATTTCTCCTTGGTGAGTACTGTTTTCTTTATGAGAAGTGTGTTTGACTAATGAGAATATTGTTTTTAATAGTAATGTGAAAAATGCATTGGTAAAATGGGTAATAATATGAAAAAATGTTGAAAGTGTTTTATAATATACTATGTGATTGTATGTAGTTACGTTAAATAATGCAGAGACGTATTATTTGTTGAGATTGTGTATTTTTCTCTATTGGGAAGTGTGTGCCATGCGGTGCTAGCTTGCTAGCTCTGTATATAGATTAATGTGTTAATCGAGCACATGGTGATTAGCATGCATATGTATTTAAATGATTGAAGAGAGTCATATTGATTGTTTAAAAAGGTTTATTTGAATGAGATCTAATAATTGTGTTTGGCTTTGTTTTTCAAGGCCGGGTTTTTTTGTTTTGGTATATTTTTTTTCTTTTCTTTGATCTAATTCTCTGTTGAGAGTTCCTGAATTGCTGCTGAGGTTCCGTTCCGATTCCGATTCCGTGATTTCTGTCCTGCTGTGGATTTCCTATCCTTGGTTGGACTGGCGAGCCATCCCATCACTTCGTCCCTGGAAACCTGTAAAAAGTGTTGTGAGAAACAAAGTTTCTGAGTGGGTAGGACAGAACTACACACATTGTATATTTTTCCAATTTACCTGGATTTTCCTGAAGACAAGAATTCAAGTTTTTTTCTTCTTCATGGACTGAACTGTTTCCATTTTGATGAACATTCTAATTTCTTATTTTTGCAATTGAGACAACAACTGTTGAATCTGAAATTGAAATATTGAGGTTGAGATTTAGAAGAGTGACATTGGGAAATTCTGATTGTGTTTCTCTGGTACATGTCATTTAATTGAAATACTGTATATTTCTGTCATTTAATTGTTTTATTTTATTTCATTTCTAAAATCATTCCGATAACCAACAAAGAGAAAAAATATACTTACCTCTTATATAATTAATTGCAGTCCAGTAGTCTTGAGTGATTTTGTTCATTTGAATTTGTTATTAATATATATTTTGCTAGTTTTGCTTCAGTGAGTCGACCCGAAAATCTTCTGAATCTGGTCCATAATCGGAATTTATAAGATCTAGAAAACGAGCCACGCGCTACATACAAAACTTGGCGAGCCAGCCAGGAGCAAAATTGCAGCAAAGTGTAAAAGTTCAAACTTGATAATCACAAATAGACAATAAAGAGCTTAAGTGAAAAGTAAGAAAAATAACCCCCCTCGCTCTATAGGAAATCAGTTAAACAGGCAGATATGGAAATAGTGAAACGTGAGAACATTACCGTCCAGAAAGCAGTCATTGTAAGTGGCTTAACACTTTCTGACCCAGATTTAGAAATAGAAGACTGCCTGATGAAATATGGGTCCATCAAACGCAACGTAATCATTGACGATCCCAAGTCAGAGTATCACCACAGTGCTATTGTGGAATTCTCACACGAGTCTGCCATGCATAATTTAGAATCCTCACTGCCTTTAACTATCAGAAGCACACTAGATGCTAATGTTGTGTTCCAGGTACGCAGCCTGAGTAGTGTGTACACTTCTGAAACGTGTGGAAACATCACTGAAGAGTACCTGGAAGAATTGAAGGCCATCGCCAGAGGCAGTGGAAGAACTGTGCAGGAAGTGCTCCAGTGCGAGCTGCAGAAGATATCTGCGTTGATGTTTCCAGAAAGTGAACAGCCTGCAGATGACAGTAGTGTGCGAGTGAGTACCCCCACAAATTTGAATCCGGAATGTCAACTATCTGTTAATGCGCAACAAGGACAGGCAGAAACAGCTGCAATACCCTCACCAGAGATCTTTCCATTATTGAGTGTTCCAACCCAAGAACCTGATAACCCAGCCAAGGGGAGCACCCTGGCACAGTCCTCTCATAACATACGGAGTTCTGACGCCAGTGTTGCAGAGACCATGTCCTTGAACCTACCTGTTAGTGCTTTGAGTCCACCAGGAATCCAACGAGTAGTGATGGAGCATGTGGTAAAGGCCAGTGAATCCTTGTCCTCTTCGCATGCTACTTTCCGACTGAAATCCTTTTCAGGAAGAATCCCTCGCCCAAGCCATGAACCAGACTTCGACACCTGGCGTGCGAGTGTGGATTTCCTACTGAATGACAAGTCTCTCTCTGATCTACACAAGACTGGGAAGATTCTCGACAGCCTACTGCCTCCAGCCTCGGATGTCGTCAAGCACATCGGTCCATATGCCCTGCCACTAGAGTGTTTGGAACTGTTGGAGTCCGTATATGGCTCAGTGGAAGATGGAGATGAATTGTTTGCGAAGTTCATTGGCACCTTGCAAAATCAAGGGGAAAAATCCTCCACCTACCTTCACCGTCTTCATGTAATGTTGAGTGTTGCAATTAGACGAGGTGGTGTTGCTGAAGCTGAACGGAACCGTTGCCTTCTCAAGCAATTTTGCAGAGGTTGCTGGGACAACAGCCTAATCACTGAGTTGCAGCTGGAAGGAAAGAGAGTCACATCCCCTTCATTCGCTGAGCTGGTAGTTCTCATTCGTACTGCAGAGGACAAACAGACTTTAAAAGAAGAAAGGATGAGGAAGCATCTCGGAATAACCAGACATTCTACTGTTCCAATTAAATTACGAACAGCGACCCATCAACAGGTTGTGTGCTGCGGTGATGTATCTGAAGATTCCACTGACGAGGTGTCAGGCCAGTCAAGTGAAAAGCCAAAGTCAGCCAAGTCCAAAAGCAAAGCTGAAAAGTCTGAAGTCGAAACCCTGAAGAAGGAGGTTGCAAAACTTCAAGCCCAGATCTCCGCGATGAAACCAGAGCCAGTTCGTAAAGTAAAGATCAGTCCTACTGTTGAGGAATTCTCTGAATTGAGGCAGCAGATAGCTGAACTTCAAGCTCATCTTGTCCCAAGAGCGCAGAGGGAATATCGAGAGTCTCCAGTTTTGAGCACTTTTCCTGAAAAGTACCGACCCAAGCCGATGGAACCTGAGATGGATAGAAATTCAAGACCCACCTGGCAATCGCACAGCAGACCCCGCCCTGGCTATTGTTTTCATTGTGGAGAGGATGGACATCTTGCTGTTAACTGTGAAAATGAACCAAACCCTCGCAAGGTTGAAGAGAAGCGCCGTGAGTTAAGAGAGCGACAGGCCAGATGGGACCTGCAGAACATCTCCAACACTAAGCATTTAAACTGAAATCCGTCTCAGTTGCGGGGCGGACAGAGACGGGAAGAAGAGAACAATGCCCTAAGAAGAATGAATATCGGTTGCACCAGCATGCTCATGAATCTCCACGTTGTGAATTACCTACTGGATTAGTAGGGACCAGATGCACCACCAGGATTCGAATTGAAGGGAGGGAAGTGAACTGCCTTCTGGATACCGGGTCGCAGGTGACAACCATTCCCAAGTCCTACTATGATAAATATCTGTGCAAGCACCCCATGAAATCCTTGGAGCATCTTCTTGAAGTAGAGGGAGCCAACGGACAAGCCGTACCCTATTTGGGTTATGTCGAGCTCAACTTAAAGTTTCCCGAAAGTTTCCTGGGGGTGGAAGCCGAGGTCCCGACGCTAGCTCTGATAGTCCCAGACTTGACAAACATACCACAGATTCTAATTGGTACCAACTCGCTTGATGTGCTATATGCCGATTGCACTCAAAGGGGCACGGGTGCTATCAAGTCACTTTGTTATGGCTATCAGGCTGTGATAAATGTGCTGCAGAAGAGGAAATGGCAAGCTTCGAGTGGAACTGTGAGATGTGTGAAGTTAAAGGGGAACCAACAAGAGGTTGTACCGGCAGGGTGCACTGTAGTTCTGGATGGACTAATTCAAGTGAAAGGCCCTTTCTTCGAAAAATGGGTGTCAGTTGAACCACCTACAACGTCTTCATTACCTGGTGGTCTTTTGGTGGCAAGCTGTCTGCACAGTCTACCTTCAAGGCAACGCTTTGCTCAGTTACCAGTAGTAGTGAGGAATGACACTCAAACTGACCTAGTGATTCCCCCGAAGACTGTGATAGCTGAAGTCCATGCAGTCCAGCGAGTGATGAAAAAAGAGTTTTCCAAAGTGAATGCTGGAAGTGAAAAGATGGAGCCAAGTCTATCAAAGATTCCAATTGACTTTGGAGATTCTCCACTATCGTCAGATTGGAAAGAGAGAATAACATCACTGTTGAATTCCATGCCTGATGTGTTTGCGTTACATGATCTGGACTACGGACACACTGACCAAGTGAAACATCGGATAAAGCTTAGTGATGAGACCCCATTCAAGCACAGAGCCAGACCAATTCACCCCCAAGACGTGGATGCAGTCAGGCAGCATCTCCAAGAGCTTCTTGAAACTGGAGTTATCAGAGAGTCAGAGTCTCCATTCTCATCTCCTATAGTTGTGGTGCGAAAGAAGAACAATTCTGTGCGATTATGTATAGATTTCAGGAAATTAAACTCTCAGACAATCAAGGATGCATACGCCCTTCCTAACCTGGAAGAAGCTTTCTCAGTCTTGACCGGATCAAGATGGTTTTCAGTCCTCGACCTTAAGTCGGGCTACTATCAAATTGAAATGGAAGAGTCTGATAAGCAGAAGACCGCTTTCGTATGCCCATTAGGTTTCTGGGAATTTAATAGGATGCCACAAGGAATCACGAACGCACCTAGCACGTTTCAACGGTTGATGGAACGTTGTATGGGAGATCTCAATCGGAAGGAAGTGCTTGTGTTCATTGACGATCTGATAGTCTTCTCAAGAACTCTGGAAGAACATGAAGCTCGTCTGAAGGAAGTGCTCAAGAGGTTGCGTGAGTTCAAGCTAAAGCTTTCACCTGAGAAGTGCAAGTTCTGCCAAACCTCTGTCAAGTACTTAGGCCACATAGTTTCGCAGAGTGGAGTTGAAACTGATCCAGCGAAAGTGGAAGCCCTCAAAACCTGGCCAAGGCCGAAAACGCTTAAGGAGCTCAGAGCTTTTCTTGGATTCTCTGGTTATTACCGAAGGTTTGTGCAAGATTATTCGAAAATAGTGAAGCCTCTTAATGATCTCACTGCTGGGTATCCTCCATTACAGAAAGTTCGCAAGAAAAAGACAGACGAAGCAAAACAGTATTTCAGTCCGAAGGAACAGTTTGGTGAAAGATGGACGCCAGAATGTCAAAGGGCATTTGATACGGTCATTGCGAAACTCACTTCTGCTCCAGTATTAGGATTTGCTAATCCCAAACTCCCATATGTGTTGCACACAGATGCCAGTACCACCGGGCTTGGTGCAGCATTATACCAAGAGCAAGACGGACAGATGAGAGTCATCGCCTTTGCAAGCCGAGGACTTACCAGGAGTGAAGCAAAGTACCCCGCCCACAAGTTGGAATTTCTGGCGTTGAAATGGGCCGTGACCACCAAATTCAACGATTATTTGTACGGGACTGATTTCACTGTGATAACTGACAGTAATCCGTTGACCTACATCCTGTCCTCCGCAAAACTAGACGCCACCAGCTATAGGTGGCTGTCAAGTTTGTCAACATTCACTTTCAAGATACAATACCGAGCTGGGAGTAGAAATCAAGATGCGGATGGACTATCTAGAAGGCCACAAGAGGAAGTTCCAGATGACCTGGAGACACAAAAAGAGATGGAAAGAATTAGACAGTTCACTCACCATCACCTGACAGAAGACTCAACAATGATTGTTCCTGCAGAAGCCGTTGAAGCTATCTGTGAACGTCACCATCTTGGTCAGTTGTGTGGTAACCCTGGTTCTTCACATCTTCCTGTGACCTTAGTGGAATCCCTTGCTATTGATGTAGAAGCTTTGCCACAAGCCTTCCAACAAGAGGATACTTATCAGTTCACAGAGATTCCCCAGTTGTCTGAGGAGGACCTGCGGGAAAGACAGAGAATGGATCCAGAAATTGGATTAGTTATCCGACAGCTGGAGTTAAATGACAAGCCCTATTTCAAGACCATTCCACCTGAATTAATTCTATGGTTCAAAGAATGGAATCGGCTGGAGTTGAGAAATGGTGTGTTATTCAGGAGAAGCCAAAAGGAAGGAAACTCATCATACCAGCTGGCATTACCTGCTTATCTTCGTTCTGCGGTCTTAAGGGAGCTCCATGATGAAATGGGTCACATGGGCATCGAACGGACTCTCGACCTTGTTCGATCAAGATTCTTCTGGCCTAAAATGGCCTCAGCAGTGGAAAAGAAGGTCAAAACCTGCGAGCGTTGTGTTCGACGAAAGACCCTACCAGAGAAAGCTGCTCCATTGGTGAACATCAGAACTAGCCGACCGCTAGAGCTAGTTTGTATGGATTTCCTGTCATTAGAGCCTGACCTAAGTAACACCAAGGATATACTGGTAATAACTGACCATTTCACCAAATACGCTGTTGCTGTACCGACACGGAATCAGAAAGCCCAGACAGTAGCCAAATGTCTATGGGACAATTTTCTGGTGCACTACGGATTCCCAGAAAAACTCCATAGTGACCAAGGTACTGACTTTGAGTCTCGCACCATTAAAGAACTGTGCAAATGTGCTGGGATATCCAAGACTAGAACTACTCCATATCACCCGAGAGGCAATCCAGTTGAACGTTTCAATCGGACACTGCTACAAATGTTGGGAACTTTGAGCAACAAAGAAAAGTCAAAATGGAAAGATTATGTCAAACCACTTGTCCATGCTTATAATTGCACTAAGAGTGATGTGACTGGATTCTCCCCGTACGAACTAATGTTTGGGAGACAACCACGACTACCGGTTGACCTGGCGTTTGGGTTGCCAGTTGATGGTCCATCTGAATCCCATTCTCAGTACGTACAAGGTCTCAAGAAGCGACTTGAAGAAAGTTACAAGGTTGCAATGACAAATGCTGAAAAGGTAGCAGGACGAAACAAGAGGAGGTATGACAAGCGTGTTACTGTCTCTACCCTTGAAGTTGGTGATCGTGTATTGGTGAAAAACGTCCGCCTGAGAGGAAAACACAAGTTAGCAGACAAGTGGGAGCCTGACGTTTACATTGTAATCAAGAAGGCAGGAGATTTACCTGTTTACACGGTGACTCCAGAAAGAAAGAATGGACCTCTGAGGACTCTGCACAGGGATCTGCTGTTGCCCTGTGGATTCCTGTCGACACCTGATGAGCCTGTTGAGAGGAAAGTAATTCGTAAACCCAGAACCAGAGCCAGATGTGCTGAGGAACCTAAGGAGTTTGAGAGTGTGAGCGAGTGTTCAGAGTCAGACTATGATCCAGTTGACCATTATGCTCCTGAAAGGTCCTTCGAGATTGAAACCAGAATTCTGTCGAACCCAAAACCTGTTTCTTCCACTGGAAGTAGAAGGACAGTCCACTTACCTGGTGCTGAACCTGTGATGGAAAAGGATAAAGGATGTCCTAGCCCGAAAGAACCCGCTGAAAATGGAAACTTACCTGATATGGAATTCTCCAACGTGCAGAAGGCTGATCATCCTACTTCAGAGGAATTGATAGAAGGGGACCCATCAGATCTGCCTGAAGTTGAAGTTCTTGATGAAAGTTCGGTTGATAGATCTGGAAATGAAAATGAACCGATGAGGAATTGTGAGAAATTGGATGCTGAGGGTGAACAATCATCTGGAAATGCGCACAGAGAAGGAAGTATCCTTTCCCCTCAAACAGAAAGTGCCACTCCTTGTGACTCTCAACATAACCAGAGTGAATTAACTGAAACTGGAGGAGGTCTTAGACGCTCAAGGAGACAATGTGAACCCCCCAAAAGACTTCAGTACCCGCAACTGGGTAACCCTCTTAGTTTAGTTATCCAATCCCTGCTTTCAAGTCTGAGTACTGCGATTACTACCAATTTGGAAGACCCTTTGAAGTGACTCTGATAGAAATTATCTTAGTGTGAGTATGCAGAGGGACCTGCATATATTCAGGAAGGGAGAGTGTAACCCAGTACATTAATTTGGGTCACTAGTAATTATAATTAGTATTAGTTTATTCATATCGCTATGAAACTAATAGTAAGAGAAGAATAAGAAATAAATTGTATTTATTTTATTATAAATAATTCAAAGAATAGAAAAATGTTTCTGAATTAATTTGATTGGTGAGGTGAAAGGTTAGCCCCGCCCTCAGTTGAGAAAAAGTTTCCAGAAAAAGATCGGTATCAAGCTGAGACGCGACCGGAGATAAGAGATTGTGAACGACACGAGTGATATTAAATCAATTGAGTGAGTTAAGAAAGAATAAACTGTGATAATTTAGCAGTAAGTTATTAACAAGCACAGTAGATTTATGAGTTACTGGTTCTTTAGAGAGCTCGCGTGTGTAAAGTGCCTCGTGAAAATTGAGCGCGCCGTGCAGAAACTATAAGTTACTGAAGAGAGAGGAGAAATTTTCGAATCTTTCCTTTGGGAAATTGCTTTTCTTTTGTTCCTTGATCCATATTTCTCCTTGGTGAGTACTGTTTTCTTTATGAGAAGTGTGTTTGACTAATGAGAATATTGTTTTTAATAGTAATGTGAAAAATGCATTGGTAAAATGGGTAATAATATGAAAAAATGTTGAAAGTGTTTTATAATATACTATGTGATTGTATGTAGTTACGTTAAATAATGCAGAGACGTATTATTTGTTGAGATTGTGTATTTTTCTCTATTGGGAAGTGTGTGCCATGCGGTGCTAGCTTGCTAGCTCTGTATATAGATTAATGTGTTAATCGAGCACATGGTGATTAGCATGCATATGTATTTAAATGATTGAAGAGAGTCATATTGATTGTTTAAAAAGGTTTATTTGAATGAGATCTAATAATTGTGTTTGGCTTTGTTTTTCAAGGCCGGGTTTTTTTGTTTTGGTATATTTTTTTTCTTTTCTTTGATCTAATTCTCTGTTGAGAGTTCCTGAATTGCTGCTGAGGTTCCGTTCCGATTCCGATTCCGTGATTTCTGTCCTGCTGTGGATTTCCTATCCTTGGTTGGACTGGCGAGCCATCCCATCACTTCGTCCCTGGAAACCTGTAAAAAGTGTTGTGAGAAACAAAGTTTCTGAGTGGGTAGGAGAGAACTACACACATTGTATATTTTTCCAATTTACCTGGATTTTCCTGAAGACAAGAATTCAAGTTTTTTTCTTCTTCATGGACTGAACTGTTTCCATTTTGATGAACATTCTAATTTCTTATTTTTGCAATTGAGACAACAACTGTTGAATCTGAAATTGAAATATTGAGGTTGAGATTTAGAAGAGTGACATTGGGAAATTCTGATTGTGTTTCTCTGGTACATGTCATTTAATTGAAATACTGTATATTTCTGTCATTTAATTGTTTTATTTTATTTCATTTCTAAAATCATTCCGATAACCAACAAAGAGAAAAAATATACTTACCTCTTATATAATTAATTGCAGTCCAGTAGTCTTGAGTGATTTTGTTCATTTGAATTTGTTATTAATATATATTTTGCTAGTTTTGCTTCAGTGAGTCGACCCGAAAATCTTCTGAATCTGGTCCATAATCGGAATTTATAAGATCTAGAAAACGAGCCACGCGCTACATACAAAACTTGGCGAGCCAGCCAGGAGCAAAATTGCAGCAAAGTGTAAAAGTTCAAACTTGATAATCACAAATAGACAATAAAGAGCTTAAGTGAAAAGTAAGAAAAATAACCCCCCTCGCTCTATAGGAAATCAGTTAAACAGGCAGATATGGAAATAGTGAAACGTGAGAACATTACCGTCCAGAAAGCAGTCATTGTAAGTGGCTTAACACTTTCTGACCCAGATTTAGAAATAGAAGACTGCCTGATGAAATATGGGTCCATCAAACGCAACGTAATCATTGACGATCCCAAGTCAGAGTATCACCACAGTGCTATTGTGGAATTCTCACACGAGTCTGCCATGCATAATTTAGAATCCTCACTGCCTTTAACTATCAGAAGCACACTAGATGCTAATGTTGTGTTCCAGGTACGCAGCCTGAGTAGTGTGTACACTTCTGAAACGTGTGGAAACATCACTGAAGAGTACCTGGAAGAATTGAAGGCCATCGCCAGAGGCAGTGGAAGAACTGTGCAGGAAGTGCTCCAGTGCGAGCTGCAGAAGATATCTGCGTTGATGTTTCCAGAAAGTGAACAGCCTGCAGATGACAGTAGTGTGCGAGTGAGTACCCCCACAAATTTGAATCCGGAATGTCAACTATCTGTTAATGCGCAACAAGGACAGGCAGAAACAGCTGCAATACCCTCACCAGAGATCTTTCCATTATTGAGTGTTCCAACCCAAGAACCTGATAACCCAGCCAAGGGGAGCACCCTGGCACAGTCCTCTCATAACATACGGAGTTCTGACGCCAGTGTTGCAGAGACCATGTCCTTGAACCTACCTGTTAGTGCTTTGAGTCCACCAGGAATCCAACGAGTAGTGATGGAGCATGTGGTAAAGGCCAGTGAATCCTTGTCCTCTTCGCATGCTACTTTCCGACTGAAATCCTTTTCAGGAAGAATCCCTCGCCCAAGCCATGAACCAGACTTCGACACCTGGCGTGCGAGTGTGGATTTCCTACTGAATGACAAGTCTCTCTCTGATCTACACAAGACTGGGAAGATTCTCGACAGCCTACTGCCTCCAGCCTCGGATGTCGTCAAGCACATCGGTCCATATGCCCTGCCACTAGAGTGTTTGGAACTGTTGGAGTCCGTATATGGCTCAGTGGAAGATGGAGATGAATTGTTTGCGAAGTTCATTGGCACCTTGCAAAATCAAGGGGAAAAATCCTCCACCTACCTTCACCGTCTTCATGTAATGTTGAGTGTTGCAATTAGACGAGGTGGTGTTGCTGAAGCTGAACGGAACCGTTGCCTTCTCAAGCAATTTTGCAGAGGTTGCTGGGACAACAGCCTAATCACTGAGTTGCAGCTGGAAGGAAAGAGAGTCACATCCCCTTCATTCGCTGAGCTGGTAGTTCTCATTCGTACTGCAGAGGACAAACAGACTTTAAAAGAAGAAAGGATGAGGAAGCATCTCGGAATAACCAGACATTCTACTGTTCCAATTAAATTACGAACAGCGACCCATCAACAGGTTGTGTGCTGCGGTGATGTATCTGAAGATTCCACTGACGAGGTGTCAGGCCAGTCAAGTGAAAAGCCAAAGTCAGCCAAGTCCAAAAGCAAAGCTGAAAAGTCTGAAGTCGAAACCCTGAAGAAGGAGGTTGCAAAACTTCAAGCCCAGATCTCCGCGATGAAACCAGAGCCAGTTCGTAAAGTAAAGATCAGTCCTACTGTTGAGGAATTCTCTGAATTGAGGCAGCAGATAGCTGAACTTCAAGCTCATCTTGTCCCAAGAGCGCAGAGGGAATATCGAGAGTCTCCAGTTTTGAGCACTTTTCCTGAAAAGTACCGACCCAAGCCGATGGAACCTGAGATGGATAGAAATTCAAGACCCACCTGGCAATCGCACAGCAGACCCCGCCCTGGCTATTGTTTTCATTGTGGAGAGGATGGACATCTTGCTGTTAACTGTGAAAATGAACCAAACCCTCGCAAGGTTGAAGAGAAGCGCCGTGAGTTAAGAGAGCGACAGGCCAGATGGGACCTGCAGAACATCTCCAACACTAAGCATTTAAACTGAAATCCGTCTCAGTTGCGGGGCGGACAGAGACGGGAAGAAGAGAACAATGCCCTAAGAAGAATGAATATCGGTTGCACCAGCATGCTCATGAATCTCCACGTTGTGAATTACCTACTGGATTAGTAGGGACCAGATGCACCACCAGGATTCGAATTGAAGGGAGGGAAGTGAACTGCCTTCTGGATACCGGGTCGCAGGTGACAACCATTCCCAAGTCCTACTATGATAAATATCTGTGCAAGCACCCCATGAAATCCTTGGAGCATCTTCTTGAAGTAGAGGGAGCCAACGGACAAGCCGTACCCTATTTGGGTTATGTCGAGCTCAACTTAAAGTTTCCCGAAAGTTTCCTGGGGGTGGAAGCCGAGGTCCCGACGCTAGCTCTGATAGTCCCAGACTTGACAAACATACCACAGATTCTAATTGGTACCAACTCGCTTGATGTGCTATATGCCGATTGCACTCAAAGGGGCACGGGTGCTATCAAGTCACTTTGTTATGGCTATCAGGCTGTGATAAATGTGCTGCAGAAGAGGAAATGGCAAGCTTCGAGTGGAACTGTGAGATGTGTGAAGTTAAAGGGGAACCAACAAGAGGTTGTACCGGCAGGGTGCACTGTAGTTCTGGATGGACTAATTCAAGTGAAAGGCCCTTTCTTCGAAAAATGGGTGTCAGTTGAACCACCTACAACGTCTTCATTACCTGGTGGTCTTTTGGTGGCAAGCTGTCTGCACAGTCTACCTTCAAGGCAACGCTTTGCTCAGTTACCAGTAGTAGTGAGGAATGACACTCAAACTGACCTAGTGATTCCCCCGAAGACTGTGATAGCTGAAGTCCATGCAGTCCAGCGAGTGATGAAAAAAGAGTTTTCCAAAGTGAATGCTGGAAGTGAAAAGATGGAGCCAAGTCTATCAAAGATTCCAATTGACTTTGGAGATTCTCCACTATCGTCAGATTGGAAAGAGAGAATAACATCACTGTTGAATTCCATGCCTGATGTGTTTGCGTTACATGATCTGGACTACGGACACACTGACCAAGTGAAACATCGGATAAAGCTTAGTGATGAGACCCCATTCAAGCACAGAGCCAGACCAATTCACCCCCAAGACGTGGATGCAGTCAGGCAGCATCTCCAAGAGCTTCTTGAAACTGGAGTTATCAGAGAGTCAGAGTCTCCATTCTCATCTCCTATAGTTGTGGTGCGAAAGAAGAACAATTCTGTGCGATTATGTATAGATTTCAGGAAATTAAACTCTCAGACAATCAAGGATGCATACGCCCTTCCTAACCTGGAAGAAGCTTTCTCAGTCTTGACCGGATCAAGATGGTTTTCAGTCCTCGACCTTAAGTCGGGCTACTATCAAATTGAAATGGAAGAGTCTGATAAGCAGAAGACCGCTTTCGTATGCCCATTAGGTTTCTGGGAATTTAATAGGATGCCACAAGGAATCACGAACGCACCTAGCACGTTTCAACGGTTGATGGAACGTTGTATGGGAGATCTCAATCGGAAGGAAGTGCTTGTGTTCATTGACGATCTGATAGTCTTCTCAAGAACTCTGGAAGAACATGAAGCTCGTCTGAAGGAAGTGCTCAAGAGGTTGCGTGAGTTCAAGCTAAAGCTTTCACCTGAGAAGTGCAAGTTCTGCCAAACCTCTGTCAAGTACTTAGGCCACATAGTTTCGCAGAGTGGAGTTGAAACTGATCCAGCGAAAGTGGAAGCCCTCAAAACCTGGCCAAGGCCGAAAACGCTTAAGGAGCTCAGAGCTTTTCTTGGATTCTCTGGTTATTACCGAAGGTTTGTGCAAGATTATTCGAAAATAGTGAAGCCTCTTAATGATCTCACTGCTGGGTATCCTCCATTACAGAAAGTTCGCAAGAAAAAGACAGACGAAGCAAAACAGTATTTCAGTCCGAAGGAACAGTTTGGTGAAAGATGGACGCCAGAATGTCAAAGGGCATTTGATACGGTCATTGCGAAACTCACTTCTGCTCCAGTATTAGGATTTGCTAATCCCAAACTCCCATATGTGTTGCACACAGATGCCAGTACCACCGGGCTTGGTGCAGCATTATACCAAGAGCAAGACGGACAGATGAGAGTCATCGCCTTTGCAAGCCGAGGACTTACCAGGAGTGAAGCAAAGTACCCCGCCCACAAGTTGGAATTTCTGGCGTTGAAATGGGCCGTGACCACCAAATTCAACGATTATTTGTACGGGACTGATTTCACTGTGATAACTGACAGTAATCCGTTGACCTACATCCTGTCCTCCGCAAAACTAGACGCCACCAGCTATAGGTGGCTGTCAAGTTTGTCAACATTCACTTTCAAGATACAATACCGAGCTGGGAGTAGAAATCAAGATGCGGATGGACTATCTAGAAGGCCACAAGAGGAAGTTCCAGATGACCTGGAGACACAAAAAGAGATGGAAAGAATTAGACAGTTCACTCACCATCACCTGACAGAAGACTCAACAATGATTGTTCCTGCAGAAGCCGTTGAAGCTATCTGTGAACGTCACCATCTTGGTCAGTTGTGTGGTAACCCTGGTTCTTCACATCTTCCTGTGACCTTAGTGGAATCCCTTGCTATTGATGTAGAAGCTTTGCCACAAGCCTTCCAACAAGAGGATACTTATCAGTTCACAGAGATTCCCCAGTTGTCTGAGGAGGACCTGCGGGAAAGACAGAGAATGGATCCAGAAATTGGATTAGTTATCCGACAGCTGGAGTTAAATGACAAGCCCTATTTCAAGACCATTCCACCTGAATTAATTCTATGGTTCAAAGAATGGAATCGGCTGGAGTTGAGAAATGGTGTGTTATTCAGGAGAAGCCAAAAGGAAGGAAACTCATCATACCAGCTGGCATTACCTGCTTATCTTCGTTCTGCGGTCTTAAGGGAGCTCCATGATGAAATGGGTCACATGGGCATCGAACGGACTCTCGACCTTGTTCGATCAAGATTCTTCTGGCCTAAAATGGCCTCAGCAGTGGAAAAGAAGGTCAAAACCTGCGAGCGTTGTGTTCGACGAAAGACCCTACCAGAGAAAGCTGCTCCATTGGTGAACATCAGAACTAGCCGACCGCTAGAGCTAGTTTGTATGGATTTCCTGTCATTAGAGCCTGACCTAAGTAACACCAAGGATATACTGGTAATAACTGACCATTTCACCAAATACGCTGTTGCTGTACCGACACGGAATCAGAAAGCCCAGACAGTAGCCAAATGTCTATGGGACAATTTTCTGGTGCACTACGGATTCCCAGAAAAACTCCATAGTGACCAAGGTACTGACTTTGAGTCTCGCACCATTAAAGAACTGTGCAAATGTGCTGGGATATCCAAGACTAGAACTACTCCATATCACCCGAGAGGCAATCCAGTTGAACGTTTCAATCGGACGCTGCTACAAATGTTGGGAACTTTGAGCAACAAAGAAAAGTCAAAATGGAAAGATTATGTCAAACCACTTGTCCATGCTTATAATTGCACTAAGAGTGATGTGACTGGATTCTCCCCGTACGAACTAATGTTTGGGAGACAACCACGACTACCGGTTGACCTGGCGTTTGGGTTGCCAGTTGATGGTCCATCTGAATCCCATTCTCAGTACGTACAAGGTCTCAAGAAGCGACTTGAAGAAAGTTACAAGGTTGCAATGACAAATGCTGAAAAGGTAGCAGGACGAAACAAGAGGAGGTATGACAAGCGTGTTACTGTCTCTACCCTTGAAGTTGGTGATCGTGTATTGGTGAAAAACGTCCGCCTGAGAGGAAAACACAAGTTAGCAGACAAGTGGGAGCCTGACGTTTACATTGTAATCAAGAAGGCAGGAGATTTACCTGTTTACACGGTGACTCCAGAAAGAAAGAATGGACCTCTGAGGACTCTGCACAGGGATCTGCTGTTGC
Source organism: Rutilus rutilus (assembly GCA_021464565.1). Taxonomy (NCBI): domain Eukaryota; kingdom Metazoa; phylum Chordata; class Actinopteri; order Cypriniformes; family Leuciscidae; genus Rutilus; species Rutilus rutilus. The sequence goes on from JAJAQA010000013.1 coordinate 5,907,811, forward strand.
CCTGTGGATTCCTGTCGACACCTGATGAGCCTGTTGAGAGGAAAGTAATTCGTAAACCCAGAACCAGAGCCAGATGTGCTGAGGAACCTAAGGAGTTTGAGAGTGTGAGCGAGTGTTCAGAGTCAGACTATGATCCAGTTGACCATTATGCTCCTGAAAGGTCCTTCGAGATTGAAACCAGAATTCTGTCGAACCCAAAACCTGTTTCTTCCACTGGAAGTAGAAGGACAGTCCACTTACCTGGTGCTGAACCTGTGATGGAAAAGGATAAAGGATGTCCTAGCCCGAAAGAACCCGCTGAAAATGGAAACTTACCTGATATGGAATTCTCCAACGTGCAGAAGGCTGATCATCCTACTTCAGAGGAATTGATAGAAGGGGACCCATCAGATCTGCCTGAAGTTGAAGTTCTTGATGAAAGTTCGGTTGATAGATCTGGAAATGAAAATGAACCGATGAGGAATTGTGAGAAATTGGATGCTGAGGGTGAACAATCATCTGGAAATGCGCACAGAGAAGGAAGTATCCTTTCCCCTCAAACAGAAAGTGCCACTCCTTGTGACTCTCAACATAACCAGAGTGAATTAACTGAAACTGGAGGAGGTCTTAGACGCTCAAGGAGACAATGTGAACCCCCCAAAAGACTTCAGTACCCGCAACTGGGTAACCCTCTTAGTTTAGTTATCCAATCCCTGCTTTCAAGTCTGAGTACTGCGATTACTACCAATTTGGAAGACCCTTTGAAGTGACTCTGATAGAAATTATCTTAGTGTGAGTATGCAGAGGGACCTGCATATATTCAGGAAGGGAGAGTGTAACTGTCACATTCACCGTCTGTCATCGTCCTGTCTGCACTACAGTTCCCAGAATCCTCCTTGTTTCCACACCTGAACTCACTCCCTTCATTACCCGCCTGTTCGTCATCATCATCATCTGCATCACCTGTCTTGTGTTCATCTGTGTGTGTATTTAAGTTCCTGGTTTTCACTCTGCACTTGTCGGTCAATGTTTATGTTAAGGTTCTATCTATGTTCTTTGCCCTCGCTCCCTGTTCTTTGTATTTTGTGATTATTGAGCATTAAAACCTCGTAATAGATCTCCGTGTTCATCTCCTTCTTCATCCACCCCAGGAACCCTGACAGATTGACCGACCGTAAGAAACCATGGGGAGATTGATTGCGGGGATCTTCTGGCCCCGAGCTCGTAAGCTGGTGTCGAACAGTGCAGACCTGGCTTTGAAGATGTTCGACCCAGCCTTCATGTCAGTCAGAAAAGCCATTGTTCACGCCAGTCCAGCCAAGCCTGCACTTCACGCCAGTCCAGCCGAGCCTGCACTTCACGCCAGTCCAGCCGAGCCTGCACTTCACGCCAGTCCAGCCGAGCCTGCACTTCACGCCAGATCTGCCGAAGCCAAGGCAGTATGCGTCATGCCCGCCGCCCCTGAGACTGTGAGCGTTATGCCTGCTGCGCCTGTGACAGACAGCGTCATGCCCGCAGAGCTTTTGTTTTCTTTTATTCCGTCGACCCTGAAGCTCCCTTCACCGCTGGTTCCGTCCAGCTCAAAGCCTTCACCGCTGGTTCCGCCCAGCTCAGAGCCCTCTTTGCCGCTGGTTCCGCCCAGCTCAGAGCCCTCTTCGCCGCTGGTTCCGCCCAGCTCAGAGCCCTCTTCGCCGCTGGTTCCGCCCAGCTCAGAGCCCTCTTCGCCGCTGGTCCCGCCCAGCTCAGAGCCCTCTTCGCCGCTGGTCCCGCCCAGCTCAGAGCCCCCTTCGCCGCTGGTCCCGCCCAGCTCAGAACCCTCTTCGCCGCTGGTCCCGCCCAGCTCAGAGCCCTCTTCGCCGCTGGTCCCGCCCAGCTCAGAGCCCTCTTCGCCGCTGGTCCCGCCCAGCTCAGAGCCCTCTTCGCCGCTGGTTCCGCCCAGCTCAGAGCCCTCTTCGCCGCTGGTTCCGCCCAGCTCAGAGCCCTCTTCGCCGCTGGTCCTGCCCAGCTCAGAGCCCTCTTCGCCGCTGGTTCCGCCCAGCTCAGAGCCCTCTTCGCCGCTGGTTCCGCCCAGCTCAGAGCCCTCTTCGCCGCTGGTCCTGCCCAGCTCAGAGCCCTCTTCGCCGCTGGTCCTGTCCAGCACAAAGCCCTCATCGCTGGATCTGCCCAGCACAAAGCCCTCATCGCTGGATCTGCCCAGCACAAAGCCCTCATCGCTGGATCTGCCCAGCACAAAGCCCTCGTCGCTGGATCTGCCCAGCACCGAGCCCTCATCGCTGGATCTGCCCAGCACCGAGCCCTCGTCGCTGGATCTGCCCAGCACCGAGCCCTCTCTAGTACCCGGGACTTTTCCCAAGTATTTTTTGGGGGGGGGCCATAGGGCTCCGCCATGGCCACCTGAAGGGTCTTCACCACCATGGCCACCTGAAGGGTCTTCTCCGCCATGGCCACCTGAAGGGTCTTCTCCGCCATGGCCACCTGAAGGGTCTTCACCACCATGGCCACCTGAAGGGTCTTCTCCGCCATGGCCACCTGAAGGGTCTTCTCCGCCGTGGCCACCTGAAGGGTCTTCACCGCCGTGGCCACCTGAAGGGTCTTCTCCGCCATGGCCACCCGAAGGGTCTTCTCCGCCGTGGCCACCCGAAGGGTCTTCACCGCCGTGGCCACCTGAAGGGTCTTCACCGCCGTGGCCACCTGAAGGGTCTTCTCCGCCATGGCCACCCGAAGGGTCTTCTCCGCCATGGCCACCCGAAGGGTCTTCTCCGCCATGGCCACCCGAAGGGTCTTCACCGCCGTGGCCACCTGAAGGGTCTTCACCGCCGTGGCCACCTGAAGGGTCTTCTCCGCCATGGCCACCCGAAGGGTCTTCTCCGCCATGGCCACCCGAAGGGTCTTCTCCGCCATGGCCACCCGAAGGGTCCGCACCGCCTTGGCCACCCGAAGGGTCCGGACCGCCATGGCCACCCGAAGGGTCCTCACTGCCGTGGTCGCCTGAGGGGACATCACCGCCGTGGCCACCCGAAGGGTCCTCTCCGCCGTGGCCACCCGAAGGGTCCTCACCGCCGTGGCCGCCCGAGGGGTCGTCTCTGTCCTGGCCACGCCCACAGCCTGCTCCACCGTGACCACACCCACAGTCTGCTCCGCCCTGGAGGCTTCCTGCCTTGTCTCCCTTGCCTTGTCTTCCCCGTCAGCCTCCAGGGCGCCCACCCTCCCACCCCTTTGGTCTTTCTACGGCGCGAGGACGCGCCTACCGGGAGGGGGGAGTAATGTCACATTCACCGTCTGTCATCGTCCTGTCTGCACTACAGTTCCCAGAATCCTCCTTGTTTCCACACCTGAACTCACTCCCTTCATTACCCGCCTGTTCGTCATCATCATCATCTGCATCACCTGTCTTGTGTTCATCTGTGTGTGTATTTAAGTTCCTGGTTTTCACTCTGCACTTGTCGGTCAATGTTTATGTTAAGGTTCTATCTATGTTCTTTGCCCTCGCTCCCTGTTCTTTGTATTTTGTGATTATTGAGCATTAAAACCTCGTAATAGATCTCCGTGTTCATCTCCTTCTTCATCCACCCCAGGAACCCTGACAGTAACCCAGTACATTAATTTGGGTCACTAGTAATTATAATTAGTATTAGTTTATTCATATCGCTATGAAACTAATAGTAAGAGAAGAATAAGAAATAAATTGTATTTATTTTATTATAAATAATTCAAAGAATAGAAAAATGTTTCTGAATTAATTTGATTGGTGAGGTGAAAGGTTAGCCCCGCCCTCAGTTGAGAAAAAGTTTCCAGAAAAAGATCGGTATCAAGCTGAGACGCGACCGGAGATAAGAGATTGTGAACGACACGAGTGATATTAAATCAATTGAGTGAGTTAAGAAAGAATAAACTGTGATAATTTAGCAGTAAGTTATTAACAAGCACAGTAGATTTATGAGTTACTGGTTCTTTAGAGAGCTCGCGTGTGTAAAGTGCCTCGTGAAAATTGAGCGCGCCGTGCAGAAACTATAAGTTACTGAAGAGAGAGGAGAAATTTTCGAATCTTTCCTTTGGGAAATTGCTTTTCTTTTGTTCCTTGATCCATATTTCTCCTTGGTGAGTACTGTTTTCTTTATGAGAAGTGTGTTTGACTAATGAGAATATTGTTTTTAATAGTAATGTGAAAAATGCATTGGTAAAATGGGTAATAATATGAAAAAATGTTGAAAGTGTTTTATAATATACTATGTGATTGTATGTAGTTACGTTAAATAATGCAGAGACGTATTATTTGTTGAGATTGTGTATTTTTCTCTATTGGGAAGTGTGTGCCATGCGGTGCTAGCTTGCTAGCTCTGTATATAGATTAATGTGTTAATCGAGCACATGGTGATTAGCATGCATATGTATTTAAATGATTGAAGAGAGTCATATTGATTGTTTAAAAAGGTTTATTTGAATGAGATCTAATAATTGTGTTTGGCTTTGTTTTTCAAGGCCGGGTTTTTTTGTTTTGGTATATTTTTTTTTCTTTTCTTTGATCTAATTCTCTGTTGAGAGTTCCTGAATTGCTGCTGAGGTTCCGTTCCGATTCCGATTCCGTGATTTCTGTCCTGCTGTGGATTTCCTATCCTTGGTTGGACTGGCGAGCCATCCCATCACTTCGTCCCTGGAAACCTGTAAAAAGTGTTGTGAGAAACAAAGTTTCTGAGTGGGTAGGAGAGAACTACACACATTGTATATTTTTCCAATTTACCTGGATTTTCCTGAAGACAAGAATTCAAGTTTTTTTCTTCTTCATGGACTGAACTGTTTCCATTTTGATGAACATTCTAATTTCTTATTTTTGCAATTGAGACAACAACTGTTGAATCTGAAATTGAAATATTGAGGTTGAGATTTAGAAGAGTGACATTGGGAAATTCTGATTGTGTTTCTCTGGTACATGTCATTTAATTGAAATACTGTATATTTCTGTCATTTAATTGTTTTATTTTATTTCATTTCTAAAATTATTCCGATAACCAACAAAGAGAAAAAATATACTTACCTCTTATATAATTAATTGCAGTCCAGTAGTCTTGAGTGATTTTGTTCATTTGAATTTGTTATTAATATATATTTTGCTAGTTTTGCTTCAGTGAGTCGACCCGAAAATCTTCTGAATCTGGTCCATAATCGGAATTTATAAGATCTAGAAAACGAGCCACGCGCTACAATTCCAACAGGAATTTCCAACATTTTTAACTTCTCTTTGTTCATTGTCTCCAAACGTGGTTTTGGTTGGTGATTTTAATGTCCATTTACATTTACATTTACATTTAGTCATTTAGCAGACGCTTTTATCCAAAGCGACTTACAAATCAGGACTAAATTAAGCGAGTCATCATGAAGAGGCAAAAGACAACAACAACGCAAGAAGTGTTCAGAATACGAAGTTCAGGCATTATTCAGAGTAGCATAAGCATGATAAGTGGGATTTTAAGGGAAAGGTTTTTTTTTTATTTTTTTTTTTGTTTTGTTTTTATGAGTTTAGGTGCTCATGGAAGAGATGGGTTTTCAGCTGTTTTTTGAATGTTGTCAGGGATTCAGCATTCCGGATGAGGGTGGGGAGAGTGTTCCACCAGCATGGAACTGTGAATGAGAATGATCTGGAAAGTGATCTTGTGGCTTTCTGTGATGGAACCACGAGACGTCGCTTGTTGATTGATCGTAGGCGTCTGGTGGGGATGTAGGGTCGTAGGAGTGAGTGAAGGTAGGAGGGAGCTGAGCCTGTGATAGATCTGTAAGCAAGCGTCAATGCCTTGAACTTGATGCGAGCAGCGAGAGGTAGCCAGTGCAGAGAGATTAACAGAGGGGTGACGTGGGCCCTCTTGGGCTCGTTGAAGACAAGACGAGCTGCAGCATTCTGGATCATCTGAAGAGGTTTGGTAGCACATGCTGGAAGTCCGGCCAGAAGAGCATTGCAGTAGTCAAGCCTAGAAATGACCAGGGCCTGGACGAGGAGTTGTGTTGCGTGCTCAGTTAGGAAAGGCCTGATCTTCCTGATGTTGTGCAGCGCAAACCTGCATGATCGAGCTGTCTTTGAAATGTGATCTGTGAAGGTCAGCTGGTCATCAAACGTTACTCCCAGATTTCTGACCGACCTTGATGGTGTGATTGATGATGAATCAAGCTGGATGGTGAAGTCGTGCTGTAGAGACGGATTGGCAGGGAGGACGAGCAGCTCAGTCTTTGCCAGGTTGAGCTGCAGGTGATGTTCCTTCATCCATGTGGAGATGTCTGCCAGACAGCTCGAGACCCGTGCAGCTACTGTGGGATCATCTGGTCGAAATGAGAGGAAGAGTTGTGTGTCATCAGCATAGCAGTGGTAGGAGAAACCATGTGCCTGTATGATGTGTCCCAGTGATGTAGTGTAGATGGAGAAGAGGAGGGGACCGAGAACTGAACCCTGGGGAACCCCTGTGGTCAGTTGATGTGCTCTGGATACCTCGCCTCTCCATGCGACTTTGAAGGACCTACCTGTGAGATAGGATTCAAACCAGTCGAGTGAAGTTCCTGTGATGCCCAGTGATGAGAGGCTGGACATAAGGATCTGATGGTTCACGGTGTCGAAGGCAGCAGACAGATCAAGGAGAATGAGGAGTGAAGATTTGGAAGCAGCTTTTGCAATCCGTAGGGCTTCTGTGACCGACAGTAATGCAGTCTCAGTTGAATGCCCTTTCTTGAAGCCAGATTGGTTGACATCCAGCTGGTTGTTTAGAGACAAGAAGGATGTTACTTGGTTGAAAACAGCTCTTTCAAGTGTTTTTGCAATGAATGGTAGGAGAGAGATGGGTCTGTAATTCTCTACAAAAGATGTGTTTAGCGTTGGTTTTTTAAGCAGTGGAGTGACCCGAGCCTGCTTGAATGCTGTAGGGAAGGTGCCAGTATGGAGGGATGAGTTGATGATGTGTGTGAGTGCTGGTAGAAGTGTGGGAGAGATGGCTTGTAGAAGGTGTGAGGGGATGGGGTCTAGAGGGCAGGTGGTAGGGTGACTGGAGAGGAGAAGTGTAGATACTTCTTCCTCTGTTAGCGGCGAAAAGGAGGACAGAGGGGTATTGGCTGTGGAAGGGGTCGGTCTGGGTTCCTGTGTGTGTGGAGCTGAGAATTGACTGCTGATAGTTGTTGTTTTGTTGGTGAAGAAGTTTGCAAAATCATCGGCAGTTAAGGAGGAGGAGGGTGGTGGTGGAGGTGGACAGAGGAGTGAGTTGAATGTCTTGAAGAGTAGTCGTGCGTTGGAGGAGCTGTTGATCTTGTTGTGGAAATAAGAAGATTTTGCAGCATGAACATCAGCAGAAAAGGACGAGAGGAGAGATTAGTCCATGTGGATAATACAGAAAATTCATGTTCTAGAGTTTTTATCATGCCTAGATAGTTTTGGACTACAGCAATTTATCAATGTCCCAACTCATTCAAAAGGTCATACTCTTGATTTGATCTGCTGTTCAGGTGTGATTCCTGGAAATTGCACTACTTCTGACTTATCACTGTCAGACCACTTGCTGGTGTCTTTCAATGTCTCTTTATCTGTGTTTAAGCCTAATTTGAGTCGTACAATCACATTTTGTAATATTAAGAACATTGATCCCTCAATTCTTGGTAGTGATCGACCGATATATCAGGACGATATTTGCGGGTTTTACGTGTATCGGCCGATACGCGGCTGCTGCGTTCGCCGATAATTTTTTCCCGGCATTATTTACAGACAGGCGTCCGCAGGCAGCTCTGTGTTGCTGGAGACGCTGCAGTTCACTTTCAGCCCATGCACTGCCCCTCCCACACTAGCAGAGAGGTGGAAGCCGCTTCAAGACGACGGTAAGTTTTAAACTTTAAAAGCATCTTTGAACTGTTTGACTTAGCTGAAATATTGCCATACACTTTGTTGCTCATGTAGAAACATGTTGCTCTATATGTGCTTGCAACTATAGCTAAGCAAGTTTGTGGGTCCAAATGGAAAACGCGAATGCCTCATCTATAAAACTGCTTATTGTATTTAGGGAGCTGCAAATAGCTAAGTTTGAGGCTATCCATATGCATACGGCAGCTGATACGAACACTGGTGTTGAAATGGCAACAAATCCAATGTGGCAGCATTTTACGCAGCCTACTCCAGGTAGGGCTCGCTGCAACATCTGCAATATATTGGTGAGCATGGGAGCTGAAAAGGCAAAGACGAAAAATACTTCCAATATGTGGAGCCTCTTGAAACGTCACCACCTTGAGGCCTTTAATGAAGCACAAAAAGAAAAGGATGATCGAGCAGCAGCTTCTACTTCTGCAGCAAGTTCAACACAGCCTAATCTTGTGCAGATGTTCGATGCCCAAAGGAAATGGGGTAATTCCGACACCAGGTCCAAAAAAGTTAATCTAGCCATAGTTGAGATGATTGCCACAGACAATCATCCATTTACAGTTGTCTCTTGTGTTGGTTTTAAAAGGTTGGTGGCATTGCTGGAGCCCAGATACACCATCAAAACAGAAAAGTTCTATCGCACTGACCTCTTTGAAGATGTTCACACAAAAGTAGAAAACAAAATCAAGGAGCTGGTCACATTAGAAAATGCAGGCCCCTATTTGGCATTTACAACGGATTGTTGGTCTGGTGACACAGAATCCCTAATGAGCCTGACCTGTCATTTCATTGACAGTGACTGGGAAAGGAAACAAATTGTCCTCAATGTCAAAGCCATGCATGGCTCTCACACAGGTGAATATATCAGCGAGGTGTTCCTCAGTCTGCTGAGGCATTGGGACATCGACACAGAAAGAGTCGTGCTTGTGCTTTGCGATAGTGGAGCCAATATGATTAAAGGGATGAGGCCCACCGAAGTACCCGATCTCAGCTGCAGTGCTCACACACTTCAGCTGGTGGTAAATGACGGGATCAACAGCCAGCGAGCAGTGATGGACATTGTTGCAAAATTAAAGTCCTCTGCTACCCATTTTTACCATTCTATACTGGCAAAACAGCGTTTGAAGGACATTCAAAAAGAACTTGACCTCCCCTAGAATAATCCAGTCGGTGCCAACACACTGGAACTCCACTCTTCACATGTTGGAGAGCATGCTGGAGCAGAAACGGGCACTTACTGTATGCAGGGGAACATGGAAAGATACCAATCCTAACAGCAGATCAGTGGACTCTTGTGGGCAATTTGATTGACACACTGAGCCCGCTTGAACAGATAACACTGGAAATGAGCAGATCAGACTCATCAATATCGTGCATAATTCCCAGCATCACAGTCCTAAAAATGCTACTTGAAGTTGAGGGTGCAAAAGCAAGGGGCATCAAAACACTCCGTGACACTATACTAGACAGTTTAAAGGCAAGGTTCGAAAACGCAGACAAGACCAAATGATTAGTCCTCGCAACACTGCTAGATCCTTGCTACAGGGGTCATGCCTTGGCACTAGGCACACTGAGCACTGCAAAAGACTGGATAAAGGATGAGCATGCCACTCTGTCTGAGGCTAAGAAACAGATGAGGGCTTCCACAGAAGATAGAGGCCCGGATCCAAAACGGATAAGGGTGGAGGAAGAAGAGGAGGAAGACGCTAGTCCGTCTGACATGCTTGAACAGATGTATGCCAACCTTCTCTGGGCACACGGACCAACCTCTGAGGAGACTGATGATGAGGAGGAGCAGCTTTTCACTCAGCAGCTGGATCAATACCTACGGGAGCCGTTGATCGACAGACAGACGGGCCAACCACTTGCATGCTGGAACAAAATGCATCCCGCTTGCACCTTCTGGCACCACTCGCCAGAAAATTTCTCAGTCCACCCCCCTCCTCTGTTCCCAGTGATACCCCTTTTCCACCAAGGCAGAGCTGGTGCTGGTTCGGAGCCAGAGCCTAGTTTCAAATCGGTTCTTTGTTTTTCCACCGCCAAAGCACCAGCTCCGAACCAGTAAAACTGATTCTTAAGTAGCGCCAAATCATTGCAGGGTCTAGAACGGAGCCAAGAAAGAACCGCTTGCGTCAGGGGCTGGGGTCGGGGTTACCGTGACCAACAAGACGAATAGAAACTTGTGACCACCATTTTTAAATAGCAGCTAGTTGAGCTAATAGCAGCTCGATTATAATATCCGTCTATGTAAGTTACGGCGAGCAGCACGAACGCGTTGGATTCCGATGTATTTTTGCAAACCCATGAGCATCCATAGTATTGCAACGTCCGTTATTGTTGATGGCTTGTTCGAGATGCATCGGAGCGGCGAGGATCGATCGGAGCTGCGGGAGTGTTTGGAGAGCATACGACTCCTTGTGCTTTTAGATCGCTATCGCAGTGCTTTGATGTCATGCGGCGATCGATCTGCGAGAAGTCGGTGCATCTTGAACAAGCCTGGCATGTTTGTGTTTGGCGCTATCGCACTAGCGGTTGCTGGGCAACATGAGACATATACAGTGACGTAAGATCTGGCTCTGTTGTGGCTCTCTAGCCGGTGGAAAGGCAAACCGGTTCTTAGTAAGCTCGTCAGTCGAACCAACTCTGAACCAGCATTGCCTCTGGCTCTGAACCAGCACCCGGTTCTTGTTGGTGGAAAAGGGGTATGAGAGGGTATTCAGCGAGGTCAGCCAGATATATGAGAAGAGGAATAGGCTGACGGGAGAAAATGCAGAGCGTCTCTGTTTCCTCCATTATAACCTGCAGCTCCTAAATTGGGAGTATTAAGAACTTTCAGTGAGGGGTGTGTTGGGTAAAGAAGTGGGGCAATGCACATATTACACACAATTCTTTTGTTTTTTGTTCAGTATTGCCGTTTACATTTTCCTTATCTTCTCAGGAAAGCCATTTGCTCTACAAGAGTTTAAGTGCACTAAAATTAAGTATAGTACAGGTTGCAATTTTTTATGCTGCTTGCTTTTTGCTACTGTCTGCAATAGTGTAATTATTTTATTTATGCTTAAATATTTATTTTCAGAATTTATTCTTAAATTTATTTTCAGAATTTGAATTATGCTTACATATTTATTTTCAAGGTGGGGTATGTAATTCTTTTTTTTGGTCATTTTTTCAAAATCACTTGAAATCCTATTCCTAACCCACTTACAGCCACTGTGTTAGAAGCACTGAAATAAAAAGTAAGCAATTTATTCATCTGTGGAATGGGCAGGACTCGAAAAACACCAGCCAATCATTTCCAAGACCACCTAGAATCATTGGACAGCAAGTGCGTCATTCAAATGGTCATACTATCCCCCCCCTCCCCCCATCCATGTCCATGTTCTTTGAATGGGTGGAGTCAAAGGAAAGAAGGTTTGCCCCACCTTTCAGTATTTTCAGCACTGAACTTTTTTTTAATGTGTCAAATATTGTTTTTTTTCAAGTTCAATAAATGTTCCATTTTCAAGTTCAATAAATGTTCCTTTTTTAAATTGAGACTTGTAACATTTGTTATCATCATTGTGTCATTTTTATGATGTAAATTGAGTGAGCAAAAGCAGTATCGGCTCCAAACATTGGCCCAAGAAAATCGGCAGCCGGTCATCGGCTAAGGCTGATAAAAAAAAAAAAAAAATCTGTATCGGCATCGGCATTAAAAAAAATCCATATCGGTAGATCCCTAATTCTTGGGGAATGTTTGTCCACACTTCCCTACAAAGACCATTCAGGGGATCTTGATGATTTAATCCAGCATTACAATGACAATCTTCAAATGATCTTGACACACACAACATGTTTATTTAGGAGGGCAACATGTTTATTACCAATAGCTAACGTTAGCTCCGTAATAGTTAGTGTCCGACGTTTTGAGACAATCCTTCGCACATTGCTTGATTTTTTCTCATGGGACTTCAGTAAAGGGCTGCGGACCTATACCACCATCTTTTCCGACATGAAGAATACACTTTACGGGTGTTAATCGAGCTTGATCGCCGCTATCAGATGAAGATGCCTTGCTTACGTCCTCCTCCATGTTTACATGTGCGTAGTTATATATTGGCTTAATTACGGCTCTGACGTACTTACATTTTCGATGCTGATTGGTTGAAAATCTAGCTCAACAGTTTTATATGTCTCAATACGCAGTCAATATAGTGTGCCAATAAATTACACTTTTCTCATTAACTGCAGTATAATGCGTGGAAAACTTTTAACTTGGATACCTTTTATTAACGTTGAATATATTGAGCAAAAGAAAAAGTAGTGCCCCGTTTGTCGGAACGAAACTGAACGATACAGCTCACGTACAGCGGCCTACCAGGGCTCTGTTTTTAGGACCTCTTCTGTTTATTATACCTATTGGCAGCATTTTTAGGAAATATGATATTCATTTTCATTGTTATGCCGACGAAACCCAACTTTACCTGTCTTCTAAACCTTCTTCAAAGTTTCCCTCTTCTGCTGTTGGTGAGTGCTTAAGTGAATTAAAAAATTGGTTTTCAAGTAATTTTCTAAAATTGAACAGCAGTAAAACAGAAATCCTTCTTGTTGGTTCAAAAAATACAATAAGTAAGTTGAATATTTCCTCTGTGGAAATAGATAACTGTTCTGTTCCTCTATCAAATCAGGTCAAAAGTTTGGGTGTCATTCTTGACACAACTCTGTCTTTTGAATCTCACATAAATAGAGTTACCCGTTCTCAGAGCCGATCCGCCCTATACGCACACTACGCAAGCTGCGTAGGGCCCCGCAAATTACTCAAGGCCCCGCCTCCCCCTCGTGTCAAAGCGCGTCATTCAAAGTTGACAACATCGTTGAGAAATGAGAAAATGAAGCGGAACTATCCTTCTGGTCACGAAGAAAGAGGAAAAAAAACACTATGCGAGTGAATTGTAGGAACAGCAATCAGGTAGACTGAGTTTGCTTGTTTATAAACTGCAGCTGGGAAAAGATAACAGCGTCGCGTGTTAACGTGCATTCATATGCGCGTGCACGAAATGAAACGCGCACTTTCCAAAATAAACATCCATAGCGGGATGACAATCCTCACACATACTTTTAAAAACAAGACAATGATCATCTACTCTCCAAGTCAAGGTTAAGTTACAACTCTGCAATAATGCCAGATGGAAAACAATGTATTGGCTTTATAGTCTATATTGCAATTAAGATGTTGATTGACTGAACATACTGGTCAATATGGATGCACATCCCTCAGTAAATAATAACCTTCAAGTATTGAGTATTGCTGTTATCATTTAAAACACAGTGACATGCTGTGGCAATTTTAGCTAGTTTTATTCATTCACAGCACAGGATGCATATGTGATTTCAAGAATTCAATTTGTTCTATTTGAAGTGTGAATACTTAATATTTTACTAGTAACACTGTCTATTTCTGATATCAGGAATTACCTTTATTACTTTATAATATTATTACTCAGAAAGTAAACAAAAGCGTAAATATCTACGTAATAAAATACAAATTCTGATATTGGGGTTCCAATCATGCACTGCTGATTAATTAACAAGGTTAATTCTTCACTGTTTTCCAGCTGTATATACAGTTTTACCATTGCTTTTGTTGTCAGGATTAGTAACTTGCCATTTTGTGACATTTGGAGTTCATTTTCTATCAAATGTTATTGGCATTGTGTATTGTCTACAAGTATTGAGGTCTCTGCATTCACATTATGCTTAACACCTGACGTGTTTATATGGTGTCTCGCAAAATATCTGTAGTATAAAGTACATGGATTTCCCAAGTAAAGCACATACCATAAATGTGTGGTATAATTTAATATTATATTGTTTGAGTGAAATGTAATGCAAAGGAAATTTCAACTAAATGTATAGCCTACTACCCAACCTTTTACTAGCCAAGTTAAAATACTTTTACCTAGTTAAGTAACGTATACTTAATTCCATATGTGAAATTAACTTAAAAAATATGCATGTGAAAAAAAAAAAGTAAATTTTACTTATTGTTTCTTTAGTCGGGGTAAGGTAGGAGGGCCCCTTAATTTTTTTTTTTTTGCTTAGGGCCCCAGGGAGGTCAGGATCGGCTCTGCCCGTTCTGCATTCTTCCATATTCGCAATATAAATCGTCTGCGTCCTGTCCTTTCACTCAAGAGTACTGCTAAGCTTGTGCATGCTCTTGTAACATCAAGAATCGACTATTGTAATGCTTTGTTTTATGGGCTTCCTTCCAAATCTCTTCATAAATTACAGTCAGTACAAAGTCATTGAAGCTCAAGTCATTACCAAAACTTCCACTTTTGAACACATTTCTCCTGTTTTACAGAAGTTGCATTGGCTCCCAGTTAAATTCAGTGTGAATTTTAAAATTGTACTTTTAACTTACAAAGCACTTAACAATTTGACTCCTTCATATCTTCAAGATCTTCTTCATATACACTCCTTCCCGCACTCTAAGATCTGCTTCTGCACTTACACTTGTTCTGCCACACACTTGGACAACTTCTATGGGTTCACGAGCTTTTGGCTATGCTGCTCCACATTTATGGAACGCTCTTCCTGTAGTAGTTCGGAACAGTTCTAGTCTCTCAGTTTTTAAATCTTGTCTTAAAACGCATCTGTTTAGGCAGGCTTTTATGTGATTTAATGTTTGTTGCTGTACTGGTTTGATTGTTTAATGTCTTTTTTTATGAATTTTGTAAGGTGTCCTTGAGTGCCATGAAAGGTGCCTTTAAATAAAATGTATTATTATTATTTCTCATACTTCAGTGTTTTTAGCCAGTTTTCAAAATCCCTCATTTTGCCACATTTGCACTGAATGATTCCTCAAATCATGTGTGTTGTTGAGGAGAGATGTGTTATTACTTTATTAAAGGTCCCGTTCTATGTGATCCCATGTTTCCAACTTTAGTTAGTGTGTAATGTTGTTGTTAGAGTATAAATAATATCTGTAAAATTAGAAAGCTCAAAGTTCAATGCCAAGCGAGATATTTTATTTAACAGAAGTTGACTACAAAAAACGGCTGGATTGGACTACACCCCTCTACTTCCTTTATTAATGATGTCACTAGAACCGTAACCTCCGCCCACAGGAACACAGACGTATTGATGGCGAAATGTCAACAGACGTGGACACGTGGTTGATGTTTATCTATAATCGGATACCGCAAAAGTTTAATTCGAAGTTGTTAGTTTGCTCTGTCCATTTCACCACAGACTGTTTTTCTAACCTGGAATAATATCAAGCAGACTTATCTCAGCGTTTCATACTGACGAAGGGCGCAATTTCAACCATATTCCAGCAAGCAGTAAGTAATGATTTTATATGGAAGTAGCGATCACTCTTCACATCGTTCGTTTCTCTTAGTAGGATGGAAATAATCTTACTTAAACTGTGATTAATATACAGAAAGCGATCAAAGAACAATCCCTTTCCAATCGCCCAAGCTGTCAATCACACAGCGCGAGTTTATCTGGACACTTGCCAAAACTCGTTATGAAATCAATGACGCTGTTACACTGCACAACGAAGCTCTTACTGTATTTATATGCCTCATGTTTGCATTGGTGAAATCATTAGTGAGTGCAGAAACTGCATTGCAATGATAAGATCTTTCATGCGATCAACAGACTGTCATCTGCTCAATGCTCATAACTGCAACCTTTTATGTGATGGAAATAGATCTAAATACTTAAACTTCTCACGATTCGTTAATCCAGATAGCTGTAATAGTAAAAACGTATAATAGCTGTAATAGTAAAAGTTTTCCAGATAGTTCCACATGTAATGCCAGATATTTCATATGCAAGCATGTCAGCCAATCACAGCAGAGGGCGTTTACACTGAAGTCTCACAGCAGACACGCCCCTTCAAACAGAGTGTTCAAACCAGGGAATGAAATCAGGCTAGGAAATATGCATTTTATTTCTAAATTATAACAATTTTTGATCTAAAAACCATACTAACATTTAGAGTTGAGCCGGATACTCGGCTGAAACGAGTATCCGGTACGGATAAAGCACTTTTGTCGAGTACGAGTATTATACGAGTAATACGAGTCAATATCTGTGCTCGGATTTAAAAAAAAAAGAAAGTTATGTTGAGATTAGGGCTGGGCGATATATCGATATAAAGAATATATATATATATATATATATATATATATATATATATATATATATATTAAATGCGATATGGAATTAGACCATATCGCATATCTATAGTTCAAATTTGCGCTGTGATCCTTGCTCCAAGCCAGCTGACCCGGAGCTCTCTGCACTGCTCCCCGCGCCCCTGCTCCTCCTATTCCACTTTGCGTGCGTGTTTAGAGCATGTTATGTTATAACATGAAATAAAGTCTTTCACCTCAGAAAAACGGACTTTCTTGT
Source organism: Rutilus rutilus (assembly GCA_021464565.1). NCBI lineage: Eukaryota > Metazoa > Chordata > Actinopteri > Cypriniformes > Leuciscidae > Rutilus > Rutilus rutilus. The sequence goes on from JAJAQA010000013.1 coordinate 5,924,072, forward strand.
CCTGTCAGCCGTTATACTGTAGTCGTAGCGCACACTCAATTGCACGCGCAAATGCGGCGGCGCGCGCTGTGTATCACCTCACTGTATATAAAGTGCAAAAGAAACTACGAGCATGCAACGCCGTTACGTTGTAAATTACACGAAATAAAAGTAATAAATTACACAAAATATTCCATGTTTCATTAACAGTTCTTGTTAGTATTGTGTATTCACCATGGTAACTGTCGTTTCCATATTAACCCCAAAATGCCACTATTTTTCTTTGTGTTATTTTTTATATTTTTAAATGACTGTGGTGGCTCATACCAACATTGTATTAACAAAAACTAGTTTGGGACTGCTATTTAATACCTTTAGCATAATGTTTATTTATTAGTAGGCTACTAGTCTTTACTATTAGCCATATTCTTACAATTTATGTTAAGTAAAGGGGACAGTACTTGTGTGTGTGTGTTAACAAATTTTGAAAAAAAAAATAAAACATGAAAAATAAAAAATATTGGGATATATATATCGTATATCGCAATTCAGCCTAAATATATCGGGATATGACCTTTGGTCCATATCACCCTGCCCTAGTTGAGATGAAAACTGTTGTTCATTACATTTTACTTCATAATTGCAACCGCTTGTGTTGTATTCATTGTTGCAAAACTTGTTCTGTAGTTCGTTTGTTATCGTGATCAAACCCATATGATCTGAAGCTCAATGCTGATTCTGTCATGTAAATAGTTTTCTAATCAGCAATAAATATAACAATTTCTGATCAACCCATATCAATTGCATGCTTAAAATAACATACCGGTTAAAGCCCCGCCCATTTCAAGACAACCCGACCTACTTCCGGGTTAAATCCCGCCCACTTCCGCGTTAGGCCCCGCCCAGTCCGAGTACAGATACAGATACAGATAATTCATATGGTTAACAGATACAGATACAGATACAGATAATGCTGTACTCGCTCATCCCTACTAACATTATAAGGGCACCCCTGGAAACATTATTAAATAATAAAAATAATCCATGGAATGGGACCTTTAAGTGATCAGGGAATCACGGACGTGTCGATATTCAGACCAGCAGTGTGACTGTGTGTGTGAAATTGCTTTTATACAGCAATTCAATAAACAATGATAGATATTAAAATTAATTGAATTATTGTAAACTTACTTTTCTGACTTCTGCTGAGTGTTTGACGTCTTGAATCTTCTTGATTCTGTCCTGGATCATCTGCTGAGTGTCTTTCTGTGTCTTCATCAGTTGAGTCTATAGACAGAGAACAACACACAATATGTTTTCATAACTGATTCATTTATATTAAAGAACATGTGTTTCCTCATGATAAGAGCCATTTAAAATCCGTTTGTCAGTAACTTCTACCTTCTTCTCTTCACTCTCCTCTTCTAAAGAAACAGTGTTGTGGTTCTGGTGGTCTTTCAAAGCACACATCAGACACACACATGTCTGATCATCTCTACAGAACAGCTCCAGAGGTCTCTCATGTTTCTGACATATATAGTCCTCCAGATTACTCACAGGATTCATCAGTTTGTGTTTCTTTAAACCTGCCATTCTCAAATGAGGCTCCAGGTGAGTTTCACAGTAAGAGCTCTCACACACCAGACACGACTTCAGGGCTTTCAGCTTTCTTTCCTCACAGACGTCACACAGAACTTCAGCTTTTTTCAGAACTTCAACTTTTTTCTCAGGACTTTCCTTTTTATAGTGATCTACAACTTCTCGGAGTGTGGTGTTAATCTTGAGATCAGGTCTGTGCTTGAATGTTTCTTGACAATATGGACAGTTGCAGGTCTGGCTGTTGTCCCAGCACTTATTCAGACAGGTCTTGCAGAAGTTGTGTCCACATGGAGTGCTGACTGGATCAGTGAACACGTCCAGACATATAGAGCACTGAAGCTCCTCAGTCAGTGGACCACTGGAGGAAGACATCGCTGGAGAGAGAAATGAAGAAGATTAATCACCTGCACATCTCAAATATATTAGAGATCATGTACAGTCAGCTGGTCATTACTGCAAAATGAACCCAGACAAGCTGATCAGAACCCTAATGTGAAGCTCATTACACGAACACTTACTGTACCAAATAAATAAATACACGAAGGAGCAATATTGATTTGAAATCTTGATTTGAAATGATTTTATTATCTGCTGCTGTACACTCCTGAACTACATATTAAATATTATATGAGAAGAGTGAAAGTTATTCATGCACTAATTCATTCTTCTTGTTTTTTTTATTATTTGTTGATTGACTTACATGGAGGTGTATCCTCAATACTCCGTCTCCTGGTTTTTCTTGCTTGTGTTGATGTTGGTGAAGATTCTGCCATTGTTCTTCCCTCTTTGTTTTCAAGAATAGAAATGTTACTGAATGATCAAAGAACTTATAAGAAACATCTAAGCCATATATGTGCTCCTAATGTGTATCACTGAGGTTTAAATGAAATCTTACCTCGAGTCCGGTTTAGTTTTACTTATTAATCATGATATTATTTCAAGTCAAAATTATAATTTATATCAAATTGGTTTGTTAACTTACAGAACTGAACTTTGACCTGCTCTTTTGATAACTTTTTTTTTGTGTGTGTGTGTCAAAATGACAGAAACACCAAACTTTGCTTTATGTAACGGGTGCGCTTGGTCTTTAACAGTTTTTTGTTAGATTGGATGCACGTCCATTAACCCTTGTATGTTCTGCGTTGTGTCGTTGTTGTGAAACACGTCTACTTTAAAGCTGGCAAAAAGTCTGTTTATATTCAATTGACACATTAACTGCATGTTCACAACCTCAAAACTAACATTTATACATGCACAAAACAAGGTTTGCATCGTCCAAAAACCGCAATAAGTGTTTAAAACTGACGAGAAAAATAATACCTTACCTCCTCTTAGCTAGCCGCCTGACGAGGCTGACTCTCTCCAGCTCCTTTGTCCTTTTTCGCCAGCTCCTTATTCGACGACCTATTCGTTCCACCTTAAAAATGTTGGACGGTTGTTAAGTTAACCCCTCTCCCTCCGTGCTTTTGGCTGTATAAATTTGAACGGGAATTATGAGGCTGTGGACCGGAAAACATTTGTAATGTACATTCAATCATTTATTGTTTTTTGTAAATTCAACACAATAAACGTATTTTTAAGTGACTCCAAGTATCCTCAATGTGATTTTACATGATTAGTTTCCTCACTTTTGTATCACATCACTCAATTATATTATTGGGTTCTATAGCAACTGTTCACAATTGCATGTTAATTAGTAATAAATAGTCAAATCCTCAACCCAATCAAAACCTGCAATGTTAACCCAACGTATCAGGACATTAAACACTATATAGACTCCCTCTTTTATCATCTTGCACAAAACCACTTTTAAAATAAAACTTAATTTCTGAATTTACAACATCAATTTAATGGAAAAAATATATATAATGCAAAATTGCACAACTTTTTTTTAGTGTAAAAGATGTAACTTTTGAGTCTTCCCCATTCCTGTTTTTTTTTCTTCTTCTTCTTTTTTTGTGTTAAATCAGAAATCATGTAAAAGAAACATCCCACAGTTTACAAATAAACCTGAGAGTCGTGTTGTGAATTCTTTCCTCTTTAAGCCTTGAATTTGTATTTGGTGTCATTTTATGTGTGCGTTCAAATCAAATAATTTCAAATAATTTTGTTTTGTATCATTGTGACAAAGTGCAAGTTGAAAAATAGGACAAGTCTTTTGGTTTTTCTTCCAAAAAGGCATATGCAAACAAACCTGATGATTTGATTAAATGGTGGCACCAAAAGAATGCACACAGTTATTCCCTGATATGTTTATGATTACTCTCAGTACTGTCAGAGCAATTAACAGTCATTAATGTCTACTATTAATGCTCACCATTATGCATTTGGATATAACATTCCCAATGTTTATTTTTATATACATATATATAATATATTTTATATATATATATAATTGTTTTAATTTTAACTTAATTCAATTTAAATTGTAATTCTGCCTCTATTTTGTCATCTCAGTTCGCTGTCAGATACTTCCACCGTGGGCGACATTTACATTTACATTAGATGTTGAACAGAGAGCGAAACGTTTTGAAAGGACTATTCAAATATTAGGATGAATTTTAGCTTTTAGTTTTAGATGAATAAAAAACGTTTTTTAAGTCATAATTTGGTTGTTGACTATAGTAGTGTTGATGATGAAACGTGCTAGTGCTTTTTGTACCTCTCTGGTATTATAGTGTTTCAAGTAGGTGTTAGCAGACTAACATGACATACGCTCTGACACGATGCACAGAGGCTCATCTGTCATCCGATATCCTGAAACTATCATTATTGTCAAGTAACTTCTTTCTCAGCGCTGATCAGAAGGACCTTATTTCTGGAAGATTCCCAGTCTCTAAATGTTTTCATGGTTGCTCTCTCTGAAGATAGACCTATGTTGTTGTCATTTTCTCACAGATTTAACTTAAGAAATTATTGAACATTTCACAGGCGTGAGATGACTTGTGACGCTTCAAATTAGACCCATGATAAAAAAAATATATACTTTAAGTTCAAGTCGAATTTTTCCACAGACCATCGTTGTAGAATATTTGTTTTTATTAGACTTTTAATAATTTATTTAAATTTTATTTTTAAAAGATATCATTTAAACTTTTAACACAACACTCACAATGTCTCATCCCATCACTGAATACACTCCTCTGAGACGCCGGTGTGAGAGAGAACCACTCTGTGATTTATGTCTCTTAAGACCTTCTTGAAGTTCAAGAGTTGTAACTCTAAACATGTAAGATGAATTGTATTCTTTTTACAAGCATTTCAGTATATTTTTGCACGATATTTATATTATTGTATATTATGTTATTTGTGAAATATAAAACATTATTCTCACTTTAAATGAGATTTACTTTACTGGCTTTACACTTTCACCGTGCTCAGGAATGTGGAGTGGGGTCCTGTTTCATATGTCAGCGCACACATACGCATAGACACACACCCACACACACAAACACACACAGACACACACACACACACACACACACACACACAGACAGGCAGACACACACAGAGACAGATGCGCACACCGCTCTTGAGTGCGCTGGTTGAGACATTCAGGAATGACTATATGAATTCAGTTGTGTAAAACAATTTTGAACCCATTGCATTTTTGTGGACATCGATGGTAGGACATACTTCAACTTTCTTTTATTCGTCTAAAACTTAAATAATTGGTTTCAGTAAGCATTTCATTTATACTTTTATTCATCTAACTAAAACAATTGGATCAATGAGATATTTATATTATACTTTTAAAGGCATGTTTTCAACTTTTGTTAGTGTGAGATTTCACAATGCAAAGGAGTATGCAAAGGAGGGGGTCAGAGCTGAGACGGAGAGACGGACACAGACACGCGCGCGCACCATTCTGAGTGCTCTGGTGAGCTCATACAGGAAAGGAATGTTTTTGTTTTACCACTTTTAATAATTCATTGATTTTAAAAGCATTATTACAACTTTAAAACATTTTTAAACTTTTAGGATTATCATTTCAGCCCCTGATATCTTGATCACTGAAGTCAGAGACCGTCCGACTTACAAACATGTAAGAAGATTTTTTATTTTTATTCTTTTTAGTAAGATATACTGTGTAAGCATTCCATTATACTTTTAAAGGATAGAATGTTTTTTTTCAACCTTAGATTATATTATTTATATTATATAAATTATATAAAGGATAGAATATAAAGGGTAGAATGTTTTATGTAATTTTGTATCTAAAACTAAAATAATTGGTTTTAGTAGCTTTTTATTTTATATACTTTTATTCATCTAAAACTAAAATAATTGGATCAATGTATATTTTACTTTAAAGGATGTGAAGTTGTTTCAGCACATGTTCAGATGTCAGTGCCCGATGCTCAGGAATGCAAGGGTGGGAGGGAGCGTCTGTGACACATGTCCTATATTTACATTTACATTTATTCATTTAGCTGACGCTTTTATCCAAAGCAACTTACAATTGCTATATATGTCAGAGGTCGCACTCCTATATAACCCTTCATCACACACACATATGACACAAAGCTTGTAGTCAGTCACACACACACACACACACACACACACACACACACACACACACACACACACACACACATCCGTATAACATGACACCGGCTGTTTGAATCAGTCAAAACTATCCGCCAAAACTATCCGCCTAAACTTCCGTCAAAACAACATCTGTTTTATTTGATTCCGTCAAAACTATCCTTCAAAACTATGATTTAGGACTAACTAGGTTTAAAAGGGATTAAGCACCTGTCATACAACATGATCGATGCGTGGGAGAGGTCAATAGGTTACAGTTTTTGCCCGTTGCTTGAATACATTTTGCAAAACTTCGCTCATTGTGCCAAAACTCTACACACAAGTAAACATGACACAACACTGGGAAATATACCATTCACATCTGTGTCAAATTGAAACTCTACTATCAAAACCTAAACTCTGCGATCAAAACCTAACATTCATTTGTCAAAATGTAACTCTGATGACAAAATGACACATACTTGCATCATATGCATACACTTTCAGATCAGGGGGAACACACTAGTCTACTTTATATAAAACACTGCAGTCTTTGATTTTCACTGTTTATTCAGAAGGCACATTTTCAGGAGGCACATTTTCAAACAACCCAAAATTGTGCAAAAAAAAAAAAATTGTCCACATTTGCCCTTTGGCCAATTACATTACGACCCCGTCGTCTTGTTTTGCTCAGGTCGAATTCAGCTTCATCAATGAAAATGAATTCATGAGGCTGTGCAGCTCCATCCATGGCCAAGATTCTCTGTAACAAAAAAAACAAACATATTACTGTACTACAGTGCTACACATACAGAACCCTCACCCCATCACACAGGTACCCGTGTAGCTCTCCGAATGGATCCATGTGGTACTGATATGGTACATATTCAGCTGCTATGGATTTCACCAATACTGTATTGTAAATGTAAAGGACAGTTACACTTACCCGTACATATTCAGCTCGAAGTCCTTTGACCCTGACACTGTTCCTCTCAAATGGGAACCTGTAGAGCTGCTTCATGGTGATGTTGTGTTTTCCCAAGATGCGTCTGATGGTGGTGATGCTCACAGGGTTTATGTTGTTGAACACTTGCCTGTCTGCAAGTATTTTCTGTAGTAGCTGGTGGAGACGGATGGCATTGTCTGCCCTCACTAGGTCCACAACGGCAAGTTCCTGCTGTTGTGTGAACAGGCGTTGAAGTCCTCCCCCAGAAGGTCTTTTAGTCATTCTAGAGAAATACAACCACAAATTGTCCTCGGTTTGCTTCTTTTTCTTACAGTACTTTACTGTATATACTGTATCATCCACTGTACTGAAACATCTCAATATAAGTAATCATGGTATGTTTCACAAAAACTACCACTTTGGCTGCAAAAGGAGCATTAGCACCCTGCAATACCCTGTTGTTTTACATGATGTGGTAATGTGATATACTGTAGTACAGTGCTGTAAATACCATCTGAGTAGAGTAGAAGGTAGAGAGGTGAAGACATACCTGTGTTCTAGTCAGAATGTTCTTACAGATGCCACTGTGAAGCGGCTTAGATGTGGGTGGACTCTCTGCCCAGCTTCCCTCATAGTCAGGCCATGGTTGATGACATGGTCCACCAAAGTTGCTCTTATATCATCAGAAATAGGTGGGTGCATGGCCTCTTTGACCTTGACCTTGTCCTCTTCGTCCTCCACGTCCTCCACGTCCTCCTCATCCTCCTCATCCTCCTCGCCCTCCTCATCCTCCTCATCCTCCTCGTCCTTCTCATCCTCCTCATCATCCTCGTCCTCCTCATCCTCCACATCTTCCTCTTCCTCTTGCTCTCCCTCCATCCATGCTTGCAAAGTTCTTGAAATGGCTAAACTGAGGGCTTTTTGTAGCTGGCTGATTGGTGTTCAGTTTTGCAAGTAAGTGTCTTCATGTGTGTATTTGAGTGGTTGCAATTACCCGATGTGTTTTGTATTTTGGATACATGTGTTTTCCAAATGGCACCCTGAGATTTCATTTTTGAACGAAGTGTCTTATGTATGAAATAGAGTGTAGTATGCAGGACCAAGTGTGTTGCATAAAGGAGTAAGTGTGTTGCAGAATTGCAACTAGAGTGCAAAGCAGCGCTTTTGTTTAAGGTATGGGTACATGTGTTTGAGGTATGGTAACAAAAGCTTCAAGTTGTGTTACTTTAGTCTAAGCATGGGTCTATAGTGTTCAAGCAACGGGCAAAAACTGTAATCCCATAACCCCATTCGGGAAGTTCAACCCATCAATCATAAAGGGTCACAGGAAGTTCAACCTGTCACAAAGGTCAAAGGTCAAAGTCATTAATCATTTTGACATAAGCCCCCCCATATATACTACTGTCAACACTCCCGGCATCACTTAGAGCACCTTTAACAACGTGTTCAAACTGGGGGCCACAAGAGAGAGCTAGGAGATCTGTGGAAAAGCAACGAGAAAAACAGTGTTAAAAATGAAAAAATAAAATAATAATAAAAACAAGATCAAACTAACCAAAAAAAAAAAGCCTACATTTGACTAAAATAAAAAAAAAAGATAAAAAATAAACAAATTGATTTAAATAATTAACAAATTTGATTCAAATAAAATATAGGCTATTCAAATAAACAAATACACTTTGATTTAAATAAGTAATAAATAGGCCTACATTTGATCTAAATAGATAAATAGCCTACATACAGTATAAAAAATAAAAAAAATATTTAAATGCATTGATTAATATAGGCCTACATAAAGTTTATTTAAATAAATTTAATATAGGCTATAGATTTCAATAAATCTTACAGTACAGAACTCCCTGTACAAAAAAAAAAAAAAAAAAAAAAAACACAATGATCTAACAATAGAAACTAAATATTTTCCAAACAACATTTTACACATGTAGGTCTACCTATAATAATAATTGGGTCTTTTTATACATTAAATTATTATAGCTGCATTGTACATATAAGGATGGGGGTTTGGGGATAATCAGATTTGGGGTCCGCGTGTAAAAGACTCACTTTGGAGTGTTTCCACAGTATTCTTGTCTTGCTTTTATTTTTCTTCAGAGAGACATCTTCTCCAGTATGTTTACAGCGCTCTCTCCAAACCTGCTGGATCCTCCGGTCCTGAGTTCAGTGCAGTGGGTCTGTATGATGACAGACGGATCTCTCACTACAGTAATGAAGAACAAACCTGGAAAAGAGACCGTCAGAGTTCAGAGATCTGGAGAGACACTGAAGAACCTGATGAATCTAAAGACTGGTTTATAAATCTGGTTTATACTCTGGCAAACTGCACAAGATCCAAATGTGACGGTGAGTTGGTGATTTTTTTTTTTTTATACATTCATATTTAAAGAGTTATTTATTAAAATAAATATTGATCAACAATGTTATCATATATTTTTAGGCCTCCATACACTACAGAGGAGAGTCGGCTGTGAGCTGGATCCAGTGATGAATGTAAAAGCGTTTGATGAGTACGGATATGATGGAGAGGATTTTATTGCCTTTAATTCTGACACGATGCAGTGGATGGAGAAAAATCCAAAGGCAAAAGAAACCAAAATGAAGTGGGACGCTGACAAATTTCATAATCGGTATCTCCAGTCATTCCTCAAGAAGTGCAAAGACTGGATCTCCACGTTTAATGATTCAGTAAGCAGTATGTGCTGTTCTGATGACTTCAGTGTCTTTCTAAATCATTTTCAATATTCACTACGTTTATGGTGTTTTGTGTTTGATTTTTCTTTTGTGTAGAAATAATATGGAATATTGTTGTATTTGATTTATTTGATTTACTCACGATGTTTCTTATTGCAGATGCACCAGATGTTCACACGTTTGCCTCTGAAGCTCCTCATGACCGAAGCAAGCTGAATCTGAGCTGTCTGGCCACTGGCTTCTACCCCAAACACATCGAGATGAAGATCACATTGAACAACGCTAGTGTTGAACCCTTCAGCTCTACTGGAGTCAGACCCAATGATGACGAGAGCTTTCAGATGAGAATCAGTGTGGAGATTCACAGAGATGAAGAAGAGAGTTATGAGTGTCACGTCTCTCATAGCAGTCTGACACAGACACTTATAACACAGTGGGGTAAATATGAGAGTATGTCCTGTCAGAAGTTAGCTTTAGTTTGTGACCTCTTTACCTGTATTTGTGATTAAATCTCAGTCAGATTTTCTCAAATTAAATTTGGAGATTTTTTTGTCATTGCATGTTATTAATTCATAAAAATTGTAAAAATACTTTTGTTGTTGTTTTCCTACAGATGAAAAGCGCACTAATAGCAGTGAAGAATCTAGAAGGCATGATTTGGCAGTAACTGCAGCTGTATTTGCACTGGTAGTTTTAAATGTGTTTTATGGTGTTTCTGCGCAGGAACGGCACACAAAGAGTTAAATGGCAAGTTCAAAGTGTTTAAAAATATTTAAAGTAGTTTACCTAAAAATGACAATTCTATCATCATTTACTCTCCCTCATGTTGTTTCAAACCTGTATGACTTTCTTTTTTTTTCCACAGAACTGAATTATTCTTTTGTCCTTTCAATGAAGTCAATGGGGTGCAAAATAACATTGGACCCCATTGACTTTCATTGTGGACTAAAGAAAAACATTCTTCAAAATAACTCATTTTCCTTTAATAAATGTTTTAATAATGTTTTGAAGCTACATTTGTAATGCAGATAAACTGCTTTAAAATTCAGTGCCATAAAAGCTTATGAATTGTGAAACACAAAACAGTGAATAATTACGAAGTCAGCTTGAGCTAAGCTTAATGCTAAAGTTTTCTAATGTGTTGTATTTTATAATCTCTAGGCCAGATGAACTATAATGGCTCCAGCAGAAGAGAGAACGTCATCTCAGGGTCTCCAGAATGACCGAAGCCTGTTGAACGAATCCGGTTTCAGTGGCTACTCGGGTCAGTTTGGGCTTCATTTGAGCAAACTCAGTTTTTTCAGACTCAAAAAAGTGGATCACCTTTTACTGGTGTTCATCAAAAAAGTCCAAGAAGGCATTAATGCAGGTTTTTTCCTGCAGGCCGAAGAATCTGTGCTCATGTACAGCAGTGAAGCCAAAAGAGGATCTTCCTACATTCATGAGGTTCTTCCATGAAAACACATCTCAGGGTCTCAGGGTTTCAAAATTAGAATTTCATTTCACTGCTCTGATCAGGCCAAATAATTTGTAGCTTTAGTGGTAAATATGGGTTACAATTAGTTTTTTTTTAGTTTTTTTATATGGAGCCGGTTGCACCAGCTGGTTAATGCACAAGTACATTGAAATATTTACAAAAGCCTCCGACCATATATGTGACCCTTGACCTCAAAACCAGTCACATGGGTCAATTTTCTTAAATTAAGATGTATACATCATCTGAAAGCTGAATAAACAAGCATTCCTTTGATGTATGGTTTGTTATGATAGGGCAATATTTGACCGAGATACAACTATCTGAAATCTAGATACAATCCGAGATACAACTATCTGAATAACTGACTTGTAAGCGGCTCTTCGACACAAAACCAATCCTTACGTATGCATGCCAAAATCTCCACACTAAAAACTAGAGTTGTTCCAGGTACAGCAGGGGGCTGTTCCATAAACCAAGATTAGAGTATAAACCAGGCTTATTTCGGTTAGTCAGGCTTATTTTTTGGTAGATTCGGTTTCATAAATCAAACTTAAAAAAGTTCAAACTCAGTTACCCCGGCAACTTATGCTGGGAAACTAGCCTGGTCCAGGGCAGGCTAACTGTCAGGCTAAGCCTCAGTTGTTACACAGATCCTCTAACACTGACCAATAGGAACACAATGATATTACCACTGACACTCTCTCATACCATTATTGGACTTTATTAACCACTATTAGTCCAAAAATAAATACACAGTATACAGAAAATCAACTTAAATAAGGCTACAATGATAAATATATACATATATATATATATATATATATATATATATATATATATATATATATATATATATATATATATATATATATATATATATATATATATATATACTACAGGTTTTCTTTTTTTACTGGCTGAATGTTTTGTGCCCAAGATTTAATTAGATTGTTTTAAAGATTTATGAATACATTTCTCTCTGGTTTTGTTTGGCAGCTGTAGTACATGTTTATGATTAGAAGAACATTAGAACACAATCTAAAAAAAGCTTTGTAAAGCATAAGTTAAAATCACAAAATTAAAAATAAATAATAATTACAAAAACAGAGTATAAATTTTAACTGTAAGATGTACTTTATTATGTCTTTCAATTCAAACACATTTAACACAATTATACAAATTGACAGTTCCTTTAAAGACATCATATTTTCCCCCAATAAATATTCCTTATTTTTCCTTCTACTTTTTTTCTTTTGTGATAATACCCACCAACACATAGCCTAAAAACACACATGAATAGAACAATAACCAAAAAGTTCATAGACACTTTTACATATGATTTAAGGGGGAAAAGACAAAAAACAATAAATAAATAGTAATAAAAATTTAACATTAACATATTTATATCAAACTCTTATAATGACATATAATTCCTAATAGTTATTCAAGTAATATTATTTGAATATCAAATATTCAATATTAAATAAGTAAATAAATAAAATAACAAATTACTAGAAATAAAAGGGAGGGAGTGTTATATAAAAATGTAGTTAATAATATATATTCCTTTATTTTATGGAATATTCTTTGATTTTAGAGTTGCACATATCTTTTCAAAATGTATACATTTGCTCTTAATTTAATTTTATCCTCTCCATAATGTACTTTAGAAACTAAATCTACTCATTTAAAACTGGGGATTCTTGCTTTCTCAAAAAAAATATTGCATTAAAAGCTGTAATTCTCAGCATTCTAAATAAGTATACATCATCTTTATTAAGTAGCATAGGTCCTATACCCAAAACTATATTTTGTATCTTTATATATTTAGTTTCTTAAAATAAACTTCCCTGAATTATAGGCTACTTCACTGAAGTACTTCTGTTCGCTAGAAGTTCAGTGCAACTTATCCAACATCCTAAAGATAAATTATTATAATTAGAAGATATTTGTAGTGTTATAAAATATCGCATATTAATTTTCCAAGCAAAATGTATATTTTAGTCAGAATTATTGCGCTCCTATTTGGCGCGCATGCGCGCAGCAGCGCTCGTTCAATATGAAAATTAGCAGCAAAATGGATACATTTGCATGACTTTCTAACATTTACAGATGGAGAATATAACTGTAAAATGTCCGTTTTGAACTAAGGGGGGGAAAAAACATGTCACAAACGCATAAAACAGCACAAAATATACGCTGTTTGATGGTGGATCGATTTGATCCACGATCGACCTCTAGGGCTGCTTCAGAAACGCGTGCACACGCAATTATCTAGACTAGATAAACCTGGATCAAATTAGTGAGATTGCGTGAGCTTCAATTACCTTTTATGAAACCACTTTAGCCCCAACTCATTTGTTAGGCTCATTCAAGTCCGGTTTTGGAGTTTAATCCCCGCTTTTCTAAGCGGCTTTTATGGAACAGCCCCCAGGTAAACCACTTTAATGCTGCAGCCAATTAAGTACAAAATGAGTTACAAACGTACCTGATCTGTTCTGTTATATGCACTTTAAGCCATGATTCCCAACTCTGGTCCTGTTTGATCTCTGCTGCAAATTTGGCATTGGGAAACACTGATTTAATCGTATCTTTGAACTATCTATCAGTCTTAAGCTATCTGTCTACTTTGAGACCTCAGTGTTTTTGCTCTAATTCATCTTTTGATATACGTTTGATGAGTTGAGTTGTATAGGCCTTTTCAGAATGTTTGTAAACAATAGGCGCCGAGTTACTTCCGGGGGCTCGTTCTTCGTACGTCGCTAACTCAGTTAGCTGGATTTGATTGTTGACGATTTGGCATGATCTTGGATCGTTTGGTTCTTCGAAGCTCATCCTGGACTTGCTGTCATAGCAACAGGTGCGCAATCTTAAACCTGCTCGGGAGCAGGCTTATTTCATGTAAACAGGATTAGATCCCGGCTTCATAAACGGAGCTGGGGCCCGTTCTTCGTACGTTGCTTATTACATCCGAGATCAAATGACACATCCAAGATGATATCATCGTGCGAATCATCATCTGGCTAACTCGGTTCTTCGAACACACTTGCCGGATATGATAAGTATCGCTGGATTGAGTTATCTGAGATAATTGCGCGTTCATGCGCTGGTTAAAAGGGGATATGTATCGATAGTAGAAACATCGATCAGCAACGCTGCTATTGGCTGCTCAGCGTGGGCGTGGCCAAAGAGCGCGCTCAGTTTTTCTCCTCAGCAGAGCAAGAACTTATAGTCGAAGTTTATTCGGAATTTTAATGTTTAATCAAAACGCCAGGGAACACCTCAAAGTCTGCAAAAGCCAGGAGAGAGAGCTGGCAAAAAGTAGCAGACAATTTAAATCTGTTAGAAGTGGCCATGTTAGATGTTTTTATCACTTAATAGCCTATATTTTTTGTATTTTAATAATTGCATAATTACTTTGTTCATTGTAATGTCAGAGTCACCACACTAGACCATGGGAACAAATAAAAGTGAAGTACAAAAATATTCTACATAATGGTCATTTTTAGTTAGCCTATATTATAGTCTCCTTTATAAAAGGCATTGTTAAATAAATGGTTGTCTGTTTATAAAAGCAATCAAGAAAAAGGCTGAGAATTTTTTTTGAAAAGATCTTAGTAGCCTACACTGTAAAATAATTTTTGCTGCATTAAATTAAGGCTGTATAGTCATTTCAACTGTTAAATCTTGAGTAATGATGAATTGCTTTGACTTGTGAAAGTGAAAACTAATAAACTTATGTTAATGTAAAAATATTTTGCCATGAGTTATTGATCACATTTTCTCGAGTGTAGTTCATTGTAATGACATTGTGTTTTCCTCTTTTGTGCACTTTTACATAATACACCAACACTTGTATCTGTTCCCAAGAAAGTGTTGGCTGAAATATGTGCAGTAAGTGGACATTTTCTAACTTTCCAAAGGAAAGTAAGAATAAGACTTTGTAATGTCTATTTGTTTCCATTGCACTGGACAGTGAATAAACCCTCTCAGATAACTGTCATATGGAGGAACTAGCCTATACCTGCAAGTGCATAATAACTTTACTTCATTTATACTTGTATGCTTTATGGCTGCAATATAAGTTGCATGATTCCACATCTACAGAAAGGCCTACAGAAGAGTCTGCACAGACAGAGGACACATAGGCCTACAGGTGGGCAGTGTATAGCCAACTTTCCTTTTATTTGTTGCATGAGGCATGTGTCTAATATCTCTTGTTGCAGGCACTTGACCACTGGCTTTTCTTTACAAAGAACAATTGAAATAAAACTCAAGGAACTAAGCATATTTGTCTTTTATTAAACATTTAATGAAAAGTTTTTTTTCATGAAAAAATTCTTCAGTCATGCACAGATCCTGGCCATTTTGCTTTCACATTTGTGATATGGAAGATTTTAGTCAAATGCCTTTTTTTTTTTGATATAATCTGGAATATTAAGAATCACAATAGTAACTGGGCTGCACATTTACATTGTGAACCCCCTTTCTGTTCACATAATCCCCTTCATTGAGGCCTTGATGGCAGCCTATAGTCTTGGTACCAATCACGTTAAAGGGATACTCCACTTTAAAATGAAAATTCTGTCATCATATACTCACCCTGTTGTTTCAAACCTGTATGAATTTCTTTCTTCTGATGAACAGAAAGGAAGATATTTAGAAGAATATCAGTAACCAGACAGTTTCTGGTCTCATTGACTTCCATAGTATAATTTTTTCCTACTATGGAAGTCAATGAGACCAGAAACTGTCTGGTTACTGATATTCTTCTAAATATCTTCCTTTCTGTTCAGCAGAAGAAAGAAATTCATACAGGTTTGAAACAACATGAGGGTGAGTATGACAGAATTTTCATTTTAAAGTGGAGTATCCCTTTAAGCCTGAGTGACATATAGGCTACTGTAATCGGCATGGTCACGATTGCATGATCCTCATAATAATTATGATAGCCTAAAAAAAAACTGCTTTAAAAAAACTGTTTTACAACATTGGGTCTAAACTGGCTTGGATATGCCAAAAAAAAAAAAAAAAAAAAAAAAACTGTTTTTTAAACCTAAAAGCGCCAGGTAAACTCCGAATGACACGACAGACAGCACTTTAATCAAGTTCTCCGCATATCCAATAGTGTAAAGGAAAGAGCCACTCGCAAATAATCTTAGGGCAATGCAAACAGTTTGTGCTGTAGTTAAAGCCCGACTCCGACAAGTCGAAAATAAATGTGCGTTTCCAACAAATTAATAATGTAAACGACAATCTCACGAGTCACGAGAAAAAATTATATATCTCAGAGAGTGCACTATCGCACTGCGCTGGACTTCCCGTATCAGCTCCGCTTATGAAGCCGCAGTCTAATCCTGATAACATGAAATAAGCTGCTCCCGAGCAGGTTTAAGATTGCGCACCTGTTGCTATGACAGCAAGTCCAGGATGAGCGTCGAAGAACCAAACAATCCAAGATCATGCCAAATCGCCAACAATCATATCCAGCTAACTGAGTTAGCGACGTACGAAGAACGGACCCCTGATGCGGGAAGTCCAGCGCAGCGCGATAGTGCACTTTCTGAGATGTTTTTTTTCTTTCTCGTAACTCGTGAGATTGTCGTTTACATTATTAAATTGTTGGAAACGCACATTTATTTTCGACTTGTCGGAGTCTGGCTTTAAATACAGCACAAACTGTTTGCATTGCCCTAAGATTATTTGCGAGTGGCTCTTTCCTTTACACTACTGGAGATGCGGAGAACTTGATGGAAAGTGCTGTCTGTCGTGTCATTTGAAGTTTACCTGGCGCTTTTAGGTTTAAAAAAAGTTTTTTTTTTGTTTGTTTTGTTTGTTTGGCATTTCCAAGCCACTTTTTTTTAAAGCCTCAATGAAGGGGATTATGTGAACAGAAAGGGGGATTATGTGAACAGAAAGGGGGTTCACAATGTAAATGTGCAGCCCAGTTACAATTGGGATTCTTATTATTCCAGATTAATAATATTATATCAAATAAAAAAAAGGCAGTTGACTAAAATCTTCCATAATCACAAATGTGAAAGCAAAAAGGCCAGGATCTGTGCATGACTTAAGAATTTTCAGAGATTCACATTTATGCACATTATTTGAAAGTGGTAAGGAAAGTTCCACAATTACATATCAAGCTCACTGTATTACATACACTTATGCTGATCCTCACAGAACTGCATTTTTTCATATGTGATTATGACATGTTCCTGCAGACAGGTGTTCTATGACCCCATTCCCTGACCCAAACCAGTTACAATGCAGCTCTAGCCAGGACAAGGGCACACAATGAAATGAACTTTGGCTAACTAAAGGGAAGATGTCAGTGTCTGAAAAGTCTGAGGGTTGCACACCTGACAGGGCCTGTGACATTGCTGCATGTGCCATATTACACAACATTGCCAAAAAAAACCCAACACCTTTCATTAAATGTTTAATAAAAGACAAATATGCTTAGTTCCTTGAGTTTTATTTCAATTGTTCTTTGTAAAGAAAAGCCAGTGGTCAAGTGCTTGCAACAAGAGATATTAGACACATGCCTCATGCAACAAATAAAAGGAAAAGTTGGCTCTACACTGCCCACCTGTAGGCCTATGTCTCCTCTGTCTGTGCAGACTCTTCTGTAGGCCTTTCTGTAGATGTGGAATCCTTAAACTTATATTGCAGCCATAAAGCATACAAGTATAAATTAAGTAAAGTTCTTTATGCACTTGCAGGTAGGCTAGTTCCTCCATATGACAGTTATCTGAGTGGGTTTATTCACTGTCCAGTGCAATGGAAACAAATGGACATTACAAAGTCTTATACTTTCTTTCCTTTGGAAAGTTAGAAAATGTCCACTTACTGCACATATTTCAGCCAACACTTTCTTGGGAACAGATACAAGTGTTGGTGTATTGTGTAAAAGTGCACAAAAGAGGAAAACACAATGTCATTACAATGAACTACACTCGGGAAAA
Organism: Rutilus rutilus; assembly: GCA_021464565.1. Taxonomy (NCBI): domain Eukaryota; kingdom Metazoa; phylum Chordata; class Actinopteri; order Cypriniformes; family Leuciscidae; genus Rutilus; species Rutilus rutilus. The sequence continues at coordinate 5,942,277 of JAJAQA010000013.1, forward strand.
TGTGATCAATAACTCATGGCAAAATATTTTTACATTAACATAAGTTTATCAGTTTTCACTTTCACAAGTCAAAGCAATTCATCATTACTTTTAATGCGGCCTTCATTTAATGCAGCAATATTTGTACAATTATTTTACAGTGTAGGCTACTAAGATCTTTTCTTTTTTTCAGCCTTTTTCTTGGTTGCTTTTATAAACAGACAACCATTTATTTAACAGTGCCTTTTATAGAAGAGAAGAGACTATAATATAACTAAAAATTACCATTAGGCTATGTAGAATATTTTTGTACTTCACTTTTATTTGTTCCCATGTTCTAGTGTGGTGACTCTGACATTACAATGAACAAAGTAGCCTAATTATGCAATTATTAAAATACAAATAAGGCTAATAAGTGATAAAAACATCTAACATGGCCACTTCTAACGGATTTAAACTGTCTGCTACTTTTTGCCAGCCCTCTCTTCTGGCTTTTGCAGACTTTGTGTTCCCTGGCGTTTTGATTAAACATTAAAATTCCGAATAAACTTCGACTATCTTGCTCTGCTGAGGAGAAAAACTGCGCGCTCTTTGGCCACGCTGAGCAGCCAATAGCAGCGTTGCTGATCAATGTTTCTACGATCGATACATATCCCCTTTTAAACCAGCGCATGAACGCGCAGTTATCTCAGATAACTCAATCCAGCGATACTAATCATAAACAACAGGTGAGTTCGAAGAATCCAATTAGCCGGATCATGATTAGCACGATGATATCATCTTGGATGTGTCATTTGATCTCGGATGTAATAAGCAACGTACGAAGAACGAGCCCCGGGTGGCAGAACGCGAGCGGCTTCCACTGACTAACCAACCCTATCTCATCCTGCTGCTGACCAACTTTATGGAGATGCAGATTTAATTTTCCAACAGGACTTGGCACCTGCACACATTGACAAAGCTACCAGTACCTGGTTTAAGGACCATGGTATCCCTGTTCTTAATTGGCCAGCAAACTCGCCTGACCTTAACCCTATAGAAAATCTATGGGGTATTGTGAAGAGGAAGATGCGATATGCCAGACCCAACAATGCAGAAGAGTTGAAGGCCACTATCAGAGCAACCTGGGCTCTCATAACACCTGAGCAGTGCCACAGACTGATCGACTCCATGCCACGCCGCATTGCTGCAGTACTTCAGGCAAAAGGAGCCCCAGCTAAGTATTGAGTGCTGTACATGCTCATACTTTTCATGTTCATACTTTTCAGTTGGCCAGCATTTCTAAAAATCCTTTTTTTGTATTGGTCGTAAGTAATATTCTAATTTTCTGAGATACTGAATTTGGGATTTTCATTAGTTGTCAGTTATAATCATCAAAATTAAAAGAAATAAACATTTGAATATATCAGTCTGTGTGTAATGAATGAATATAATATACAAGTTTCACTTTTTGAATGGAATTACTGAAATAAATCAACTTTTTCATGATATTCTAATTATATGACCAGCACCTGTATACATGTGTTAGTTAGAAAGTTATTGTGTGTCTCGGTCCCTTTAAGGGGGCGTGTCCGAAAGAGAAGTGCTCAGGAAGAGAAGAGAACGCAGTAGCGAGCACACTATGCTGCGTTCCAGTCCAAAACTGTCATGCCCTTCACTCGCAAACTTCCCTCCGTCTCGTTCACTCGGATGTACGTCATTGCGAGTGCCCACTACTGGCGGAAACTGCAATGGGCTGAACTGGAACGTCCTAAGCCCTTGATCACTTGGAATCAGCTGTGGAGTTGATTTATTATTTACATTTTTTTTTTCTTTAAGAATTTGTTTAATGCAGCATCCAAATGTTTATGTGTGTTTGGGTTGTTTTAAACAAAAAATATATATAATTAATATATCATAGAGTTGTCTGTTGTGATGGTGATTAGATGAGATATGTGGTGACGTCACAATCGTACTGCATTGTGGGACATATAGGTGCCTGAAGTGTACATTTGAAGCAGACTCGCTCCCTCGGTCAAAATCGAGGGAACGAGGGTCTGTCCATATAAACTTCCCTCGTCCACTTCACGAAGTGGAACGCACTTCAAAATGGCGGCAGGGATTCCCCCAAGGGGAAGTGCTTAGGGAAGTTCGCAAGTGCGTGTCTAAAAGTGGACTGGAACGCAGCACTAGTGAGCACACTGTAAGAGACGAGCGTCGTAGAAAAGTGAGTTAGGCGTCTGTTCATGTTATGCCGATACTTCTGATTAAACAAAGAAATGTGAATCACCACCATTGTAACCCGGGTTTTATTTGTCATCCACGCTGAAGAGACTGGAGTACACAAAGCAGAAATAAGGGTTACAAAAGTGTGACATCAGTAGCGAACAGAATATTACAGGATTGAATAATATTAAGAATTTAAATGCACTTACACGGCAAGAAGAAAATAGTTGTCTTTAAAAGAGGACATCTTGCTATATCAGTGCAAAAGTGGTGAAGTTAGTTTATATAGTAGCCTAATTGATGAGATAGAAAAAGTTTTTTTATTTCTCTTGTTTGTTTCATCTAATAAATCATATTTTTAATCATAAAGAAATTATATTGTGTTCATCATTATATAATCTGAAATTCTTACATATAATGGCAGTGAATGGCAACCAGCATCAAGCTTTAAAAAAAGACACAAAAGTATCACAGAATGACCCCATGTGACACGTGTCGGTGTCGTATAGTGTTCTGGGGGTGTTCAACAGTTTCTTTAAGTAGGAAGGAGGGAAAAGCTATGATTAAAGAAGCTTGCAATCGGATATGGCAATGAAATTGGAAAAACTGTAAAACCAGAAGACAGTTGTTTTAATATACAAAACATGGTAAGACAAAGTAAAATGATACAAAACTTAAGTAGAGAAGATCAGATAATTTTATTAAGACTAAAGATGGGCCATACAAAACTTAATTCTACACTGAACATAATAGGAAAACACAGTACAGGATAATGTGAAATATGCCAAGTGAAGGGAACAGTTGATCACGTGTTGTTAAAGAGGAAAGGAATGAACTACAAAGAGAACTACAAACATAGGATGCAATGAATTTACAATCTGTGATTTATTAAACATAAAACAAGGATCTGGTCAAATAATAAAGACAGTTTAAAATTGTTAAAATTCATTAAGAATAGTGGACTTTAGAGTAGATTATAGATCTCATAATTTGCCTAGACTGAAATCTCTTCACACTCCAGTACAGGAGGTGGCGGTATGGTTAAAGCTGGTATAGACGGTAAAAGAAATGGACACAGCGATCCCATAGACTTCAACCAAGGGGGTAATCCATCAGCCGGAAAGCGTAAGGGCAACCATTGGCTAACAATCCATCGCCTGCTGTTAGTATTCCATTGACTCCCATTCATTTTGGCGTCACTTTGACAGCGAATAACTTTACATCTGAGGCGTTTAAGGAATCCATTTGTCCATTATTTATTTCTAAAGAAACACAAAAATGTGTAAAAGGCTCCATTACCTTGTATCTTACACTATGGCCCCGCAGAAGCCGTTTTTGTTAAAATAGGGTAACGATTGCGTCATAACCACGCGACTCTCTGTCGCACAATAGAGAAATTACCGTATAGACAGGAGGAGAAGCTAGCGGGTAATCAGGGGGACGTGGAGGCATAATGACAAAATAATTAATCAGAATACTTAGCAAAAGTTGCTCCAGCTCCAGCTCATGGACAGCTCCTCCTCACGCTCTCCGTCTCTGTCATCTGAGGCGTTTGTCCATTGTTTATTTCTAAAGAGAGGCATAAAGTCTGATAAAGGCTGGTTTACTTTAAAGAGATAAAGAGTTTTCTAATCTTTCTCTCAGGACACAGAACAATCTGAAAAGAACAGAATATGTGACTAGCTGTCTATATATATACAGATCATCGGCGATTCCATCGTCCGGCATGTCCACGCTACGTTAGGCAAAAGTAAGGTGCGTAGTCACTGCTTTCCTGGTGCTCGTGTTTTCGACATCGCTGCGTGGGTACCCGAGATCTTGAACGGTGACGTGCGTGTTGGAGCCGTCGTGTTGCACGCGGGAGTAAACGATATCAGGCTGCGGCAGACGGAGGTTCTGAAGAAAGACTTCAGGAATCTGATCGAGACGGTACGCAGCAAATCGCCTGAAAAAACTATCATTGTGTCTCGACCGCTTCCCACGTACCGACAAGGGCATGAAAAGTTCAGTAGATTATTCGCGCTAAATGAACGGTTAATTTCATGGTGTAATGAGCAGAAACGGCTCTTTGTAAATAATTGGAATCTGTTTTGGGAGCGTCCTAGGCTCTTCCGTGCTGATGGCTTACACCCAAGTAGAATCGGAGCAGATCTTCTGTCTGATAACATCTCCAAGATGTTAAATACCATTTGACTAGTAACCAAAAGTCCAAATTACAGTCTCTCCTGCACCAACTTAATTGATATAAATACTAGTGTAGAACATTGCATAGAAACTGTGTCTATTCCTTGTTTAGTGCGATCAAATAATACATTTACTGCAGGATCTAGGAAAAATCGAATTGTTATTAAAACAGAAAATCTCGCTATTAGTGAACAAAAACAATTTCTAAAGCTAGGTCTTCTAAACATTAGATCACTCACACCTAAGGCAGTTATTGTAAATGAAATAGTCACAGATAATAGCTTAGATGTACTTTGCCTTACTGAAACCTGGCTTAAACCAAATGATTATTTCGGTCTTAATTCGGTCTACTCCATCAGGGTACTGTTATAAGCATGAGCCCTGTCTGATTGGTCGTGGCGGTGGTGTTGCAACAATTTATAAAGATATTCTTAATGTTACCCAGAAAATAGGTGACAAGTTTAATTCGTTTGAAGTACTTGTATTAAATGTTACGCTTTCAGATGTAAGAAAAAAATCCCTATTATCTCTAGCTTTGGCTACCGTATATAGACCACCAGGGCCTTACGCTGATTTCCTAAAAGAGTTTGCAGATTTTCTCTCAGATCTTTTGGTCAACGTCGATAAAGCATTAATTGTTGGAGATTTTAACATACACGTAAATAATTCAAATGATGCGTTAGGGGCTGCGTTTACAGATTTATTAAACTCCTTTGGGGTCAAGCAAAACGTCACTGGTCCCACTCATCGTCTTAATCATACACTCGATTTAATTATATCATATGGAACCGATCCAACCGATATAGATATCATTCCACAAAGTGATGATGTTACTGACCATTATATGGTAACTTGCATATTGCGTACTGCTGTAATGTCATGCTGCGCCGCGTTATCGACCAGGCAGAACAATCCTTCCATCCACCATAGATAATTTCTCAAATTGCTTATTTGATCTGTCTCAGCTGCTGCCTGAACCCAAACAAACAGATGAACTAGAAGAACTAACTAGCACTATAAGCACCATTCTCTCTAGAACATTGGATATTGTTGCACCCATTAAATTAAAAAAGGTCAGAGAGAAAATTAAAGCACCATGGTACAACAATACTAGTGTGTTCTAAAGAGAGAAACCCGTATTTTAGAGCGTAAATGGAAACACACTAATTTAGAGGTCTTTAGAATCGCGTGGAAAGACAGTACGTCACGTTATAAAAAGGCCCTAAAAGCGGCCAGGGCTGAGCATCTCCGCAAACTAATAGAAAACAACCAAAATAATCCAAGGTTTTTATTTAACACCGTGGCTAGACTAACAAATAAACAAGCGTCACCTGAACAAAATATCCCGTTGCAGTTTAGTAGTAATGATTTCATGAACTTCACTGAGAAAATAGAAAGCATCAGAACCACAATTGTAAACGTTCAATCCTCAATCGCGCCTTATAACTCAGCCTCAATTATCACCCCGCAAGAACGATTACAGTGCTTTACATCTATAGAACAAATAGAGTTAAATAAACTTATCACTTCATTTAAAACAACAACATGTTTATTAGATCCTATACCAACTAAACTACTGAAAGAAGTGTTACCTATAGTGGAAGAACCTCTTCTCAATATTATTAACTCATCTTTATCTTTAGGTCATGTTCCAAGAACATTTAAATTGGCAGTTATAAAACCACTCATTAAGAAACCACAATTAGACCCAGATAACCTAGCAAATTATAGACCCATTTCAAATCTTCCATTTATGTCTAAACTGTTAGAAGTTGTGTCCGCTCAAGGCTCAATCCCAATTCACCCCTTGCCCCTACCCCTCTGTTTTGCGCGTTCCTGTGAAGGGGTAGGGTTGTCTCAATTCTCTTTTGGTTGGAGGGGTAGGGGTAAGGGGAAGGGCCAGATAGCCCTTGAAACGAAGATTTTTCGGGACCACACTTCAAACGAAGGGGTATGAGAAATGTACCTGCATACACCGGCTACAGAGGCAACATGACTGCCAATAATCATTTTCTTTGTCACATTCAATCTTGTGTTCATATTTACGGTCATGTTCTTCAAAGAAACGGTTGCAAAAAAAACGCTAAAGTTCGTTAACAATATGACGCGTGTAAAAAGCAGTTTGAAGTGAAGTGGACGCGCGAATGAGACGAATTTGCGTCCACCGGCGCGGTGCTAAACGCCTCATTCGCGCCGCAAGACCTCCAGACGTGCTTAAACGCGTCTTAACATTGAAATCACTCGCGCCAGCCGCTCTATTCGCGTTTGGTGTGAACGCGGCAGCATTAGGCGTCGAAGATATCGTCATCTCCGTTGTTTTCTGCGAACTTCAGATGAAAAATGCAAAAAATAGCTGTAACTCACGCAAGACTACAGTTGACGACGGCATCTTGGAAGTTTGTGATAAACATTGGCGCATCTCCTGTGACGTAGGCGCTATATATATAGCGACGACGTATAATGAAACGGTGTAGTGACTCTTTCTTTGTAAAAAAATGATTACAGGCCTACATTTTATCATATGTATTCATTAGTTTGAATATAGCCAACATTGGAACATCTAACATCTTAGTTTATGACTTTATTTTTGACAAAAATATTATTTTATATACATGTATATATATATATATATACATTCATATATATATATATATATATATATATACATATATAGAACATATGAGCAGAAATGGCTAAACAAAAGCTTATTTGATGTGGCAGTATATTCTACCGTAAAAACTGTACCCGAATCTAGTCAACAAAATGTTGTCTTTCATATTTCGCCTGACTGTAACATTGTTTTTATGAAATATTAGGGCATATAAATGTTAATTTGCAGTTTAATACGTTCATTTTCGGACGCGTTTCAGAATGGACTTAACTGAGAGAGAGAAGGCAGAAATCGCATCACGTTTATTTTTCTTTATTTGGCAAAAAGCACAACACTTTTTGTTTTTATTGTGAGTATACACAAAAATAATACACATTTAACAGAATCGATTGATGTATGAAACGTGTGTGTAATATCAAAGTCAACAGAGCAAAATTAATCTCTTTTGAACTGATAAAAAAAAAAAAGAGCTGGTATCGCCGGCGATACCGCCGACCCCAGGGGGTTAAATCCAGACAAGACAGAGGTACTACTTATCGGTTCAAAAAACCGCCCACAAAACCTCTCACAATACAACTATAACATAGTAGGATGTCCTGTTACTTTATCCTCTACAATAAAAGACCTGGGTGTTATACTAGATTGCAACCTGTCTTTTGAAAATCATATTTCATATGTTACAAAAACAGCCTTTTTCCACCTTAGAAACATTGCTAAGCTACGTAATATACTATCAGTTTCTGATGCAGAAAAGTTAGTTCATGCGTTCATGACCTCGAGACTAGATTACTGTAATGCTTTATTAGCTGGTTGTCCTGCATCCTCAATAAACAAGCTACAGTTAGTCCAAAATGCAGCCGCTAGAGTTCTTACTAGATCAAGAAAATATGATCATATAACACCGATTTTAACATCACTACATTGGGTTACCTATAAAGTCCCGTATTAACTACAAGGTATTGCTACTGACTTATAAAGCCCTAAACGGCTTAGCTCCAGTCTATTTAACGGATCTTCTATCGCCCTATAATCCATCGCGCTCTTTAAGATCAATAAATTCGAGGCTTTTGGTCATACCTAGGATATCCAGATCCACCAAAGGAGGGAGAGCATTTTCATATTTAGCTCCAAAACTCTGGAATAGCCTTCCTGATACTGTTCGTTGCTCAGACTCGCTCTCCCAGTTTAAAACTAGATTAAAGACGCATCTCCAGCCAGGCATTCGTATAATATTTTTTATCTTACAGTTAATTCTGTAATTTAATACAGTTAATTTTAAAAAAATATGATCAGAAAATCAACGTGCCTAATAATTCTGCACGCCCTGTATATTTTCCTTCAAAACAATGACCTTAAAAAACTATTTTATCAGTATCTACTGTAAAAAGAAGCTGTGCTCACAGCAATATAAATAGGCATCTTTAATAGAATAATCTCTGTATGTCCTGATAGAAGGAAAATATTTTTTATATGGTTTAATTTTATAAGATAGGCCTACTCTTTTATACGGTTTCATATTTGTATCTCTACTTCATATCAGCATCATCAGATATTTAACAGTCCTATATTTTATTTGAAGATGTATATAACTGTATCAATAAAAAATGAGCATTTAAATAAATCTGATGTGTGTTGAAATTTGTCAATTATTCTATTCTATTCTTATGGTTAAACAAACCTAGTTTTACCATGGGGCAAACATTTGACATGGTAACTTGGTAATAGACCTACAATGTCGTCGTTTATAGACCTTCTTATTTTTCTTCTTTAATTTTTTGTTTTTACCATGATCATAATATCATGGTGTTTTGAAGATCCATAGTGTAGTGTATGAATATGGTAATAATCATACAGTGATATATTGAGGAATTACCATCTGATTTACCACAGTATTATCACAGATCATTTTGTAATTGAAATGGTAGAAACAGCTTTGATATACTTTATCAATTTTATCATAGTTTGGTTTATTTTGATAAACAAAAATACAGACACTTTCACTTTGTCAGGTTGAGATGGGAGAAAACAATGGCATGAATAATTATGAAAAGTTGAAAATAAAATTGTTAAACGAGCATTATATTTTCACAATATAATTTGCAAATATAGCTAGAATTATAGATTTTAACAATGAAAAACAAATTATGAAAATATAGCAAAACATGTTTAGATTTGTAATTATATAAATCATTTTCATTGTGTATTTCATATTACGGCAGAAAATTCATTTATTGTAATTGACAGGTGTGATGATCAGTGGAGTTGAGTTTTTACCTCCATCATTACTGCCTGGGCAAAAATATGGATAGAGTTTCCCAGTGAAAGACTGATCAGTGAAAGAGTAGAGATGAGAGCTGGACTCCACATCATAAAAGGAGACCAGACCCTCCTCATAATCCACAAACACACCGACCCGCTGCGGCTTCACTCTCACACACAGAGAGACAGAGGGACCAGCGCAGGCTTTATATTCATTCTCATTCCTCAGACCCACAGTCCAGTATCCATTACTGGGAGTCAGTGTGATCTTTCCCTTCCTGTCAATGGATTCTCTGACCACTCCTAAATACCATCCAGTCTTTCCCTTCACCTGAACCTCAAAATAAAATCTCCCTGAGGAGAATCCCTCCTTTCCCAGGACACATGCATATCTATCAAATCTCTCTGGTTTGTCTGGGAGTTTCTGTCTAATGTCTCCATATCTCACTTGTTTTCCATCATCAGACAGGATGAGTTTAGGATGAGCTGTATCAGGATCCAGAGTCACATCCACTGAGAAAACAGAGAATATAAATCACAAATTCACAATACAGATATTTAGTGATGATGTTTGTAATATGTAATCAGTGTTTAATCATACTGTCGGTCAGTGATGAAGCTGTGAGTATCTGAATGTAATCTAGTGTAGTGCAGACAGCACACTGTACCTGCATACTGCTGTCTCCTCTTCAGTTCTGTAGAGACTAATGACAATAAAACACCATCAGATCTTTGACATGTTTATGTGTGGAATTATAGAAAAGATTTAAGGTTATATTTAAAGAATTGTGAACAACATCATGTTTTATCTGATCAATGTTTCTCTGCTGATATTTAGAGAATCCATGAACTTCTATTGTGTTTGAGCTCGAAATATTCCTCCTTTTTAGAACATCTTTGGGAATGTTTTGTGAACATTTTATGACATTTTTATTTGAGATATTTTATACCTAATGTTATTCATCTCAGTTTTGGAGTGTATTAGTGTTGTGGTTATTCAGCAAAGACAACAGAGTAAGTGAAAATGAAAGCCCAGCACTGCGAAGCTGTTTGATACATGTCAGAAATTTTCCTATAAAAAAAAACAAAAACAAATCTGCATGAATAGACATTCATGATGTCTATCGATTTGATTTTATTCTGCTAAACTGATTTAATCTGACAATCACAACATTTCGATGAAACAGCTGAAAAGACTGAAAATGGCAGAAAATGAACGTTTCTTTCTGTTGTTTCTCATCTAAAAGTGTTCACAGATTTACTAAAGCCTCAAGGTTCTTGGTTACAGTGACACACACTTCTCTTATTTCAGCTTTAACAGACTCATTCTTCATTATTGATATTAAAAGATGATAAATATATGTATCTGTACGGTGTATTTGATATTGCTGTACCAGTTAGCGTGAGTTTCTCCTGTAGAGAGTCCTGCAGTTTAGTCAGAGCTCTCCTCAGAGTCTCCAGACTCTCATCAGTCTTCACACTGATCTCAGACCAGTTCCTGGTGTTTCTAGAGCTGCACAGGGATGAGTAAATCTACAGCAGGAGAGAGGAGAAATCCTTCAGCATGGGGAGTGTTATGGTGTCATATACTGCATTATCATTGATCAGAGAGATGTTGACTGACCTGTAGGAGGTGGAGGTGATCTTCAGTGTGTGAGAGCTGCTCCAGCTCAGTGTTTCTCATCTTTAGCTCAGTGATCTCCTGCTCCAGCTCTTCAATGAGCTCTTCCTCCTGTTTCTCTGCTGCTTTCTGCTGCTCCTCCATCATCTCCAGCAGTTCAGTCTGACATCTCTCAATGGAGCGGATGAGATCAGTGAAGATCTCCACACGGGCTGCTTTCTCCTTCCCTGTGTTTCTCTGCTCAACCAGGACAATCAACACATTATTAGTGGTGTTTGTTAAGAGAAGAATCAGTGTTATTATTTCTCATACTTAAGTGTTTTAGCCGGTTTTCATTCTGCACCGTTTGCACTGAATGATTCCTCAAATCATGTGTGTTGTTGAGGAGAGATGTGTTATTACTTTACTAAGTGATCAGGGAGTCACAGACGTGTCGACATTCAGACCAGCAGTGTGACTGTGAGTGTGAAATTGCTTTTATACAACAATTCAATAAACAATGATAGATATTAAAATTCATTCACTTTTCTGACTTCTGCTGAGTGTTTGACGTCTTGAATCTTCTTGATTCTGTCCTGGATCATCTGCTGTGTGTCTTTCTGTGCCTTCATCAGTTGAGTCTATAGACAGAGAACAACACACAATATGTTTTCATAACTGATTCATTTATATTAAAGAACGTCTCAGTTACGTATGTAACCCTCGTTCCTTGAGTGGAAACGAAATCGGGGTTTCACATAGAAAGCCTATCCTCTTCGAGATATAGAAAACGAGCCAATGGCAATGGAAATGCCTTGGGTCTGCAAGATTTGCATGCGTAACTCCGCCCTACCTCATGGGTATATAAGGAAGTACGCCGGCATAGCGCAGTATGTTTTCACGCTGAGGAGCCGAGACTGAACTCAAGCATTTCCAGCGGTACAGCGGAAGTGGCAGGGAGACATAACGTCTCCGTTCCCACTCAGGGAATGAGGGTTACATACGTAACCGAGACGTTCCCTTTCGTCTTCACTGCGAGTTACGTCAGTGACGACGAAATGGGGGTTTACCGGTCTAATCACGCCACCTCTCGTCTGTCTTCCAGTGCCCTGCGTAAGTCTGAGATCTGGGGGTCACCCAGAGGGGGAACCATGCACATGGAGGCACTTAGCCAAGCGCGAAAGTATAAGCATAACTGGCCAACAGTGCTGGAGGAAACTCAGGGCTTATTAGGCTCACATATTGTGGTGTTGTAAGATATAAAAGAATGAAAACCAAAAAACTAACTCCGAACGTCTGTATTTAATGTAGCAAACATTAGTCAACAGGGCATTACTTTCCACACTTCACTTCTTCATCGTCTCACTACTACACTCAGTCCTTTCTCAGGATTTCACTGCCCTCTAGCGAACATACTCAGTATCACAGTGATCCACAGAACACAACATATTCCCTCTCTTTTAAGAACACTGCTTGAGTAAATAACCACTTTTCGTATTATACGATTATTGCAATAAAGGCGGCAACAGTAGTTACATAAGAAGGTGCAGTTTGAATTAAACATCTGGCAGTCAAAAGTCTTTAACAAAATTTCTTACCACTCAAATTAAATGATTCCACCTTCATGAACTCAAAACACTTTTAAAGATTATTTCTTTCACAGTTCGGTTCAACCAAAAACGTAACCCTTCAAATCTCGATCAGTTACATTACATAGTCTTTGTGCCATTTAGGTTTGGATCTAAGACGTGGCTGTTTTGAAGTACTCTGAACGGGTTGTGTGTACGTTGGTGTACCATCTTGACCTCTACTCTCAGGCACAGAATGAGAGCGAGCCAAGTGTGTGGCATTCCATCTCTTCCCATCACTTAGCAGAAAGGTGTATGGACTCACACGCTTTTCCACTGTTAACGGACCAGAGAACCTGGGGTGTGCTTTAGGGACTAAACGAGGAATTCTGACCCTCACTCTCTCCCCTTGAGCAAAAGACGGAATACATGCATGCCGCTTAATGTCTGTGTACCGTTTCATCTTGGCTTGGTTCCTCTCCACAGTGTCACGGACAGATGAATTCAACATAGGAGCAATTGGCAAAATGTCCAGTCTGGTACGCATTTTACGTCCATAGAGCAGTTCGTAGGGTGAGGTTGAGGTAGTGGCATGAGGTGTCGCGCGATACACTTGAAGCCAGTTGGTCACAGCGTCCTTCCACGGCTGTGACTGCAGAATGGCTGTCTGTATGCAGCCCTTCAGAGCACGGTGAAACCTCTCAATAGCTCCATTGGCTGCAGGGTAGTACACAGATGTCTTGTTATGGTGTATACCCCGGGTCTTAAGAAATTCAGCGAAGGCGGCTGAAGTGAACTGTGTCCCATTATCAGTGACAATACTTTCAGGATTGCCGTGACGGCTGAAAACGGTGTTCAGAAAATCCAAGACACTGTCCGTTGTGGCAGATGGACAAAAGGCAAGTTCAGGCCACTTTGAAAAGTAGTCGGTCAATGTCACAGCATACCGACAGGTAGGAATGGCAGTCTCAAATGGCCCAACAATATCAAGGCCTAATTTTTTCCAGGGTCCGTCAGGGAGTGGAACAGGTTGTAAAGGAGCTGGATGAGTGTGAGCTGTTTTGTCGTTAGACTGACAAGGGGCACAGGCAGATATGTAGTTCTGAACCTGAGTGTCCATACCAGGCCACCAGTAAAGGTCACGCAGACGCTGTTTAGTGCGTACAATCCCCTGGTGGCTTTCATGGGCCAGAGTGATCAGTGTGTGACGTAGCGAAACAGGCACCAGCAATCTGGAACCCCGGAAGATGTAATGTCCCAGAACTGAGAGCTCATCCCTCACTTTGTAATAGGGCGTTAGATTCTGGGCAACGGCCCGTATAGACGGAGGCCAGCCACGGCTAATTTGTTCACGAAGAGCTACCATCTCCAAACACAAGGAACAAGCACTCTCGAAGTCAGGGACTGGAAGGGAACTCAGAGTGGAAGAAATCAAAGCCACAAGTTCAGGTTCCCCATCTGTAGAAGGATCCGCTGGCACATGCAGAGGGAGACGTGAAAGGCAGTCTGCGGTATAGTTCTGTGAACCTGGCTTGTAGATGACATCATAGTCAAAACACAGCAGACGTGCCGACCAGCGGGCAATGCGCAATCCAGCCCTATTCATCCCTTTGGTAGTGAGTAAGGTTGTGAGTGCCTGGTGATCTGTGCGCAAAGTAAAGCGTCTGCCCCACAAATACGTGCGCCACTTTTCTGTAGCCCATACGCATGCAAGAGCTTCTTTTTCCACTATTGAGTATTTACGCTCTGCCATTGTAAGTGTACGTGAAGCAAACGCTACTGGTTTCTCTGTACCATCCGGCTGAATTTGTGTGAACACAGCACCCAGTCCATAATCACAGGCATCGGTTGAGATCACTGAGCGAAGGGAGGGGTCGTACAGGGCTAAGGCAGAGCTGGACACTAAGAGCTGCTTGACTGCATCAAAACTGGTCTGGGCCGATTCAGACCATGTGAAAGTCTCTTTATCCTTGACACATTCGCGCATGGGAGCCACCACTGTTGCAAAATTCGGAATAAACTTTGAGTACCACGAAGCAAGGCCCAAGAAGGATCGTAAGGCAGCAGCGTCAGATGGTGCTGGAGCTTGCAGTACTGCATTAACATGCTCTTGGTCAGGCAAAATACCATCTGCAGCAATGACATGGCCAAGATAGCGCAGTGTGGTCTTTCTGAAATGGCACTTTTCATTGTTCAGAACCAGTCCAGCCTCTTTCAGTTTTTGCAGGACAGTATGGAGTGTCTGATCGTGTTCGTCAGTAGTGGCACCGTAAACTATTAGATCATCTAGGTAGTTCTGGACACCAGGTACTCCTTCCAGAATAGTTGCCATCATCTTTTGTAATGCTGATGGGGCCGATGCCAGGCCATATGGAACCCGGCGAAATCGAAATAGGCCCTTATGTGTAATGAAGGCCGTAATGTCTCTACTGTCCTTGTGGAGGGGCACCTGGTAGTACGCATTGGCCAGGTCGATAGTGGAGAAAAGAGTAGCACCTCGCAGGCTGGAGAAAAGCTCATCGATGTGTGGCAAAGGGTAGCAGTCAGTGATCACAGCCTTGTTTGGTTCACGAAGGTCAGTGCACATGCGTATGCCTCCATTCTTTTTTTTCGTAACGACAATGGGAGAAACCCAAGCAGAAGCATCGATTTCTTCTATAATGCCAGCCAGCAGCAGACGATCAAGTTCGGCCGAAACAGCATCCCTAACTGCAAATGGCAAACGCCGCAGTTTCTGGCGCACCGGTTGAACTGTAGGATCGATTTTGACCTTGTGCACAAACTGTTTCACACACCCTATCTCAGGTAGGGGAGCAGTGAGAGGTTCAGCAGTGGTTGTGGACAGAAAAGGGGTAGCTGGCGTTGCATCTGAGGTGGTAACCGTATCAGCATTAATACAGAGATGCAAGTTCCTGATTAAGTCCATACCGAGCAATGCAGTGCCGTCCTCTACTACGAAGAATGTGCCGGAAGTGCTCGAATTTGCTACACACACCTGGGCATGGAGACATCCAAGTACTGGAATGTATGTTTGTGTGTAGGTCACCAGTCTAGCGGAAGGTGGAGACAAGGCGGTGGAGCTAAAATATTGTTTATAGACATAATGTGGTAGTATAGAGACCGCAGAACCTGTATCTACAGTAAGTTGTATCTCCTTGGCAGCCGAGGCAGGTGTGTGAATGGTGGCATTGCAAAACAGTCTCTTTGGAGCATGCTCATCAATATTGCCTGTATACAATATAGTCACATCAGGCAACTGCACCTCATGTACTTTACTGGTCGGAACAGAACGACATACGCGAGCAAAATGACCCCTCTTGTTACAAGACTTGCATTGGGCATTTACAGTAGGGCATTGAGAGGAGTTGGCTAGATGCTTGTCAGAACCACACCTAAAACAACATCTACGTGGAGAAGAAGTGGCCGCAGCATGTGGCTTAGCTGAGCGGTAGTGCTGTTTGTTTGTGGTTTTGTGCGATTTAGAGTGCACAGTCTGTACTGGAATTCCTTTATCCAGAACACCTCTGTCTGAAATTATTTTTTTTGCTTGATCAGCAGCAGCTTCCATCTGTATTGCAAGAGTTACGGCTGTGTCCAGTGTTAGGTCTGACTCCAGTAACAACCTTTCTCTAATACTGTCACTCGACAAGCGTTCCAGTAGTTGATCACGTATCATGTCATCTGATTTGTCATCAAAACCACAGGTGGCTGCAAGAGCACGCAAGGCAGCTACATATTGCACAATAGTCTCATGTGGAAATTGAGCTCGCTTCCTGAATGCATAGCGTTCGACAACAACGTTGACTTTGGGCGTAAAATGTTTCTCTAGTGCACTAACAGCAGAGGCATAAGTGTCACCTGTTTCTGGTAGAGCGTAAAATATCCGCTGTCCCTCCGGTCCAAGACAATGGAGTAATGTGGCTCTTTTGCGGATGTCTGGCCAAGCATCCCCCCTCGCATTAATCACCAGCAGGTAGTTATTAAACATACGCAGCCACATATCAAAAGGTATCGATGGTTCTCCCGGACAGGGCAAAAACATCGCTGGTGCAGGAACATTAACAGACATCCTCGTCGCCAATTTGTGGTGTTGTAGGATGTAAAAGAATGAGAACAAAAAGCTAACTCCGAACGTCTGTATTTAATGTAGCAAACATCAGTCAACAGGGCATTACTTTCCACACTTCACTTCTTCATCGTCTCACTACTACACTCAGTCCTTTCTCAGGATTTCACTGCCCTCTAGCGAACATACTCAGTATCACAGTGATCCACAGAACACAACACATATCGCACCTATCCCGTCCGTGGAGAGGAATAGCAAGCAAGCGAAGACACCTGAGCAGAATCTAGTACCGGCTGGTTGAAGCGAGTACATGAGAATCAACTGGCTCCACTCAGAGATTGTAGAATCTCGCGAATGTGTTAGGTGTCACCCAACCTGCAGCTCTGCAGATGTCAGCCAGCGAGGCGCCATGCGATAGAGCCCAAGAGGAGGCCACACTCCGGGTGGAGTGGGCCGTCACACCAAGGGGGCACAGCCGACCTTGCTGCTGGTATGCCAAAGCAATGGCGTCCACGATCCAGTGAGACAACCTTTGCTTGGAGAGAGCCTTTCCCTTCAGCTTCCCACCATGACAGACAAAGAGCTGGTCTGAGGTCCTGAAACACTGCGTTCTGTCAACGTAAGCACGGAGTGCGCGTACTGGACAGAGCAGTACCAAGGCTGGGTCTGCCTCCTCCAAGGGCAGGGCTTGCAGGTTCACCACATGGTCTCAAAAGGGAGTGGTGGGAACCTTGGGCACATATACAGGCCGGGGTCTCAGGATCACGTGAGAATTAGCCGGCCCGAATTCCAGGCATGCTTTGTCAACGGAGAATGCATGCAGGTCCCCTACCCTCTTGATGGAGGCCAATGCAACCAGGAGCGCTGTCTTCATTGACAGGAACTTAAGCTCCACTGATTGCAGAGGCTCAAAGGGAGCACTCTGCAGGGCAGTTAGCACCACTGAGAGGTCCCAAGAGGGTACGAGAGGAGGGCGAGGAGGATTCAGTCTCCCCTCTCCTCTCAGGAACCTGATGATCAGGTCGTGCTTTCCAACGAACTTACCTTCGACTGCGTTGTGATGTGCAAAAATGGCAGCAACATACATTTTCAGGGTGGAGGGAGACAGCCTTCGCTCCAACCCTTCTTGCAGGAAGGAAAGCACGACACTGATCGGGCATCTCCGGGGGTCTTCATGGTGAGAAGAACACCAGTTGATGAAGAGGTTCCACTTCAACGCATAGGCATGTCTCGTGGACGATGCTCTAGCGGAAGTGATGGTAGCCAAGGGTGCCATGGGGTGCCCCGTCCCTGAGAAAGCAGGTCCTTCCTCAGGGGAATTGGCCAGGGAGGTGCTGTCGCGAGGAGTACAAGTTCGGAGAACCAGGTCCGATTGGGCCAGTGTGGCGCGACCAAAATGACCTGCTTGCGTAGGCCCCGCGGCCAGCTGTGTGCCAGTGCATCCGTGCCAAGCGTGCCCTCGGTCAGGGAATAGAACA
The DNA here is from genome assembly GCA_021464565.1 of Rutilus rutilus. Taxonomy (NCBI): domain Eukaryota; kingdom Metazoa; phylum Chordata; class Actinopteri; order Cypriniformes; family Leuciscidae; genus Rutilus; species Rutilus rutilus. Next base: position 5,960,227 of record JAJAQA010000013.1, read on the forward strand.
GGTCGCAGTGGGAGGCAAACAGATCTACCTGTGCATCCCCGAACTGATCCCAAATCAGCTGAACCGACCAGGGATGGAGTCTCCATTCTCTGGAGAGAGGCCGAAGCCGTGAGAGCTCGTTGGCTGCACAGTTCAGGTCTCCCGGAATATAAATGGCTTGAAGCGACCTCAGATGCTTCTGATTCCATAGGAGGAGGTGGCGGGCGAGTTGCGACATACGGCGGGAGCATAGACCACCTTGTCTGTTGATGTACACTACTGTCACGATATTGTCTAATCGGACTAGTACGTGCTGACCCCTGAGCAACGCATGGAAGCGGTGCAGAGCTAGACGTACAGCCAGCAACTCGAGGCAATTGACCTGCCAAAGGTGCTGGGGTCCGGTCCAGGAGCCCGTGGCAGCATGTCCATTGCATATGGTGGCATCTGTCAATACAACAACATGCCTGGAAACTCGTTCTAAGGGCACTCCGGCCCGTAGAAAACTGAGGTTTGACCACGGGGTAAAGGTCTGACGGCAGGCCGGAGTCACTGGGACTCGGAATGTGCCATGTTGCCATGCCCACCTCGGGACTCGATTGCGAAGCCAGTGCTGAAGTGGTCTCATATGAAGCAATCCGAGCGGCGTTGCAGCGGCTGCGGCTGCGGATGCCATATGCCCCAGGAGCCTCTGAAAAAGTTTCAGTGGAACCGCACTCTTGCCCTTGAATCCGCGGAGGCAAGTCAGCAGTGACTGCGTGCACTCGCTCATAAGCTGCATGCACATGACGAGTCGATTTCCATACTGAGAAAAGAGATCCTCTGCACGGGGCAGAGTTTGTTCTTCTCCCAGTTGACCCGAAGGCCCAGACGAGCTAAGTGCCGGAGCACTAGGTCCCTGTGTTCGCAAACCTGGTCTTGAGAGTGAGCTAGGATCAGCCAGTCGTCGAGATAGTTCAGGATGCGAACCCTGTGTTCACGTAGAGAAACAAGGGCTGCCTCGTCTACCTTCGTAAAGACGCGGGGAGACAGGGCTAGCCCGAATGGGAGAACCGTGTACTGGTATGCCTTCCCCTCGAAAGCAAACCGTAGGAAAGGTCTGTGTCGAGGGAGAATGGAGACATGGAAGTAGGCATCCTTCAGGTCGATCGCGGCAAACCAATCCTGTTTCCGCACGCATTCGAAAATGCATTTGGCCGTGAGCATCTTCAACGGCAGCCAGTGAAGGGAGCGGTTCAAGATGCGCAGGTCCAGGATTGTCCGTAACCCACCGTATTTCTTCGGGACAATGAAGTAGGGGCTGTAGAAGCCGGACCTCATTTCGGCTAGAGGGACAGTCTCGATTGTACCCTTCGCCAGTAGGGTAGCAACCTCCGCTCTCATGATGGAGGTATTGCCACCAACCATAGTGAAGCGGACTTCCCTGAAATGGGGAGGAGACCGTGCAAACTGAATCGCATAGCCGAGCCTGATAGTTCAGGCGACCCAGCGGGACAGGTTGGGAAGCTCTAGCCAGGCTCCCAAGAACTGTACCATCGGAGTCATGCGAACCACAGACGTCCCCTCGGTGGTCCAGCGAAGCAGAATGACCGGCCCTGACGTGGGTGGCATAGCGGCACGATCATTGGCCGCATCCTGACAGAGGAGACCAGGGAAGGACCAGCGTTCCGCGGGGGTCTGCTCTGCCAGGGGTCTGGCGACAGAGGGGGATGCGGCGCGCACTTCCGAGAACTCTGTGACAGAGGAGGGCGATAGTGGCGGGACCAGTTGGCGGCGCACACTATCGTCCGAGAACTCTGTGTGCTCAGGGATGAGGGTGTCAGTTCTTTCTTTAACCACATTAGGGTGCTACTCACCCGGGGGCATCACCTGACCCAGGGAGCATGCAGTCACTTTAGTCGCCCGGAGACCGAGGTCAGTGGCGGCACGCAGCTCATCGAAGCGCCCTGGGTCAGTCCTACCCTCGTGCATGTCCCTGAGCATCTGGGCCTGGTAGAGCTGCAGAGTGGCCATGGCATGCCGTGAGGTGGCTGCCTGTCCCGCGGCTCTGTATGATTTCGCCACGAGAGTGGACGAAAATCTACAGGCTTTGGAAGGGTGCTTAGGGTCACCACGAGAAGAAGCGCTCTGAGCACATTGTTGCATCGCAACAGAGCGTTCAACCGGGGGGACCCCAGTGTACCCGTTGGCAGCGGCCCCCGTCGAGGGGAGGAAAGGCGGAGAAGGCTGACGAGCGATCACGGGAAGCGGGAAGACAAAGGTGCCTTCCAGGACCTCGTGACCTCCTCATGCACATCCGGGAAGAATGGCATTGGGGTAGGATGCTGGCGTTGACCAGCAGCCGCACCCAAAAACCAATCATCCAGCCGCAAACGCTGAGGACAGGGTGGAGGGTTCCACTCTAACCCAATGCTCGCGGCGGCCCGGGAAAGCATGGCAGTCAGCTCGGGATCAGACTCGGGCAATGCTGGCACACCCGAGGGTGGCAGCACAGCCGAATCCTCACTTCCCGAGGACTCACGTCCCCCTTGTGATGCTGCGATTGACATAGCATCTTCCTCTGGAGCGCCGAAAGAAACGCGGGGCGCCTCGAAGAGGGACCACCGCGCTCAATCGGAACGCTCGTGGGTTGCGACACTGGAGAGGGGGATGCGGGCCGAGGACGAATCGTCAGCGTATTAGTCCACACCGTCACCCTCAGGTCACCCTGGCCACCAACCAAAGTACGACCTCCAGAAGAGACCGTAGATCGGGGTGTGGATGAGGGGACACTCCCTCGTGAGAGGTCATTGAGTCTTGACCGTAATGTCGCAATGGTCATGTCCCTGCAATGGGAACATGACTCATCCACAAACGCTGCCTTGGCGTGATCAACGCCCAAACACGCAAGACAGAGATTGTGCCCATCAGAATCAGAAACTGATCGACCGCAACCAGAAGTGCACGGGCGATGCATCTTTAAAAAGACGTGCCGTGTCCAAGCTCTTTTTGTGAGAGGAAAACTTTGAAGCGCAAGGGAGAACACACTCACAGGCAGATCACTGCACAGATCAGCAGGCAATGTGATCTCGCTGAAATCGCCGCCACACCAACACCGGAGAGTCGCTCATCTCGAAGAGGCTGAGAAAGAGGTGATGAAAACTCAGGAATGGCTTGTGGAGTGAAGAAGTAATCTTGGCTCAGAAGCGAAAGCATACTGTGCTATGCCGGCGTACTTCCTTATATACCCACGAGGTAGGGCGGAGTTACGCATGCAAATCCCGCAGACCCAAGGTATTTCCATTGCCATTGGCTCGTTTTCTATATCTCTAAGAGGATAGGCTTTCTATGCGAAACCCCCATTTCGTCGTCACTGACGTAACTCGCAGTGACCACGAAAGGGAAAATGTGTTTCCCTGTGATAAGAGCCATTTAAAATCAGTTTGTCAGTAACTTCTACCTTCTTCTCTTCACTCTCCTCTTCTAAAGAAACAGTGTTGTGGTTCTTGTGATCTCCTTCAGTGCAGAACAGACACACGATAGTCTGATCATCTCTACAGAACAGCTCCAGAGGTCTCTCATGTTTCTGACATATATAGTCCTCCAGATTACTCACAGGATTGATCAGTTTGTGTTTCTTAAAACCTGCCACTCTCGAATGAGGCTCCAGGTGAGTTTCACAGTAAGAGCTCTGACACACCAGACACGACTTCAGGGCTTTCAGCTTTCTTTCCTCACAGAAGTCACAGAGAACTTCAGCTTTTTTCAGTACTTCAGGTTTTTTCTCAGGACTTTTCTTTTTATAGTGATCTACGAGCTCTCGGAGTGTGGTGTTAATCTTGAGATCAGGTCTGTGCTTGAATGTTTCTTGACAATATGGACAGTTGCAGGTCTGGCTGTTGTCCCAGCACTTATTCAGACAGGTCTTGCAGAAGTTGTGTCCACATGGAGTGGTGACTGGATCAGTGAACACGTCCAGACATATAGAGCACTGAAGCTCCTCAGTCAGTGGACCGCTGGAGGAAGACATATCTGGAGAGAGAAATGATGACGATAAATCACCTACACTACTAGTCTAAACTTTGGAAACACATTTGACTTTTTAATTTAATGGTATTTGCTTGAAGGACTTAAATAACAATAATTATTATTATTATTCCCCTTATTATAAATGGGCTCAATTAATACTGTTTATAAAGAATCCCATGATGTACTAGCCTGGTTCTACCAGACTCTCGTACATTTCATTTGTACAGAGAGTCTGGCCTCTCTCCATTGACAAGTATTAACTTCCTTGTAGGCAGGTATTCTGTTGAAGTTTAAAACTATTGGATCTGCCCAGAGTCACTCTGGATCTGCCATAACCAATCGCTAACCTTTGGTTGTGACGTAACCCTACAACTCAAACTAACGCACGACATCAACGTCATCGTTCTCAGCCACTCCCTCTGTTCGCTGATTGGGCCGCCAAAAATTTGGCCGGAGAAAACCAAAGAATACACCACAATCCCAGACGTAGTACTGAAGGGAAATAAAATTGAGCGGAAGTACACAGGAGGGCGGAGCCAGGCTAATGATGCACCTCATGAAGTTGGTTGAATGTAAAGAATGTCTAGAGACAAAGAGTGACGTCTTTGAGGAAACTCAAATATATTAGAGATCATGTACAGTCAGCTGGTCATTACTGCAAAATGAACCCAGACAAGCTGATCAGAACTCTAATGTGAAGCTCATTAAACGAACACTTACTGTACTAAATAAATAAATACACGAAGGAGCAATATTGATTTGAAATCTTGAAAAAAAAAGATTTTATAATCTGCTGCTGTACACTCCTGAACTACAAATTAAATATTATATGAGAAGAGTGAAAGTTATTCATGCACAAAATCATTCTTCTTGTTTTTTTTTTTTTTTTTGTGTGTATTGACTTACATATAGGTGTTTCCTCAAAACTCCATCTCCTGGTTTTTCTTGCTTTTGTTGATGTTGGTGAAGATTCTGCCATTGTTCTTTCCTCTTCGTTTTCAAGAACAGAAATGTTATTTAATGATCAAAGAACTTATAAGAAACATCTAAGCCTATATTTGCTCCTAATGTGTATTTAGTCACTGAGGTTTAAATGAAATCTTACCTCGAGTCCGGCTTAGGTTTACTTATTCATCATAATATTATTTCAAGTCAAATTTATAATTTATTTCAAATTGGTTAAAATTATTGTAAGCATTTATAGTGAGGGAAACACAATTATTCATTTGAAATTCCGTAAGAAACTCATTTACAGAACTGGCAGGTTTGTGTTCAGTGAATCTGCAGGTCATTTACTTCCTGTTTCTTTAGTCTTTCTGCCATGTGACAAAATGACAGAAACACCAAACTTTGTTTTACAACCAATCAAATGGCATATTTAAATACAATTCTGATACCATTTCAGTGCAGTGAACAACTAAAATAGTTAAGTATTTGATATGCTTAAACCTGGTTCTGTTCAACTTATTCCACTTCGACATAACCCTACTAAACCAGTTCACTTCCATTAGAAACCTGTTCAGCACAATCTCTCTTATATTTCTATCTCTTACCTGTGAGGATCAGATGTGTCCACAAGACTCTTTGAACGGATCATTAAATATTCTGTAGTTTAAAGAGGTTGATCGTTTCAGGAGTCCATATTGTTGTTGATCAAGTTAGTTTCACTTTCTCTGAATCTCTCTCTGAACCAGGCACGTGCAGAGGGGGGGGGGGGGGGGGGGGGGGGGGGCGTTGCCCCTTTGCCCCTTTGCCCCTTGGTGCCCAAAGTGCCCTTTTGTCAAGGCAAAATTTCCTCTCCTTTTTTGTAATTAAAGGCCCTTTTGTGGATGCCTGCCCAACCTAACTATTAGTAAAATTAATAAATAATAATTTAGCCGTAAATGAAATGACCCACATGATGACCTTTCACCTGACGAACTCATCCGGGACGATTCCTTACGCTGCACGCACATTTTTTTATTTCGCGCGGCTACGCGCACTACCAGAAGATATCTTCAAATCTGCGGCTGCTGTAAGTGGCGTTTCATTCTCAGCGAAGTGATTTTGATGTTTGTTTGTTTACTTATTATTATTATTTTACAAGGACGACGTGAAGAGAGCATGCAGAGATGTTGTTTATATTACAGTGTGTAGGCTGTAGAAGTAACTGTTTTCCTGAATGCCATCAAGATTGAAACCGAGACTGATTTCATAACAGGTCAATAAACAAATAGTTAAAATTAAGTCACTTACATTTTAGACGCAATGACTGTTTTTGTTCTGTTTCTGCAGCGAAAATAGTTCCAAACAAAGATCACCGCAGAACCATAGTGCATCTCACCAGGGCCGGATCTAGACATTTGGAGGCCCTAGGCAAAATTCATGTTGGAGGCCCCCCACCCCCAATAAAACACACTTTAAACAAATATGATTCCTAACCTTTTTATTTATACAACATTTAATTTTAAATTTAGTATATTTTTACTTACACAGTACATAAGTTTGGACAAATTACTATTTGTAATGTTTTTGAAAGAAGTCTCTTATGCTCATCAAGCCTGGATTTATTTGTTCAAAAATACAGAAAAATAATATAGTGAAATATTATTACAATTTAAAATAATGGTTTTCTATTTTACTAGGCTATACTTTAAAATATATTTCTGTGATGCAAAGCTGAATTTAGTGTCACGTGATCCTTCAGACAACTTTATAATATTCTGATTTATTTTCAAATGTTAGAAATGGTGCTTAATATTTATTTTATAACATGTGATACTTTTTTTCATGATTCTTTGATTATTAAAAAGTTGTTTTAAAAAAGTCTTCAATATCACTTTTATAAATTTAACACATCCTTGCTGAATATTCCTGTTTTTTTCTGTATTTTTGATCAAATAAATGCAGGCTTGTAGCATAATAATAAACTTCTTTCAAAAACATTAAAAATAGTAATGGGTCCAGACTTGTTACTGGTAGCCTATCAAACTTTATCTAAGCTAATCTCTTTTTTGTTTAATGAAGATGTTATTGTTATTGTTCTTGTTGTTATTTTGCTGTTTTATTCAGTTTATTCACAGTTCCAGAATACCACTTCAGTAGATGAACATGAACGTGCTTTTATAATTTTTCTGCGTTATGGGCAGGATTTTTCCCTCCCATTTAATCAATATTGACTGCAGATATTGTCATATTATTAATATCAGTAATATGTTATTATGTATTGCATTGCTACCTTAAATATGCTATACACAAATCAAGTGGAAGAGAAAGACACGATCGCTACTGAGCAGGAAAAAAAATCTAAACTAATATTCGTATAGGCTATGATGTCAGGGTATTATCTAATCATCAGCATCAGAATATAGATAGATCCATAGATATGAGATCCTTTATTTGAAACATTTAAAAATGTTGCAGTGTGTTGGTTTTTTAACTTTGAATACAAACGTCTTGTCTTTTACTTTTGTAGCTTTTTTACTAGTCAGCTCTGGACGCGATGTTATTCATTGATTGTACGCGCAAATTCAAAGCGTCGCGTCTGGGCACGTTAATGACGCTCGCGCGCTCTTTTAAACTCACAAAGCGGTGAATGATTTTTCCAGAAATGACGCTGATCTACAGTAGTAGCCCACAAGTTTATATTTAAAATACATTGCAATCACACCAAAATCGATGACCTGCATTACGAGCTGTGCTTCTTTGCGTGCCTATTTCTGCTTTTGTTCGCAAGTTTTACCCACTCCACAGTACACCAAAAGCAAATAAATGATAACGCCAGACTATCGATGTAAATGTCTGTTGAGAGAATAATGTTAGAAATCAAACTACCCTTTCATCACATTGCATTAGTTATAATTTGTTCCCTGTATTTATAAGCAGTCTACAGCAGCGGCGGAGTTATATTTGGTTACCTAGGAAACCGAGAGAGCCGGTCCACATAAAGCCCCGTTCACACTACAAGCGACTTTATCGCTGCATGTCGCCAGTGGCTGGCGATGAGGTCGTTAGTGGGCGTTCTCACTTCTGGTTGCCTAGGTAATGTTTGTGAGTGACATTCACGGATGTTACGTGTTGTAGACAACAAATCTGTTTTCTTGCCGCTACAAGCTAACATTTTGGAAGGAAAAGTCTAAATATAAATGGGATCAGTACATAAAATGCATAATATTAAAGATGAATGAGAAACAGCGAGTGCCCTGTGCTATCGCGGCTATTTAACTGCAGAAAATGGGCAAATACTGGTCTTTCTGAGTTCACGAAACCATTCGGGCTCGGAGTCAGCACGGCGAGTACCACCGTATGTACACAGAGACATATCATAAACTATTGGACAGTTTCTGACTGCTAAAATAAACTTCTCATTCAGTCAGACGCTGCACTGAAGAGTGACGGATCACGTTTGCTCCACTGACGCTCGCGAAAGTCGCTCTTCATTTGCATAAAGTTAAACATTTCTCAACTTTGTCGCGTCGCCAGACACGCCCCATCCAGTCGCCAACGGTCGCGACCGCGCTTGTCGCCGGAAGTCGCCCGCTCCCCATTGAAAATGAATGGTATCGCGTCGCTTGGTCGCGTGTAGTGTGAACGTACCTTTACAGTCACGCAAGTGTATTTACCTGCCGCTGACAATGTGATGAAAGGGTAGTTTGATTTCTAACATTATTCTCTCAACAGACATTTACATCGATAGTCTGGCGTTATCATTTATTTGCTTTTGGTGTAACGTTACTGTGGAGTGGGTAAAACTGTTTTTAATGGCAGGCTAACGTGCGCCGTTGACTCGCGCTAGCCTAGCATAGGCGAACTATCCAAAAGGAAGGACTGGATGAATTTTTTTGAAAACTGTCTCCACTGATGAATAACAACCAGGCTCACCTGAAAATGAGGTCCGATGTCGAAAATCCTGAACCACCCCTTTAAAAACAAGTAAAGACTTATAAAATAGTTTCTATTTTAATTTAATGTTGTTCTATTTAACTTTTTATTTATCAATGAATCCTGAAAAAAAGTATCACAGGTTCAATAAAAAACTGTTTCCAACATTGATAATAAATCAGCATATTAGAATGATTTCTGAAGAATCATGTGGCACTAAAGACTGGAGTTATGGCTGTTGAAAATCCAGCTTTGCATCACAGAAATAAATGATAATTTTTTAAAAAGTATATTAAAATAGAAAACTATTATTTTAAATTGTCATCATTTTTTCTGTATTTTTGTCAAATAAATACAGGCTTGATGCGCATAAGAGACTTCTTTTAAAAAAAAACACAACAAAATTAAAATAATAGTGTACATTTTTGGCCAGTTGTCAAATACCACAGGCCATGTAGGCCTATGAAAAAAATTAATGAAGAAAACAATTTGGCATATTATTTTAGCAGTGTTCTTGTTTCTTTTCAGTGCATGGAAGCCTGAAGGCTTAGGGAAAGATTTTCCCCGGGAATAACAGGGAGAAGTCCCGACACCAGCATGTTGCATGATTGGAATGTGTGGCTGAGACTGTCCTGTGCAGAACCCATCAATGTGCTTACATTTGCTTTATTCCTCAATAACATTGGACATATAGATTAGATCAGGAGTTCCCAACTACGTTTCTTTAGCCCTCTGTCTGACACACCCATTTCAGGTCTTGGAGTCTTGGAGGGGTGCGCTCCTCCAGGAATGTGGATGGGAACCCCTGGACTAGTGCTACATTCAAACTGTCAGTCCAAATCCGAATGGAATCTGATCTAAAATTATTGTCTGCGCACATTGTGTATCGCAGCTGTTCAGATCCGATCTGTGTGTCCCATGGTGCTCTTTCGTTTTCCAGAATATCTGCATTGCTTTCTATGCCAATAACAACAACAGCAACATGGAGGGGTTTGCAATATAGATGTTGTCTTATTTACAAAATGGCAATGTGTATCTGCCTCGCTGGACTACTGTGTCTTCTGAGGCAGCGGCAGAACCGTAGGAGGCTGGGATGAGTTGCTTGATGCCATGCTGCCATCTTCGCCGGTTTCAAAACATGTCTCCGTTAAATTCTAATGTTTTGCTCGTCAGGCACTTTGCAACAACTCAACCTTGTTTCTGCAGGGACATGTTTCCTATAACAACGGCTGATGTTTCCGTTTTACATGGCGTAAGAAAGTCACATAAAGATTTCAATCGAATATGCACAAAAATCAGATTTGGACTGACAGTCTGAACTAAGCCCAATGTAACTTAGTGATCAATGTGGCTTGTCAGTATCTTTTCAGAATAATTTGTCTTGCTTTTATTTTCCTCCAGAGAGACATCTTCTCCAGTATGTTTACAGCGCTCTCTCCAAACCTGCTGGATCCTCCGGTCCTGAGTTCAGTGCAGTGGGTCTGTATGATGACAGACGGATCTCTCACTACAGTAATGAAGAACAAACCTGGAAAAGAGACCGTCAGAGTTCAGAGATCTGGAGAGACACTGAAGAACCAGATGAATCCAAAGACTGGTTTATACATCTGGTTTATACTCTGGCAAACTGCACAAGATCCAAATGTGACGGTGAGTTGGTGATTTTTTTTTTTTATACATTCATATTTAAAGAGTTATTTATTAAAATAAATATTGATCAACAATGTTATAATATATTTTTAGGCCTCCATACACTACAGAGGAGAATCGGCTGTGAGCTGGATCCAGTGATGAATGTAAAAGCGTTTGATGAGTACGGATATGATGGAGAGGATTTTATTGCCTTTAATTCTGACACGATGCAGTGGATGGAGAAAAATCCAAAGGCAAAAGAAACCAAAATGAAGTGGGACGCTGACAAATTTCATAATCGGTATCTCCAGTCATTCCTCAAGAAGTGCAAAGACTGGATCTCCACGTTTAATGATTCAATAAGCAGTATGTGCTGTTCTGAGGACTTCAGTGTCTTTCTAAATCATTTTCAATGATACTATTCACTACGTTTATGGTGTTTTGTGTTTGATTTTTCTTTTGTGTAGAAATAATATGGAATATTGTTGTATTTGATTTATTTGATTTACTCACGATGTTTCTTATTGCAGATGCACCAGATGTTCACACGTTTGCCTCTGAAGCTCCTCATGACCGAAGCAAGCTGAATCTGAGCTGTCTGGCCACTGGCTTCTACCCCAAACACATCGAGATGAAGATCACATTGAACAACGCTAGCGTTGAACCCTTCAGCTCTACTGGAGTCAGACCCAATGATGACGAGAGCTTTCAGATGAGAATCAGTGTGGAGATTCACAGAGATGAAGAAGAGAGTTATGAGTGTCACATCTCAGTTACGAGAGACACTTATAACACAATGGGGTAAATATGAGAGTATGTCCTGTCAGAAGTTAACTTTAGTTTGTGACCTCTTTACCTGTATTTGTGATCAAATCTCAGTCAGATTTTCTCAAATTAAATTTGGAGGATTTTTTTTTTTTTTTGTCATTGCATGTTGTTATGAATTCATAAAAATTGTAAAAAACAATTGTTGTTTTCCTACAGATGAAAAGCGCAGTGAAGAATCTAGAAGGCATGATTTGGCAGTAACTGCAGCTGTATTTGCACTGGTAGTTTTAAATGTGTTTTATGGTGTTTCTGCGCAGGAGCGGCACACAAAGAGTTAAATGGCAAGTTCAAAGTGTTTAAAAATATTTAAAGTAGTTTACCTAAAAATGACAATTCTATCATCATTTACTCTCCCTCATGTTGTTTCAAACCTGTATGACTTTCTTTTTTTTCCACAGAACTGAATTATTCTTTTGTCCTTTCAATGAAGTCAATGGGGTGCAAAATAACATTGGACCCCATTGACTTTCATTGTGGACTAAAGAAAAACATTCTTCAAAATAACTAATTTTCCTTTAATAATCGTTTTAATAATGTTTTGAAGCTGCATTTGTAATGCAGATAAACTGCTTTAAAATTCAGTGCCATAAAAGCTTATGAATTGTGAAACACAAAACAGTGAATAATTACGAAGTCAGCTTGAGCTAAGCTTAATGCTAAAGTTTTCTAATGTATTGTATTTTATAATCTCTAGGCCAGATGAACTATAATGGCTCCAGCAGAAGAGAGAACGTCATCTCAGGGTCTCCAGAACGACCGAAGCCTGTTGAGTGAAACCGGTTTCAGTGGCTACTCGGGTCAGTTTGGGCTTCGTTTGAGCAAACTCAGTTTTTTCAGACTCAAAAAAGTGGATCCCCTTTTACTGGTGTTCATCAAAAAAGTCCAAGAAGGTTTTAATGCAGGTTTTTTCCTGCAGGCCGAAGAATCTGTGCTCATGTACAGCAGTGAAGCCAAAAGAGGATCTTCCTACATTCATGAGGTTCTTCCATGAAAACACATCTCAGGGTCTCAGGGTTTCAAAATTAGAATTTCATTTCACTGCTCTGATCAGGCCAAATAATTTGTAGCTTTAGTGGTAAATATGGGTTACAATTAGTTTTTTTTTTTTTTTTTAAATGGAGTCAGTTGCACCAGCTGGTTAATGCACAAGTACATTGAAATATTTACAAAAGCCTCCGACCATATATGTGACCCTTGACCTCAAAACCAGTCACATGGGTCAATTTTCTTAAATTAAGATGTATACATCATCTGAAAGCTGAATAAACAAGCATTCCTTTGATGTATGGTTTGTTATGATAGGACAATATTTGACCGAGATACAACTATCTGAAATCTAGATACAATCCGAGATACAACTATCTGAATAACTGACTTGTAAGCGGCTCTTCGACACAAAACCAATCCTTACGTATGCATGCCAAAATCTCCACACTAAAAACTAGAGTTGTTCCAGGTACAGCAGGGGGCTGTTCCATGAACCAAGATTAGAGTATAAGCCAGGCTTATTTCGGTTAGTCAGGCTTATTTTTTGGTAGATTCGGTTTCATAAATCAAACTTAAAAAAGTTCAAACTCAGTTACCCCGGCAACTTATGCTGGGAAACTAGCCTGGTCCAGGGCAGGCTAACTGTCAGGCTAAGCCTCAGTTGTTACACAGATCCTCTAACACTGACCAATAGGAACACAATGATATTACCACTGACACTCTCTCATACCATTATTGGACTTTATTAACCACTATTAGTCCAAAAATAAATACACAGTATACAGAAAATCAACTTAAATAAGGCTACAATGATAAATATATACATATATATATATATATATATATATATATATATATACTACAGGTTTTCTTTTTTTACTGGCTGAATGTTTTGTGCCCAAGATTTAATTAGATTGTTTTAAAGATTTATGAATACATTTCTCTCTGGTTTTGTTTGGCAGCTGTAGTACATGTTTATGATTAGAAGAACATTAGAACACAATCTAAAAAAAGCTTTGTAAAGCATAAGTTAAAATCACAAAATTAAAAATAAATAATTACAAAAACAGAGTATAAATTTTAACTGTAAGATGTACTTTATTATGTCTTTCAATTCAAACACATTTAACACAATTATACAAATTGACAGTTCCTTTAAAGACATCATATTTTCCCCCAATAAATATTCCTTATTTTTCCTTCTACTTTTTTTCTTTTGTGATAATACCCACCAACACATAGCCTAAAAACACACATGAATAGAACAATAACCAAAAAGTTCATAGACACTTTTACATATGATTTAAGGGGGAAAAGACAAAAAACAATAAATAAATAGTAATAAAAATTTAACATTAACATATTTATATCAAACTCTTATAATGACATATAATTCCTAATAGTTATTCAAGTAATATTATTTGAATATCAAATATTCAATATTAAATAAGTAAATAAATAAAATAACAAATTACTAGAAATAAAAGGGAGGGAGTGTTATATAAAAATGTAGTTAATAATATATATTCCTTTATTTTATGGAATATTCTTTGATTTTAGAGTTGCACATATCTTTTCAAAATGTATACATTTGCTCTTAATTTAATGTTATCCTCTCCATAATGTACTTTAGAAACTAAATCTACTCATTTAAAACTGGGGATTCTTGCTTTCTCAAAAAAAATATTGCATTAAAAGCTGTAATTCTCAGCATTCTAAATAAGTATACATCATCTTTATTAAGTAGCATAGGTCCTATACACCCAAAACTATATTTTGTATCTTTATATATTTAGTTTCTTAAAATAAACTTCCCTGAATTATAGGCTACTTCACTGAAGTACTTCTGTTCGCTAGAAGTTCAGTGCAACTTATCCAACATCCTAAAGATAAATTATTATAATTAGAAGATATTTGTAGTGTTATAAAATATCGCATATTAATTTTCCAAGCAAAATGTATATTTTAGTCAGAATTATTGCGCTCCTATTTGGCGCGCATGCGCGCAGCAGCGCTCGTTCAATATGAAAATTAGCAGCAAAATGGATACATTTGCATGACTTTCTAACATTTACAGATGGAGAATATAACTGTAAAATGTCCGTTTTGAACTAAGGGGGGGAAAAAACATGTCACAAACGCATAAAACAGCACAAAATATACGCTGTTTGATGGTGGATCGATTTGATCCACGATCGACCTCTAGGGCTGCTTCAGAAACGCGTGCACACGCAATTATCTAGACTAGATAAACCTGGATCAAATTAGTGAGATTGCGTGTGCTTCAATTACCTTTTATGAAACCACTTTAGCCCCAACTCATTTGTTAGGCTCATTCAAGTCCGGTTTTGGAGTTTAATCCCCGCTTTTCTAAGCGGCTTTTATGGAACAGCCCCCAGGTAAACCACTTTAATGCTGCAGCCAATTAAGTACAAAATGAGTTACAAACGTACCTGATCTGTTCTGTTATATGCACTTTAAGCCATGATTCCCAACTCTGGTCCTGTTTGATCCCTGCTGCAAATTTGGCGTTGGGAGACACTGATTTAATCGTATCTTTGAACTATCTATCAGTCTAAAGCTATCTGTCTACTTTGAGACCTCAGTGTTTTTGCTCTAATTCATCTTTTGATATAGGCTACGTTTGATGAGTTGAGTTGTACTATAGGCCTTTTCAGAATGTTTGTAAACAATAGGCGCCGAGTTACTTCCGGGGGCTCGTTCTTCGTACGTCGCTAACTCAGTTAGCTGGATTTGATTGTTGACGATTTGGCATGATCTTGGATCGTTTGGTTCTTCGAAGCTCATCCTGGACTTGCTGTCATAGCAACAGGTGCGCAATCTTAAACCTGCTCGGGAGCAGGCTTATTTCATGTAAACAGGATTAGATCCCGGCTTCATAAACGGAGCTGATGCGGGAAGTCCAGCGCAGCGCGATAGTGCAGTGTGTGTTAATGTGTCCTTATAACAAGAGCGCTCTTCATTAGCAGTTCCTTCAGCTGATAACAGAAACACTGTCAGAAACAAGAGACAGTTGTCACATAAACAGGGTCGTGTGTTTGGAGGCTGTTGAGTGTGTTTGAATAAAGTTCTGCTTGTTCATCGGGACTCAAGAGTCTCTCATCCACCGGGTCATGACCTATGAGAATATAATATGACCTATGACCTATGAGAATATGATAGATCCAAGATGGCGGCGCGAGTACATCGCGAGGCTCACGGTCTCTCCAGATTCTGTAATTTAGCAGTATTTTTCTTGCTCATTTCGGGTCTGTTCGTCCAGAACAGTTGTGCCTTAACATCGTACACCCAAGGTGAGCTTTTGGATATTGGTTTGCGAATTTCCGACAGTTTTATGGACAACCTTCGACTCCTTCCTGAGATCGCCAGATCACCCGAGGCTATGCACTCTGCCCGGCCGGGCGGAAGTGCTCGCAGGCGCCGGCGAGATCGTAAACAAAGGCGGGGGAAGCGCGGAGGACTAAGAGCTAAGCTAAAGCTAACACCACACCGGCTCTCTTTACCCAGCATTTTCCTTGCCAATGTACGGTCGCTGTTGAACAAAATGGAGGAGATTCGACTCAACATCACATACAGCAAGAGACTTTTGAACTGTAATGTTCTAATTTTCACGGAAACATGGTTAAACAGCGGAATACCGGACAACGCTATTGAGCTAGCGGGACGCCATACATTCCGGGCGGATAGAACATTACATGGCTCCGGTAAGACCAGAGGTGGTGGATTGTGCATTTACATTAACAAAGCTTGGTGCACAAACTCTGCTATTGTTGGGAGACATTGTTCAGCTAACCTTGAGTTTCTCATGGTTAAATGTAGACCGTTTTATCTACCGCGGGAGTTCACTTCCACTATTATAACTGCAGCCTATATTCCCCCGGATGCTGATGCCAAGTTTGCTATGAAAGAACTTCACGCAGCCATCAGTAAACAACAGACCGTTCACCCGGAAGCTGCGTTTATTGTTGCGGGTGATTTTAATCATTCAAACTTAAAGTCAGTGCTACCGAAATTTCACCAGCATGTTTCCTGTCACACCAGAGGAAACAAAACCTTAGACCATGTTTACACAAACATGGCTGAAGCTTACGTCGCGACACCCCTCCCCCACTTGGGACAGTCAGATCACCTTTCTTTGTTCCTCACCCCCAAATATGCACCTCTGATCAATCGCGTGAAGCCATCAGTGAAGACCATCAAGGTGTGGCCTGCGGGGGCAGATTTCTCACTCCAGGAAAGGTTTCTACACACAGACTGGAGTATGTTTGCTTCTCAAGCCACCAGTGGCTCTCACACGGACATTGACTGCTACACCTCCTCTGTACTGGATTATATTAATACCACCATTGACAGTGTTACAACCCAGAAGCAGATCACCACATACCCAAATCAGAAGCCATGGATGAACAGGGAAGTGCGACTCCTATTGAAGACACGCAATACTGCCTTCAGATCAGGAGATGCACAAGCCTATAGCACATCCAGAGCAAATCTGAAAAGGGGCATCAAAGAGGCCAAGCACTGCTACAAGCTTAAGATAGAGGGACACTTTTCCAACGCTGACCCTCGGCGCATGTGGCAGGGCATTCAGGCCATCAGTGACTACAAACCCTCTCACTCCACCCCCGCAGCCACTGATGTCAACTTCCTGAACGAGCTAAATGACTTTTATGCTCGCTTTGAAAGAGACAACAGAGAAACTGCCACCAAGCTCAAATCCTCAGCTGATCACCCACCGATCACACTCTCCTCCACAGATGTCTGCAATGCACTGAGCAGGATCAGCGCGCACAAGGCTGCTGGACCAGACAACATCCCTGGACGCGTACTCAGGGCATGTGCGGAGCAGCTCGCTGGGGTTTTTACAGACATTTTCAACCTGTCTCTTGCCCAAGCAACTGTACCAACATGCTTTAAATGCACTTCCATTGTGCCAGTGCCAAAACACTCCAGCCCGAAGTGCCTTAATGACTACCGCCCTGTAGCACTCACACCCATCGTAATGAAGTGCTTTGAGCGGCTGGTCCTGGCACACCTAAAAGACTCTCTACCATCCACATTGGACTCACACCAGTTTGCCTACCGTAGCAATAGGAGCACAGAGGATGCAGTCTCCATGGCACTGCACTCTGTGCTCACACATCTGGACAATAAGAACACTTATGCACGCATGCTGTTTGTTGACTTCAGCTCAGCATTCAACACTGTCATCCCAACTAAGTTAATAGCCAAACTTGGAGACCTGGGCTTCAACACCTCCATGTGCAACTGGATTTTGGACTTCTTGACCAACAGACCCCAGAATGTTCGATCAGGCTCCAACTGCTCCACATCCATCACACTCAACACTGGTGTACCACAGGGCTGTGTGCTAAGCCCGTTCCTCTACTCCCTCTTCACCTCCGACTGCAAGCCTGTGTACGGATCTAATTCCATCGTCAAGTTTGCGGACGACACTACGGTGATTGGTCTCATCAGCAACAACGATGAGACTGCCTATAGGGAGGAGATCAAGCACCTGGCCACATGGTGCACCGAAAATAACCAGCTCCTCAACACCACCAAAATGAAGGAGCTCATCGTGGACTTCAGGAAAGTGTCAAGAGGCACACACGACACCATCCACATCAATGGAATGGCTGTTGAGCGTGTCTCCAGTTTCAAGTTCCTGGGGACCCACATCTCGGCGGACATGACCTGGACAACCAACACCTCCAGCCTGGTCAAGAAGGCTCACCAGCGCCTCTTCTTCCTGAGGACACTGAGGAAGAATCAGCTTTCCTCCACTATCCTGGTGAACTTCTATCGCTGTGCAATAGAAAGCATCCTGACCAACTGTGCTACAGTGTGGTATGGGAGCTGTTCTGTTGCAGAGCGCAAGGCACTGCAGCGGGTGGTGAAAACCGCCCAGCGCATCACTGGGACTCCACTACCTGCCATCGAGCACATCCAGAGGAAACGCTGTCTGCATCGAGCTCGCAGCATCCTTAAGGACTCCTCTCACCCAGCCCACAGACTGTTTTCTCTCCTGCCTTCCGGCAGGCGTTTCAGGTGCCTCCGGACCAGGACCAGCAGACTAAAGAACAGTTTTTTCCCCAGAGCTGTCTCTTTATTAAACTCTAACCCTCATTGATCCCACTCCCCTTATATACTGATTGACTCTCCTCTCCCTCCTCACACCTGCCTCCATTTTGTTATTTGCAATACTATAATGTTCATTTGCACTGCTGACTGTTATTACAGTAACAACTGTTTACATATGCATCTTGCACTACTACCTTGACTGGAATATGCTCATTTGCACTGCCGACTGTTTATTTACAGTACCGACTGTTATATATACATTGCAATATCGTACCTTAACTGTAATATGCAATTACTTTCCACTGCACTCACTCGGATAGCTTCTGTCCAAACTTTATTTGCACTACTTTAAATCCATTGTTATACTGCTCATTAGCCTAACTTATACATATATCTATTTGTAAAATTCTGTTTATAGTAATATCCATCTGTATATTATGCTCACATTCTGTTTATAGTAACAGCCATCTGTATATATATTCATAGTACATATCTATCTGTAAAATTATGTTTATAGTAACAGCCATCTGTATATTATATTCAGTACATATCTATCTGTAAACATTCTGTTTATAGTAATAGCCATCTGTATATTATATTCAGTACATATCTATCTGTAAACATTCTGTTTATAGTAATAGCCATCTGTATATTATTATATTCAGTACATATCTAGCTGTAAATTCTGTTCACAGTAATAGTTATCTGTATATTATATTCATAGGACAATCTATCTGTAAATTTTTGTTTATAATAGTATTCAACTCTATATTTATTCAGTACATATCCATGTTCTGCACTTATGAACCACTGTATATCCTGCACTTGCTGCTATTGCACTTCTGGTTAGACCTAAACTGCATTTCGTTGCCTTGTACCTGTACTTGTGTAATGACAATAAAGTTGAATCTAATCTAATCTAATCTAATCTAATATCTGACTCAAATATCAATATCAAATATCTCACTGTTTATATGTTTTAACCTTATGTATCATATTTGATACGCACATTTCTAAAACATTATCAAAACTTTGCTGAAAACTTGTACACAATCTACTACATCATCTATTGTATGAGTGATCGTTTATACATTTTAGCAAGTAAAAGGCCTTTTAGTGTAAGTTTAACTATAACGTCCCCCTTCAGGTCGTGATTCACGTGTCTTTTTGCTGTGAAATTTTTTTTTTTTTTTTTTTTTTATATTTTATTTATTATTATTTATTTTTAAGTAAATGTAAGAATAACGTTTATATTGTTATTAATATTTCAAGATAAACTGGACTGAAGCAACTTTTATTTGTTACATTTATTTGTTCATCTCTCAGTCATCATTGTATTGCATTATACGTTTTGCCTCCCACAATAAAAACTACAGAGATTTGATCATAAAGCATTTAAATATCATCTAACTAAGACATTATTGGGAGATATTGAGTGACAACTGATTTTTACATGCATTTCATGCAGTCCGCTATACTGTTATAAAGATCTCAATGATTTACATTACAAACAATCAGAATTTCATCCATTTATGGGGCATATAAATATCAGCAACAACAAATTGCATGTTTTTTTCTCAGTTTGGACCTTTGAATAAAATTGAGGTTTTTTTTTTTTTTTTTCTCCAACTATATGAGCTTCATATTCTCACTAATCATACTATTAGCCATAAAATTGTGTCGAATATGACATAAAAAAAGCACATATCCAAAAAAAATAAAAGTTTTTTTAAATATAAAAATTGTCCATTTAAAAAAAAAATATATATATATATATATATATATATAATAAAAAGTAGTCCAGCAAAACATGACTTAAACATAACATACAAGTTGCATAAACCATGTTTTTTTTTTTTTGTCATTTAAAAAAAGCTCAACAGCCCCAGTCCCCATTCACTTTCATTATGTCTATAAGAACTTCTTTTGTTGCACAGAAGTAAGCAATATAAGTTTGGAACAACATTGAGTAAATCATCTTTAGCAGGGGCCCGTTCTTCGTACGTCGCTAACTCACTTAGCTGGATTTGATTGTTGGCGATTTGGCATGATCTTGGATTGTTTGGTTCTTCGAAGCTCATCCTGGACTTGCTGTCATAGCAACGGGTGCGCAAACTTAAACCTGCTCGGGAGCAGGCTTATTTCATGTTAACAGGATTAGATCCCGGCTGGGGCGCTGTAAAGGGGGGGTAAACGATGACAATTCTCGGGGCCCATGACTAAGAGGGGGCCCAGAGAAGCCCCCAATAAAATTGTGGTACTAAAAAAAAGATTTGATAGTAAAAACTATTAACTTTAAATTATTCTATTTGCTGTTTCCTGGGGCCCGTTCTTCGTACGTCGCTAACTCAGTTAGCTGGATTTGATTGTTGACGATTTGGCATGATCTTGGATTGTTTGGTTCTTCGACGCTCATCCTGGACTTGCTGTCATAGCAACAGGTGCGCAATCTTAAACCTGCTCGGGAGCAGGCTTATTTCATGTAAACAGGATTAGACTGCGGCTCATAAACGGAGATGATACGGGAAGTCCAGCGCAGTGCGATAGTGCACTTTCTGATATATATTTTTTTTTCCTCGTGACTCATGAGATTGTCGTTTACATTATTAATTTGTTGGAAACGCACATTTATTTTCGACTTAAATCTGGGTTGTCGGAGTCGGGCTTTTACTACAGCACAAACTGTACCCTAAGATTAATTGCGAGTGGCTCTTTCCATTACACTATTGGAGATGCGGAGAACTTGATGGAAAGTGCTGTTTGTCGTGTCATTCGGAGTTTACCTGGCGCTTTTAGGTTTAAAAAACAGTTTTAGTTTTTTTTTTTTTTTGTGGCATTTCCAAGCCACTGAAGACCCAATGTAAATCAGTTTTTTTAAGCAGGTTTTTTTTTATTTATTTTTTTTATTAGACTATAGCCTACTATTTATTAGACTATTTAAATATTTTTTTATGAAGATCATGCGATCATGACCATGCTGATTACAGTATGTCACTCAGGCTTATAGGCTAGACTGCCATCAAGGCCTCAATGAAGGGGATTATGTGAACAGAAAGGGGGTTCACAATGTAAATGTGCAGCCCAGTTACTATTGTGATTCTTAATATTCCAGATTAATAATATTATATCAAATAAAAAAAAGGCAGTTGACAAATCTTCCATATCACAAATGTGAAAGCAAAATGGTCAGGATCTGTGTATGACTTAAGAATTTTCAGAGATTCACATTTATGCACATTATTTGAAAGTGGTAAGAAAAGTTCCACAATTAAATATCAAGCTCACTGTATTACATACACTTATGCTGATCCTAACAGAACTGCATTTCTTCATAGGTGATTATGACATGTTCCTGCCTGCAGACAGGTGTTTTATGACCCCATTCCCTGACCCAAACCAGTTACAATGCAGCTCTAGCCAGGACAAGGGCACACAATGAAATGAACTTTGGCTAACTAAAGGGAAGATGTCAGTGTCTGAAAAGTCTGAGGGTTGCACACCTGACAGGGCCTGTGACATTGTTGCATTTGCATGTGCCATATTACACAACACTGCCAAAAAAAATATATATACACTTTTCATTAAATGTTTAATAAAAGACAAATATGCTTAGTTCCTTGAGTTTTATTTCAATTGTTCTTTGTAAAGAAAAGCCAGTGGTCAAGTGCCTGCAACAAGAGATATTAGACACATGCCTCATGCAACAAATAAAAGGAAAAGTTGGCTCTACACTGCCCACCTGTAGGCCTATGTCTCCTCTGTCTGTGCAGACTCTTCTGTAGGCCTTTCTGTAGATGTGGAATCCTTAAACTTATATTGCAGCCATAAAGCATACAAGTATAAATGAAGTAAAGTTCTTTATGCACTTGCAGGTAGGCTAGTTCCTCCATATGACAGTTATCTGAGAGGGTTTATTCACTGTCCAGTGCAATGGAAACAAATGGACATTACAAAGTCTTATACTTTCTTTCCTTTGGAAAGTTAGAAAATGTCCACTTAAGTTAACAAGTGTTGAGTGTATTATGTAAAAGTGCACAAAAGAGGAAAACACAATGTCATTACAATGAACTACACTTGGGAAAAATGTGATCAATAACTCTTTTTGAACTCTTCTTCAATACATATTTTTACATTAACATAAGTTTATCAGTTTTTACTTCCACAAGTCAAAGCAATTCATCATTGCTCAAGATTTAACAGCTGAAATGACTATATGGCCTTAATTTAATGCAGCAAAAATACAGTGTAGGCTACTAAGATCTTTTTTTTTTTTCTCAGCCTTTTTCTTGATTGCTTTTATAATCAGACAACCATTTATTTAACAGTGCCTTTCATAAAAGAGACTATAATATAACAAAAAATTACCATTAGAATATTTTTGTACTTCACTTTTATTTGTTCCCATATTCTAGTGTGGTGACTCTGACATTACAATGAACAAAGTAATTATGCAATTATTAAAATACAAAAATATAGGCTAATAAATTATAAAAACATATAACATGGCCATTCTAACGGATTTAAATTGTCTGCTACTTTTTGCCAGCCCTCTCTCCTGGCTTTTGCAGACTTTGAGGTGTTCCCTGGCGTTTTGATTAAAACATTACAATTCCGAATAAACTTCGACTATTAGTTCTTGCTCTGCTGAGGAGAAAAAACATAGATATAATATGAGAAAAACTGTGCGCGCTCTTTGGCCACGCTGAGCAGCCAATGGCAGCGTTGCTGATCAATGTTTCCACTATCGATACATATCCCCTTTTAAACCAGCGCGTGAACGCGCAGTTATCTCAGATAACTCAATCCAGCGATACTAATTCTATCCGGCAAGTGTGTTCGAAGAACTCAATTAGCCGGATTATGATTAGCACGATGAAATCATCTTGGATGTGTCATTTGATCTCGGATGTAATAAGCAACGTACGAAGAACGAGCCCCTGGTGTCAAAAAAAAATGTATTTGTTTAGGAAACACAAACGTCCGTGGGCCCCTCTCCCCCTCTTGATTATCATAAAATGGTTCAGTCCGCCCAAATTGTATCCAGGCAACACAAACAGCTTGACTTCACTTACAGCGCCGGTGTGATGAAGTATCATAGAACCGAACCGTTGGACCATTTTTCCTGCCGACCAAAATTTCATTATTTCAAATGTAGGCGCGTTGCGCGTGGCAAGCGCGCTCATAATGTAAGAGACGCCGGCGCGACCACAACATTGTCCAACATCAAATGTGCAAACGTAATGTAAGCGGAACGAAACTGGGCTACTCGTTATTGTGTGGTTGAAGGACCGCATATCAGTTTGGACCAGTGCAGCGCGAGCGATCTTGATCAAGCGACACTGTTACTACACAGCGCTAATAAGAGATCCGGTAGCCTAAATAAATAATTTGAATTCGCCACAGAAGTAATAACATCGCTGTGAGATCTAGTGAGAAACATTCACATTTCTCTGTTTTTAACGGATCAAACAGCGCGTGGAAGCCAGGAAGAAACATTGTGCCATGAATGAACAATCCAGTGTCCACATATCAGCAACATTCACCATGGATTTACTGTAACATTAGTAACACTAACTGCAACCATGGAAGTTTGGCAGGAATAGTAGGCTATAATGGCTTCAAGTAACATTACGTCGGTACAATTGCTGCCCTCAAATGTTAATCTGAACTAAAAATAGACCTTTGTTTATAACTACTACAATATTAGGTTACATTTCTTTTTTTTCCAAGGAGCTGTTGTTTATGCTCCTAAGAAGAGTCTATTATAGCTCCATCATTGGTCAAAGTGTGTTAGTTTTAATAAATAAAATAATAATAATAATAAAAAAATTCTCTGGCATTTATTTATTTTTGCTGTATCGAAAACGTACCAAACCGTGACACAAGTGTATCGTATTGAACCGAACCGTCAATTTTGTGAACCGTTACACCCCTACTATCTATATCTCTCTTACCTATCTGTCTACCCCTCTGAAGCAATGATTGAAGCAATTTGAATGCTAAGAAACTTTACTAAAACTATTTGAAAAGTTAGTTTATCTGTTTATTGTTATGAATGTTTGATATTTACCAAAAACATCACTTTGCAGTGTGTTGTTGAATGAGATTTTTTTAAATAAATGTATTTTTAATTAAAACCCTGGAAAGAGGCAAAGGGTCGACAGTATGTTACCCAATATTTCACAAGAAAAGGTGGGTTTGTAAGTAGGCCTAAATTGTTAGTGGACCGCCCGGACAATGATCATAGCCTACGGCACTTTTCTGTGCATACGCACACTTTGTACATGAGGCCCCAGGTCTCTACGGTACCATTTTTCGACAAGTTAGCACGTTTCGATAGAGCAGGGTGCAGCGGGTGCACGGCTTTGCCTCACATACATACAAATATAAATATATGTGAATACACTATATGACACATGTACAGCTATGCACAGTATATACATTATACAGTACTGAAGTAGTGCAGTATTACAGAGGACAAATTACGGGTGTGGAAATTGTCTGATTAACTTAAATATATGAGAATGATAGTCAAAATACCATAAACCATGATTTTATGTAAATTAATATGAAAAAAGTCTCAGCTGTGTTGGGGGCCCTGTCAAGATTCTTTTCATGGGGCCCAAAATCCTTAGCAGCGCCCCTGGATCCCGGCTTCATAAGCGGAGCTGATACGGGAAGTCCAGCGTAGCGCGATAGTGCACTTTCTTTCTGAGATATATATTTTTTTTTTTTCGTGATTCGTGAGATTGTCGTTTTTTTGTCGCTTTTATGTTTAAAAGACAGTTTTAGTTTTTTTTTTTTCTTGGCATTTCCAAGCCACTTAAGACCCAATGTTGTAAAGCAGTGTTTTTTTTATTTTTTATTTTTTAAGGCTATCATAATTTTTTATGAAGATCATACAATCATGACCATGCCGATTACAGATATGTCACTCAGGCTTCACTAACGTGATTGGTACCATATACTATAGGTTACCATAGACTGCCATCAAGGCCTCAATGAACGGGATTATGTGAACAGAAAGGGGATTCACAATGTAAATGTGCAGCCCAGTTACTATTGTGATTCTTAATATTCCAGATTAGTAATATTATATCAAATAAAAAAAGGCAGTTGACTAAAATGTTCCATATCACAAATGTGAAAGCAAAATGGCCAGGATCTGTGCATGACTTAATAATTTTCAGAGATTCACATTTATGCACATTATTTGAAAGTGGTAAGAAAAGTTCCACAATTAAATATCAAGCTCACTGTATTACACACACTTATGCTGATCCTAACAGAACTGCATTTGTTCATAGGTGATTATGACATGTTCCTGCAGACAGGTGTTTTATGACCCCATTCCCTGACCCAAACCAGTTACAATGCAGCTCTAGCCAGGACAAGGGCACACAATGAAATGAACTTTGGCTAACTAAAGGGAAGATTTCAGTGTCTGAAAAGTCTGAGGGTTGCACACCTGACAGGGCCTGTGACATTGTTGCATGTGCCATATTACACAACATTGCCAAAAAAACACACTTTTCATTACATGTTTAATAAAAGACAAATATGCTTAGTTCCTTGAGTTGTATTTCAATTGTTCTTTAAGAAAAGCCAGTGGTCAAGTGCCTGCAACAAGTGATAGACACATGCCTCATGCAACAAATAAAAAAGGAAAAGTTGGCTATACACTGCCCACCTGTAGGCCTATGTCTCCTCTGTCTGTGCAGACTCTTCTGTAGGCCTTTCTGTAGATGTGGAATCCTGCAACTTATATTGCAGCCATAAAGCATACAAGTATAAATGAAGTAAAGTTATTTATGCACTTGCAGGTAGGCTAGTTCCTCCATATGACAGTTATCTGAGAGGGTTTATTCACTGTCCAGTGCAATGGAAACAAATGGCCATTACAAAGTCTTATACTTTCTTTCCTTTGGAAAGTTAGAAAATGTCCACTTACTGCACATATTTCAGCTCCACTTTCTTGGGAACAGATACAAGTGTTGGTGTATTATGTAAAAGTGCACAAAAGAGGAAAACACAATGTCATTACAATGAACTACACTGGGGAAAAATGTGATCAATAACTCATGGCAAAATATTTTTACATTAACATAAGTTTATCCGTTTTCACTTTCACAAGTCAAAGCAATTCATCATTACTCAAGATTTAACAGTTGAAATGACTATACGGCCTTAATTTAATGCAGCAAAAATTATTTTACAGTGTAGGCTACTAAGATCTTTTCTTTTCTCAGCCTTTTTCTTGGTTGCTTTTATAATCAGACAACCATTTATTTAACAGTGTTTTTTATAAAAGAGACTATATAACAAAAAATTACCATTATGTAGAATATTTTTGTACTTCACTTTTATTTGTTCCCATGTTCTAGTGTGGTGACTCTGACATTACAATGAACAAAGTAATTATGCAATTATTAAAATACAAAAATTTAGGCTAATAAGTGATAAAAACATCTAACATGGCCACTTCTGACGGATTTAAATTGTCTGCTACTTTTTGCCAGCTCTCTCTCCTGGCTTTTGCAGACTTTGAGGTGTTCCCTGGCGTTTTAATTAAACATTAAAATTCCGAATAAACTTTGACTATTAGTTCTTGCTCTGCTAAGGAGAAAAACTGAGCGCGCTCTTTGGCCACGGTCACGCTGAGCAGCCAATAGCAGCGTTGCTGATCAATGTTTCTACTATCGATACATATCCCCTTGCATGAACGCGCAATTATCTCAGATGAGATGACTCAATCCAGCGATACTAATCATATCCGGCAAGTGTGTTCGAAGAACCGAGTTAGCCAGATCATGATTAGCACAATGATATCATCTTGGATGTCTCATTTGATCTCGGATGTTTTAAGCAACGTACGAAGAACGGGCCCCGGGCCCCAGGTTAGAGGATTAATTTCGAGTTGACAAAACCAAACCAATCCAACCAGGCTTTGTTGGTACCATGACCTGATCATCAACTCTCTCTGTCAGCTCAGGGGTCCGTTCTTCATACGTTGCTTAAAACATCCGAGATTAAATGAGACATCCAAGGTAGATATATAAAATTGTTTTAATTTGAACTTAATTCTATTTCGAATTGTAATTCTGCCTCTATTTTGTCAACTCAATTCACTGTCAGATACTTCCACAGTGGGCGACATTTACTTTTACATTAAATGTTGAACGGCGAGTGAAACGCTTTGAAAAGAATATTCAAATAGTAGGATGAATTTTAGGATGAAAGTGGGACAGTAGATGAAGTGAATAAAATATGTTTAATGCTCATGCCCTTTATATGTTCTCTCACACTTTTACTGGTGATCTCTAAAACACCTAAACAAACAAAAAGCATCAGATCATTATCGCATAAAAAGACATAAAAAAAGGTTGTTTTGGTTTATTTATGGCAGGAAAGCCACTGTCTGAAGCCTTTGAAGAGTTTCTCTTGACCAATCAGCGTTCAGTGTGGAGGACAGCAGGAGCTTCTACCTGAGCGGGGACATGATCACGTGTGTGAGGAACAGCTGATGCATATATCCACAGTCCAGTACTCTGGACACTCCAGTCCAGTTAGTGGCGGTAATGTATTATCAGGAGTCAAAATCCCAGAAGAAGAATGAGATTCTGGCTCTGCCTTTCAAACGAAAGGAATTCACTGGATTCTGTCTTGTGTCTGAGATCGCGAGACAGCGGCACGTTCACAGGTGCTTTATGGTTATGTAGAACATGATGCTGATGGTATTACTTTTCCTGGGGAAACAAAATGGAATCAGTACGACTTTTTGTCTCTGTTACATTTCTTTGCGCATAACCAATGTTCAGTGCGGTAAGCAAAGTAAATATTTATTTTAATTTAGTTTTTTAATATATCAATGAATGGCGCTGGTGATGGCAGTTGAATTTTTTATAAAGTTAGTGTTAAATTAAGTTTAAGGTTTAAAGTGAAGCGACAGGGAGTGTTATTTATGATTGAAGGGAGATGTGAGAGAATATTTTAGCCTAATCAGGAGTTCAGCGAGTTTTTTTTATTATTATTATTATTTTATATTAGGCCTATATTATTTTATTTTATATTATTTTAGTTTTGTGCATTTGCAGCTTTCCTTCTCTCTTGTCCAGTGATGCAATAATAATGTGTCTCCTCATCATTGTCTGAAACTCGGTAATTGTCTGAAACTCCAGCACGAGCGGTAAAAGCTGATGTCAATGGCACATTAAAACATGGACATCATCAGCACAGAATTAAAAGGAGGTCAGATGTGTTATTACATTCCTCCTGCCTTCAAAATATGATTGCAAAGATTTCTTCACTGCCCTTGCCCGCCCACACGTTGAAGAACTTGAAGTTAGACGCGCGCGTGTGTGTGTGTGTGTGTGTGTGTGTGCGCGCGCGCGCGCGCTTCTCCCGTTAGGGGGGTTATTTGAAGCTGCATTATCTTGCATTTTGCTCAGTTGCTGCTTTACAGCTGGTCCCCCTCCTGCGGAATGCGATTGTAACAGAGGGGGGAGATGTACTCCGGACTGTATCGGGACAAATATGCGGCGACATTATATGGGCGACGTGGGAATTCGAAAAACTCGATGGCATTTGCATAATGCATCATCGTGTGGGACATCGTTTCCGCGTGCGACAGTTCAGCTTGTGGAAGCGGGCGCCCACAATTCATTGACAAAACTGAATCTAAAGTTTCACAGAAATGCTGTTGCATTTTCCACGTTTTGTATTAAGAAATGTGGAAGTTTATAGGCTATGGCAAGTTGTTAGAACCGCTTCTGATCACAGGAACCATCTCGTGTAGCCTATACCTGTATTTTTCATTAATAACATTTTCAAACTGGGGGCCACAAGAGAGAGCTAGGAGTAATAATAATAATAATAATAATAATAAAACTAACCAAAAAAAATAAATAAAAATAAAATGCCTAGGCCTACATTTGATTAAAATAAAAAATTGCATTGTACATTTAAGGATGGGGGTTTGGGGATAATCAGATTTGGGGGTCTGTGTGTAAAAGACTGCACTTTGATCACTTTGGTGTGTTTCCACAGTATTCTTGTCTTGCATTTCTTTTCAGAGAGACATCTTCTCCAGTATGTTTACAGCGCTCTCTCCAAACCTGCTGGATCCTCCGGTCCTGAGTTCAGTGCAGTGGGTCTGTATGATGACAGACGGATCTCTCACTACAGTAATGAAGAACAAACCTGGAAAAGAGACCGTCAGAGTTCAGAGATCTGGAGAGACACTGAAGAACCAGATGAATCTAAAGACTGGTTTATACATCTGGTTTATACTCTGGCAAACTGCACAAGATCCAAATGTGACGGTGAGTCTGCTGAGTTCAGTAAAAAAAAAATGGTAAAAGTTTTTTTTTAATACATTCATATTCGAAGAGTTATTTATTAAAATAAATATTGATTGTTTTGTTTATCAACAATTGTATCATATATTTTTAGGCCTCCATACACTACAGAGGAGAGTCGGCTGTGAGCTGGATCCAGTGATGAATGTAAAAGCGTTTGATGAGTACGGATATGATGGAGAGGATTTTATTGCCTTTAATTCTGACACGATGCAGTGGATGGAGAAAAATCCAAAGGCAAAAGAAACCAAAATGAAGTGGGACGCTGACAAATTTCATAATCAGTATCTCCAGTCATTCCTCAAGAAGTGCAAGGACTGGATCTCCACATTTAATGATTCAATAAGCAGTATGTGTTGTTCTGATGACTTCAGTGTTGTCTTTCTACATCGTTTTCGAACATTTAAAATGTCTCTTGATTAGACAGCAAATGGAATTAGTAAATTAGAAATATAAAAACTTTCTCAAATAAAGTGCATGATATGGACTACGTTTATGGTGGTTTGTGTTTGATTTTTCTTTTGTGTAGAAATAATATGGAGAATTGTTGCAATTTGATTTATTCCTGTTTCTTATTGCAGATGCACCAGATGTTCACACGTTTGCCTCTGAAGCTCCTCGTGACCGAAGCAAGCTGAATCTGAGCTGTCTGGCCACTGGCTTCTACCCCAAACACATCGAGATGAAGATCACATTGAACAACGCTAGCGTTGAACCCTTCAGCTCTACTGGAGTCAGACCCAATGATGACGAGAGCTTTCAGATGAGAATCAGTGTGGAGATTCACAGAGATGAAGAAGAGAGTTATGAGTGTCACGTCTCTCATAGCAGTCTGACACAGACACTTATAACACAATGGGGTAAATATGAGAGTATGTCCTGTCAGAAGTTAACTTTAATTTGTGACCTCTTTACCTGTATTTGTGATTGCAGCTCAGTCAGATTTTCTCAAATGAAATTTGGAGGATTTTTTTTTTTTTGTCATTGCATGTTGTTATGAATTCATAAAAATTGTAAAAAACAATTGTTGTTTTTCTACAGATGAAAAGCGCAGTGAAGAATCTAGAAGGCATG
The DNA here is from genome assembly GCA_021464565.1 of Rutilus rutilus. NCBI lineage: Eukaryota > Metazoa > Chordata > Actinopteri > Cypriniformes > Leuciscidae > Rutilus > Rutilus rutilus. The sequence goes on from JAJAQA010000013.1 coordinate 5,991,057, forward strand.
ATTTGGCAGTAACTGCAGCTGTATTTGCACTGGTAGTTTTAAATGTGTTTTTATGGTGTTTCTGCGCAGGAACGGCACACAAAGAGTTAAATGGCAAGTTCAAAATGTTTAAAACTATTTAAAGTAGTTCACCTAAAAATTACATCCTCATGTTGTTTCAAACCTGTATGTCTTTCTGTTTTTTTCTACAGAACTGAATTATTCTTTTGTCCTTGCAATGAAGTCAATGGGGGCAAAATAACATTGGACCCCATTGACTTTCATTGTGTGGACTAAAGAAAAACACATTCTTCAAAATAACAAATTTTCCTTTTAATAAACGTTTTAATAATTTTTTGAAGCTACATTTGTGATGCAGATAAACTGCTTTAAAATTCAGTGCCATAGAAGCTTATGAATTGTGAAACAAAAAACTGTGAATAATTACGAAGTCAGCTTAAGCTAAGCTTAATGCTAAATTTGTCTAATGTGTATTTTATAATCTCTAGGCCAGATGAACTATAATGGCTCCAGCAGAAGAGAGAACGTCATCTCAGGGTCTCCAGAACGACCGAAGCCTGTTGAGCGAAACCGGTTTCAGTGGCTACTCGGGTCAGTTTGGGCTTCGTTTGAGCAAACTCAGTTTTTTCAGACTGGATCACCTTTTAGTGGTGTTCATCATTTGATACTGGAGTTTAAGTCCATGAAGGCATTAATGCAGGGTTTTTTTTCCTGCAGGCCGAAGAATCTGTGCTCATGTACAGCAGTGAAGCCAGAAGAGGATCTTCCTACATTCATGAGGTTCTTCCATGAAAACACATCTCAGGGTTTCAAAATTAGAATTTCATTTCACCGCTCTGATCAGGTTAAATAATTTATAAGCTTTAGTGGTCAATATAGATTACAATTAATTTTTTATTTTTTATATGGAACCAGTTGCACCAGCTGCTTAATGTACAAGTACATTGAAATATTTACAAAAGCCTCCGACCATATATGTGACCCTGGACCACAAAACCAGTCACATGGGTCAGTTATCTTAAATTGAGATGTATACATCATCTGAAAGCTGAATATGAATAAATAAGCGTTCCATTGATGTATGGTTTGTTAGGATTGGACAATATTTGGTCGAGATACAACTATTTGTAAATCTGGAATCTGAGAGTGCAAAAAAATCGAAACATTGAGAAAATCTCCTTTAAAGTTGTCCATTTATGTTGGCGATTGTGCCGCATTCACTCACAAAAATAAACGTTTTATATATTTACGGTAGGAAATTTACAAAATATCTTCATGGAACATGATCTTTACTTAATATCCTAATGATTTTTGGCATAAAATAAAAATCGATAATTTTGACCCGTTCAATGTATTGTTGGCTATTGCCACAGATATACCCGTGCGACTCGAGACTGGTGACGTGATCCAGGGTCACATATGATGTTTCTGTTTGCATGCATTTACTTTTTAAGAAAGAACGTGTGAATAACTGACTTGTAAGCGGCTCTTCGGCACAAAACCGATCCTTACGTATGCATGCCAAATTTCAACACTAAAAACTATAGAGTTGTTCCAGGTACAGCAGGTAAACCACTTTAATGCTGCAGCCAATTAAGTACAAAATGATTTACAAACTTACCTGATCTGTTCTGTTCTATACACTTTAAGCCATGATTCCCAACTCTAGTCCTGTTTGATCCCTTCTGCAAATTTGGGGTTGGGAAACACTGATTTAATCGTATCTTTGAGCTATCTATCAGTCTAAAGCTATCTGTCTACTTTGAGACTTCAGTGTTTTTCAGTGAATTCATCTTTTGATACACGTTTGATGAGTTGAGTTGTATAAAGAGTTACATAAATGACTATATCCTTCTTTACACTGAATAATACATGTGATTCACTCGGACTGATAAATAATAGTATGGATGAATGGTGTTTAAATTGCCCCTATTATTCTATTTTAAAGGTTCCTGATTTAGTTTTAGAGGTCTCCTCCTACAATAGGTTTACAGGCATCAAAGGTAAAAAAAAAAAATGCATCAAAGGTTTAATTTTCTCATAATATAGATTGCACATCACCTCATTTCTCGAAGAGTCTGAAACCGGTTCATTCGAAGATTCGGTCTCTCTAAACCCCTCCTTTCTGAGCTACTCTGCTCTGATTGGTCAGACGGCCCAGTCTGTTGTGATTGGTCGACCGCTTACAGTGCATGTCAGAAACATTACCATATCTGAATCTCAGCTCTGGATCTTCCTCAGCACTTGATACACAGTGATGCGAACAGTAACGATGGCGTTGGTTTTTCCGTATCATTTCCAGCACGAGTCTCATTCTTCTGAAGTGCAGAAAGTGGATTCACAGCACAGAAAACAGCGTCTTCTCAACATGTGAACAACATGAACCAAACTCTTCCAGTCTCAGCTACAACTGCAGTGTTTGAGGGTCAAAGTAGACGTTGATCGCCGTCAGCCAATGAAGATCATAGATGGCATTATGCAAATGTGTTACATCGTTACGCATGTAACAGGAAGTGAGACTGGAATTACTGACGACTCGTTTCAGAAGTTCAGAAGCGATTCTTTCTTTAGGAGACAATACATTTATTTGTCGTGCATTTTGATCTTTAAAACTTTGCAGATATTTTACATTCACAAACAGCTTTATTATTACACGCTACATGAAAGGTAATATCCCAAAAAGCACATAGGGGCACTTTAACATGCACCATTCATCTTTTCTGAGGAAAATTCATAGGTCAAATGAATCACCAATGCTGTATATTTAAGATTAGGGAGGTTAATGAATTATTGTTGATTGATTAATTGCTGTTGAAAATGTCATTGAATAAGCTAACTCAGATATGTTATAATTTGTGTCATTTCCTGTACCGTACCGAACACCCTGTATCCGTTACTGTTGCATATATGGATGTGTGTTTTGAGGTATTAACGTTAATGTTTTGAATGAAAATCGATTATTGATATTCCGGATAATTCCTTACAGTATTTAAGTAGCAAAAATGTAACTTTTATTTAATCTTTACAGACATATTACATGTACAATAGCTTCAGGTCTTCAGAAACACTGGACTTTATATTTTTAGTATAAAATATATTGAAAGCGTTCATTTCATTGCATTCAGAAGACCTCAGTGTTAAATGTTAAAGTGTCACATGTCTTTTATATTGTCATACATGTTGTACTGTCTGTTTAGTGTTTATTTTTCATCCTTGTTTTGAACTATTTTCTTTGTTCGCCATGAAGCTGCAACTTGTTTGCAAATGTACAATTATTTTTAATAGCAATAAACCACTTTAAATCTGAAACTTCTCCTTTGTCAGTGTGTTTTTACAGGTGAGGTTTGCTTTATTTGAGGAAACCGTATAAAATAAGTTGTTCAATAAATGAATTCAATTACAGCAATGCACTGCTTTTCTAAAACTAAACAAAAGTGAAATATTTTATCTTGAAATCGCCACAGTTTAAGTTGCAGCCAAAAGTAATACTTATAAACACAAAAAAAGTGGATCACATTTTCATCAAAATTGGATACTGGAATTAAAAAAATTACACCAAATCCAAGAAGTAATAGATATAGATTCATAAAATACATGAAATAGGAAGGTTCCGTATAATGAAGGTCAAATGATGGAGAATTTGTGTACTTAAACTTTACAGAAAGCTTTAATGGTGAAATGGAGGCTTAATTACTTTAATGGTGCAACCAAATCCAGTTCACTTCACCTCTGGTCCTGCAGGATCCCGCTGCACATCTGCATTTCTGGACACTTCAGGAACAGGGTTTGGAAACACTGATTTAATCAGTCTAAACTTTAAGCTCTTTCTCTATCCTATGCACTTTAAACTTTGTTTTTGCTCTATTTTAGCTTTTGTATGTTGTATAAGTTGAGCTGAAGAGTTACATAAATTAGTAAGCGCTGCTTTATATTGATTAATACATGAAATACATTCATTTGGACTGACTGATAATGTTATGGCACATTCATCTTTTCTGAGGAACATTCACAGATGAGATTAGGGATGTTAAGGATTTATTGTCGATTTATTGTTATTTATCAATAGATCGCAGTTAATAATTTCATGGATTAAGCTTGTTGATTAATCCAATTTATCAGACCATTTAATCAGCACAAATGCGTTCAGTAATTATGTATTCTCCACATGCCATATTAATTGATTGTTCCTGAAAACCTTACATTTGCATCATTACTTTTGCTGTTAATAATGGGTTTTTAATGGGTTCTCATCTTTAATTTAAAGATATTTGCACACGTTGTTAACTGGTAAAGTGTCAAATGTTTTACATTGTCATGTACTGTTGTAGTGTTTATTTTCATCTTTGTTTCATACTGTTTTCTTTGTATGTAGTGAAGTTGCTGTTGGTTTGGCAATGCAAGCGTACAATTATTTGAAATACAGATAAAGCACTTTAAATGTGAAACTTCTCCTTCATCAGAATGTTAATCAGAAATCTTTGTCCCAGTGTGCGTCTCTCTGGGCCTGATGAAGCTGTGTGGGTTTTGCTGGAACTCACGCTTCACAGTTGCTGTGTGTAAAATAACACAATCCTCACAGAATCTGATGTCAGGAGTCAGTCAGTGAGGTCATCAGATCAGCGGCTGCAACTTCATTCTATGTAGAATGTTATATGTAGAAAATGAACATTTTAATATTTAAAATAATTAGTTTGGAGATTTGGCACTTGATGCACACTTAGACCATCTGGTGTTTTACTTCTTGATGGTGATGGAGGATTACTGCAATCTTCCATTATACTGGCAGCAAATGCCTGATCTCTTACTGGCAGAAGATCACGGTGAATGGATTGTTGAATACTGAATTCTGTAGTTTATAAATAAACCCGAGTCACGAGTTGTTTAAGACCTCTTCTCTTCAAACTTTAGTGTCTTGTTTTGTTCGTGGACACTATTGAGCACTAATCGAATGTGATGAAGATGAATGATGTAGTGTCTAATCAAATCTGGGAAATGGACTTGTCAAAAATAGAAAGTTATTCAATAAATTCATTTAATTAATACAAATCATTTATAGATAAGCAATACACTAGCTTCTTTATAAATATCTTGTTAGGTGACAGCAGGGGACACTGGCGCATTCATTTCGGATCTGCCCTACACCGTAAATGACTTTTCATCCAAAGTTTTTGAACGATTTAAAAAAAAAAAAGGTATACAAAATAAACATCCAGTTGAATCAAAATAAGGCTTTTTAATTCTACTTCCTTTTTTACTTCGAATTAGAATTCTGCATCCTGCTCTCCATCTCGATTCATTATCAGATGTTTCCTACAGGGGGAGACATTTACAGTAGATCCACTGGCAATAATACAACACACCAGCAGTCCGTGTCCCAAACACACATCTGAAGTTAGCAGAGACAACGACTTCATTTATCAATTTTAACTTTTTTACTTTTCATAGAGGAAAATTGCTCTGACGTGTTTAGTATAATTGCAGCAAACATATTTGCTATAAATTTGTTAAAATAGCTCTCCCACTTTTCTTAAAAGCACTGTGGTCATTATTCCATAAAATGTAATTACATTTAGTTTCAATGAATTTAAAATAATAATAAATGTACTTTATTTTATCATCATATTCCTTATTTTATCAAATATTAGTCCTGTCTGAATCCTTGCGCAGGTGAAGGGAAGAGTTTCTCTTGACCAATCAGCGTTCAGTGTGGAGGACAGCAGGAGCTTCTACCTGAGCAAGGACATGATCACCTGTGTGAGGATCTCTGAAGCTCGTGTGTGTGAGGACAGTCGTGGTTTCGGGAAAACACACAGATAATGGAGACTAGCGGTGTTTTATTGTTCGCTGTCTCCTGCCTCAGTCTGTGTACAGGAGCGCGTGACGATGTTTTCGCGCGAGTTGTGGATCTGGTGTCTCCAGGTGAAGAGTTCCTCACTGAAGAAGCGCTTCTCTCGGTGTTCCAGAGGCTGGAGAGCCGCCTGCTCTGCTCCGGTGTGTCCTGTGGGAAGGTAAGGCGGATTTGAGGAATTTTGGGGGAAATCGAGGTCCAGCTGAGAGAGAATCGGGTAAATGATAATTAAAGGGACATTCAGGAAACAAAAAATAAAAAACTAATATTAATGATACAAATACTGTATGATCTCCATGATTTAATCTATATATATAAGTATATATACAGTATACTGTACGTATATTATTTTTATTTTTATATACATTTTTTTTAATAGCCTAGGCCTACTTTGTTTGCTTTTGGCGTGATCATAAAAAGACAAAACAAATATATATATTTCGTCAATGTCTTTAGGAGGCTTTTTGAAAACAAAAATATTGCTTTTTTTATGCAAAGTTTAGACAAAAGTTTTCCAAATACTGATAAAAATATAATTTAATTTAAAACATATATATTTACTTTTTATACCAACATATCTTTTTCCAAAATAAAGAAAGAACATTGACACTGTATCCATGAAATAATGATTGATATAATCTGTTATAGATCTGTTTTGAACAATAGACAAGGAAGCATCTCATGCAATATGCCAAGAACAGGTCATAGCTGACCCTAAAATGAAAATAAATTTGGGTCATACTTTAGATCAGGGTCCAATTCTCACTATTAACTAACTAATAACCACGACTTTTGCCTCAAACTCCAAATTCCTGCTTATTAATAGTTAGTTAGTAAGGTAGTTGTTAAGTTCAGGTATTGGGTAGATTAAGGGATGTAAAATATGATCATGCAGAATAAGGCATTAATATAAGCTTTATAAGTACTAATAAATAGTCAATATCCTATAGTAATATGCATACTAATAAACACCAGTTAACAATGAGAACTGGACCCTAAACTAAAGTGTTACCTAAAAAAATTCTTAAAGAAAATAAGGCCTATTTAAGGATCATTAAGATAGATCATTTTCATGACAACTAAGCACATTTTATGTAACATGACAGAAATCACATGAGTATCTTTACATTTATTAAAGGCAAACTTAAACTGCACACAAACTGTAACCTTTTGTGTGTCTCTCTCTCTCTCTCTCTCTCTCTCTCTCTCTCTCTCTCTCTCTCTCTCTCTCTCTGCTGTGCAGTGTCTGTCTGTTGAACATCTGCAGCAGCTGTTGAGGAACCACAGCAGTTCTCAGGAGCTCCAGATGGAGGATTTCTTCACGGTGGCTCCTGCGTTCTGTCTGTTCCTGAGCGCTCCGACGGAGACCTGCAGGGCCGTACGAGCGGGACACTGGGACACAGAGACACACCAGTTCATCCAAACCCTCTCAGACCTCAACGACACCAGCCAGCCTCCACACCCGGGCGTCCCAGGATATCAGGGTCTGGAGAAGCTGCTCGACGAGATGGAAACACACTATCAGCCCGACACACATGAGGTCAGGAACGGCAGAACAGCTTCAGGATTAACGTGCTCAGCATCATAGTAGATATCAAAGTTACACGGTCTTGATCTGTTATTTGTCCATCCGCGTTTCTAGTCGTGTCTCTCTCTGAATGACGTCCTGGACGAGGTCGGAGGTCATCACGTGGAGCTGGATTCCGTGTTGGGAAACGTTCTCTATCATGTCCTGCGTGGAGACTGTCTCAGAGCTCATGTTCTTCCTCAGAGCCGATACTTTCTGGATTACATCTTCAGTCAGTTTGGCTCTGATAACCTCACGCTTCATGGTATGACTCAGTGATAATCCTGATGATGTTACACTAACCCTGAAAATGTTTCATGTGGGAACATTCGGTTTTATTTAAGTAAAAAAAAAAAAGATCATTGTTATTTTAGCATCATTAATATACCATTAAAGTTTTTATAAATATGTTGAATGTTTTTCTATTTTCTATTTTCATTTTAGTTAAAGTCATTTTGTTTATTAGTTTAAAAATGTTTTTTATTCATTTATATTTCAGTTTTAGTACTTCAAGTTAAACCAGAGACATTTTAGCATCTTTGAGATACTATTATATATTATATTTATTGTTATTATTTTTGAAATAGATGTTATATTTATATTTTCCATTTTCATATTAGTTAAAATGTTAGTAATTAAAAAAAACGTCTATAGTTTTTATAAATTTTTATTTCAGTTAGTTATTTGAGTGCATCAAGTTAAACTAAATGAAAATGAGAAATTCTGTCTTGGCAACAAACTGAAATTAAATATAAAGCAAATTAAATTATGTGTTTTATTTCAAGTAAAATGTATTTTTTTATGGTTTTAGTTTCAGTAATAATAAAAACCCTGAGTTATTCTAAATGAAAATGAGAAATGTTGCCGTGGCTGAATTAAAAATAAATGTAAAGTTGTTGTTTTTAATTTTTTTATTTCAGTTGATATTTATTTTATATCAAGTGACAAAAATGTGTTTTATGCGGTTTTAGGTTTCCTTTTTCTTGCTAACTATAATAACCCTGCTCAGGTCAGGTACAAATGGCACTTTTTCACTTTTTAAAGCAAATAGTATATCTAAAGCACATTATTGGTTCCCCAGATCAGTGTTCAGGTTTCTGTCTTCTACGTTTATGTTTATGCATTTGGCAGACGCTTTTATTCAAAGCACAATTTTTACCAGTTCATGCATTCCCTGCCGAACCCAAAACCTTGGCTATAGCAAAAACATTAATATGGACCTTAAAAAGGTTCTCCTGGCTGGAGTATAAGTATGTTTAAATACCTGTTCATGGTTTTTAGAGTTTATGTACAATATTTGTTTAAAGCTGAAGGTTTGTGGTCTATTTTTAATGATGCTATTCGTTACTCAGATTTTGAGGAGCTCCTGAAGACACTAAATCTGGGTGGAGGAGAAGACGATCACGATGATGTCCACCTCGAGCCTCATCAGGAGGATCACCATAATAACAGCAGCTGGGATACGGTAAGACACCGCAGTGTGTGTGTGGGGCATCATGGGAAATCTTTACATGCTGTAGGACTCTAATCATTTAGATTTAGATGAGGAGTTATTTTGAGGCCTGTAACATGACATATCAACATGAATAGTTGATGTTTAGCTCTCTTGATTGATGTGACATAATGTGCAATCTGAGACCATGCAATCTGTCCGTAATGATTATCATTGAAATTAGGTACCCATTTTTTGTTCACAATTTTTGAGTGAAAACAGAAAAAACACAACATTTGAAACTTCAAGCAGAATGAAAACATGCATTTACAATCTATATAAATAATGCCTGTCATTTGACATCCATGCAACTAATAAATCAGGGAATTGTACACACTAATGCATGCGTGCTTATCAGAACAATGAAAGCAACTGAAGCCACATTATATATGTAAATGATAAAAAAATGTGCACGTCTCAAACTGTCTGGTTGTTTTGTCTATAGACGTGTTTCAGCGCTGAAGACCTGTTGAGGATCTACCAGCTGAACTCTTCATCGCTGACCCGAGATCAGTTCACACAGCTCAGTCCAGCTCTGATCCAGCAGATCCTCAGCGGAGGCTGTTCTGAGATCAGTTTCACACACGTGACCCCTGATTCTCTGAGCACAGCTGAGAGTGAGTGACAGATCACTGAACAGTTAGTCTGAGCTGCATAGCATATCCATATAAAGTCCACAAACATATTCTAAACAACAAACCTTAGTTCTCAAGCTTCCTTCAAATGCCTGTGCATTCAGCTGGATGTTTCATTATTCAGGCAGCTGCTATAAATTTAACTAACTTTAACTTCAACAATTTGCTCATTAAGATTCTTTTTAAATTGTGTGTCTGCCATGACAGTAGTTGAGCCAAACTGCATATTAGATATGATTTCCGAAGGATCATGTGACACTGAAGTAATGATGCTGAAAATTCAGCTTTGATCACAGGGATAAATTACATTTAAAAATATATTCACACAGAAAAAAAGCTATTTTAAATTGTAAAAAAATATTTCACTGTTTCTAATAAAAAAATGCAGCCTTGGTGAGCAGAAGAGACTTCATTCAAATACATTTTTAAAAATCTTAACTTTTGAAAGGTAGTTTAATATCTAATGGCAACAATTTAAATGTGAAAAATGTATAAAAAAAAATACTAACAACTGATAGTTTAGTTTGTCATAGAGTAAAGATGTTTTATACAGTATGTAACATTCAGTGTTGTGACTTACATTCAGTTTCTGTATCAGAAACATGACACATGACCGGCTGCTTTTCTGGTTCTACTACAATATTTAGTTCTTGTTGGCATCAGTCTCTCATTGACAAGAACTAGAACAACCAGGATCATTCCTGAATGCTGTGACTTATTATTTTAGTGACCATCTCTTCCTGGAGAAGAACAATCCTGTTTTCTGGTCACAAACCAGATTCCGTCTGAATGTTTACAAAAACCACACCTGTGAATCACACAGACAATACGATCTCTTTATATAATCACTCAATGAGCGCTTTGTGTCCAGGATATGGATATGCCACCCTCGCCAACATCATCATCTGCCTGATGGCCATGTTTGGGATCGTGGTGCTGCTGTTTTCCAGATGTACGCAGGTTTTCCAGATGTGCATCCAGTTCTGCATCAGCCTGGCCGTGGGATCCCTCACGGGAGACGCTCTCCTGCATCTGCTTCCCTCGGTAGGCGGACTCACATGTGTCTGAATAGGATGGGGTTCGTTCGTTGTTCTCATTGCTTTGTGCCTGTAGTTTTTAGGTCTTCATGCACATGAAGATGGACACGGTCACGAGGAGGAGAACCTCGACTATGTTTACAAACTGCTGGTGGTCCTCGGCGGCATCTATGTCTTCTACCTGATGGAAGCCATATTCTCCATCATCACTCGACACGGTCATCATCATGATGGAGTGAGTGACTGAGTCTGCAGCCTTAGAAGAAAAGGCTCTCTATAGAAGCTTAAAGGGTTCTTTCAGGCTCTTCATGTGTAGAATCTTTTAGGGGTTCCAATCATTTCGATGATTTTTAGTTTAAATAATTTAATGAATTAAACCACACATAAACATACTGTACTTCATCACTAGAAAAAACAAAATGACCCATTAAACATGAAAGTTTTATGCAATCATTTCACCTTATATAGAACTTTTTTGCCTAGAGTCTAGAACCCTTTTATTCTATATAGAACCAAAGTATTTTTGTCAAATTTTCCAGTTAAAATGTCTTAAAACCCTTAAAAAAGAGATAAATTTAGCATGACATTCAGAAGCAACATAGCTAAAGATATTAAGACACATACCGTTTTAAAGTCTGGATAAAAAAAAAAAAAGGAGGATAGCAATACTTTTATATTGTAATAATATTTCACTGTTTTTACTGTATTTTTTATTTTTTTTAGATTTTTACTGCACTGGTGTGATTTTTCACTTGTTTGCAGCTTGCAGCTAGACAACAATGCACTCATATTAAAGACACACTGAATGAAAAGTCTTGTTATCATATTCAGCTTGACTTCACAAGTAAATCTCTTGTTTTTTTTAGACATTAAAGACCCATTCACACCAAGGACGATAACTAAAACGATATAGTTTCTAAATGTAAAAAAAAGAAAGTCCACAACTATAACAATAACAACACAGAGGAACGATATCATCGGGATCACTTTCACAAAGATTTTTTTTTTGATGAGCGAAATGAATGTGAAATGGCATTTTAAGCTTGACTAATAAAAATAGGTTAAGCTGCAGGGGAAATTATTGGTGTAGAGCAGACTGGCCCTACTGAAATTATTTATAATTATGTTATTAAGAAGGCTCAGGTCATTCTTTGTACTGATGACCACCCATTATGAACTGAGTTTCAGGCCTTACCTTCAGGCCATCGTTTTAGAGAACAAAAATGAAAGATTAATTTATGTCTGGGGCTATTAAGCTACTAAACTGCCCTGGCCCTGATGTGAGTTTACTTAGCACACAAAATTAATGAATTTATTAAGAATAGAGCCTGGTAATTTTATGTATGCATCCTGTATAATTTTATTGTTTATTTTGGAACTTTTGTATGTAATAGTTTATCTAATATGTATTACATGGATCTGGTTAGTGTTTCTGGTGCCTTGCTGCAGTCTTAGTTTCCCTAAGTGGGACAATAAAGCGGTGTCTGAGTCTGATAAAAATGTATCCAAATAATAAATAAAAGAGGGCCCAAGACTGAGCCTTGGGGAACACCAGTGGTAAATTGCAATGGATAATAACATTGACAGCCAATCAGAATCCATCGTGCTTTAAAGAGCTTGAGCATTTAAAGAGACAGACGACAAAGCTGCAGCTTGCTGTCATAAACAGAATGATATCGTCCGCTGGTGTGGACGTTGTTATAGTTGTCATTATATTTATCTTTTAATTGTATTTTTTTGCTGTGTAAAAAGTTATGATTGGTAAGGTGTCCGCCACAGGAACTGACTCGCCTTAATAAAGGGTCTCTGTTGTCTTGTTGTAGGAGTCTGACCCTCATCACTGCGATCACAGTAAAGTTCTGCAGATGTTCCAGAGCAGGAGACGCAGCAACAACTCCACCTCACAGGACGAGCTGGTGAGACCGTCTTTCTGTGTGAACGTGGGCCAAATAAACAAGTTATCATGTTTCAAATCACTACACAGACACTACAGACAATACCAGTTTTCCCTGAGGAGGTCAGCGTAATCATATTTCACAAACCCAGACAGTAATTGTAAAAAGCAGGAGGTCATTTTAGGTGATTTTATTATCATCTGAATCAGGAATGTTGGTGTTTATTGGTGGCGTTTTTGATTGTTTGATTAATGAATGGATATGTAACTAATTTCTAGATTAGCCTTAGATTTAGACAGGAAAATCTGGGCATCAAAGGTGGATTTTTTTTTTTTTTTCATACAATATCTCTAAAAATTACAGCAATTTTTCTGCTCACTCAGAAGACAAAATCCTGTCTGGACATCTGTTATTTGGGTGTATAATTTTTTCCCAGAACATGTCTGCTTTATTTTGACCATCAAATACAGTTTATCAGTGCAGAAACATCACAGTCATCCTCTGTAATCATCAGTTAACACTGTCAGTTCTCATTGATCTCAGGTGAACGAGCAAAACAACGAGAAGTCCTTCCTGGAGCCGTTCAGCAGCACACGAGGTCAGTTCATGCCTAATACTCAGTGCTCTGTGCTAAACACAACTTGGCTGTAAATAATAACACCCCAATTAGAGTTAATCACATGTTTGTGCATTAAGGGAGTAAAATGACCTGTCATTAAAGTGACCTATCCCATGAGGTCACTTGTCAAAAAGTTTCTGCTGCCATATAAACTTTTCGTGAACATTTCTAAACACCCTTTCAAAAGCTTAAGACTCAGTAAGATTTTTACTCTTCTGCTCACCAAGGCTGCATTTATTTGATCAAAAATACAGTAAAAACAGTAAAATTGTGAAATAGTAAAAAATACATTTCTATTCATGATGATTCATTAAATTGATCAAAAGTGACAGTTAAGACATTTATAATGTTACAAAAGAATATATTTCAAATAAATGATGTTCTCTTTTGAACTTTCTATTCATCAAAGAATCCTGAAATAAAAAAAAAACGACCACAGAGAGACTTTTAAAACATAATAAAACCTTGCGCTTTGACCAGTAGTGAGCATCTCTCTCGTGTCCCTCAGAGAAGCGTTTGCTGCCGTTCATGATCACCATTGGCGACGGCATCCATAACTTCACGGACGGATTGGCCATGGGCGCTGCGTTCTCCGTGTCGTGGCGCTCGGGACTGGCGACATCACTGGCCGTCCTGTGCCACGAGCTTCCACACGAGTTAGGTGAGATCTCAGGAGTTTCATTTGAGAAGATTAACTCTAATCTAGCTACTGAAAATGCATTGAAAACAACTAGAAAAAGTAAGTTTGTCAAGACATACTTTGAATGTTGTGTGAATGTTGTTTGAAGGTTACAGAAACATGTAAGTTTGAATACTAACGCTTTCTATGTACTCTTGAAATAACTCTAGTACACAATGTTCTGTAACATTACTGTAAAGGGCAGTCAAACAAGTTTTCCTGCACACACGTTTCCTTTCAGGAACATAAAATGAGATTTCTCATCATTTATAGTCATGTTCATAGTCTTTATCCAACATAAAATCATTTTAAAGTAAATGAAGCCTGCCTTTATTTATAATTACATTTAAATAGTGAATTTTTAAAAGTTATATATTTTATTATATTTGATATGTATTAAAAATGAATGTGTGTGTGTGTGTATATATATATATATATATATATATATATATATATATATATACACACTTTTTTATTTGTTTCAATTTTTAAATATTCCTTTATATTAATTTATGTATTACATTATGTTTTTAACTATTTACGTTTTTTAACGTTTTTTTTCCATATATTTATATATATATATATTTCATTTTTATGATGCAAAATATAATGTGTGTTTGATCTCTGTGCGGTTGTTGTCTGCAGGTGATTTCGCGATCCTGCTTCACTGCGGTCTGTCTGTGAAACGCGCTCTTCTGCTGAACGTGTGCAGCGCTCTCACCTCCTTCATCGGGCTGTACATCGCTCTGTCCATCTCCACACACACACTCGCTCATGAGTGGATCTCCGCCGTCACCGCCGGACTCTTCCTGTACATCGCCCTCGCAGACATGGTGCGTTTGCTGCTTTCAGAACGCAATGACTGAGCAGAAATGAACAAAATAGCCAACATATATTGTGTAAAATTAAAAATTACGTGCTATGGGCTTATGCTAAAAGCAACAATATCAGATTCAATTCTGAAAAAAATCAATACGTTGTAGTTTCCTGCATTTCTCAAGTAAAACAAACATCTAAAATATGTGTGTCATCAGATCATCATAAAAAGCAAGCTTCATTTGTCTGTTGTTTTTCTCTCGTCTAGCTCCCCTCCATGCTTCATGTGGACAGCAAATGGCCGTGGCTGATTTTTCTCCTGCAGAATCTGGGTCTGATGACCGGATGGGGGATCTTATTACTCCTGTCTTTATATGAAGATCAGATCGGAGTCTAAAATATGAAGCCGTTTTGTACTAGCGTATTATCATATTCCCTTCCTCGAGCATGTTTGTGTGATCGTCACTTTAAAAAAGTGGAAATATGTGCAATTTATAGTGCTGCCATGTTTTAATATGGAATATTTGTCATTTTAAAACCTATTACTTTTATTAATATTATTGTATTTTTAGAACAGCATTTACAATTTCTTCAGAAAATGTAAGTTTAATAACAATTTAACATTTGAAATGGATAAATCATCTGTGTGAATCACTTTAAATCATGGTCATCAGCACTCAGTTTAAATATTTACAATTTAATTATAATTTGTGTTTCTATGAAGATGTAACTGGATTGAAAATAGTGCACTTGATGAAAGTGATTTTACATCATGAAATTCTGGTAATATATGAAGTATGAATAGTGTACTGTGCAGCCATAAGCTCTGTGAATAAATTAACTAAGGGTGAGCTGTAGATCCTGTGCAAGTGTGAGAATAATCAGTCTCTGTGCTTTCATAAATGTTATGTAAAGCCTATCTTCAGCATTATGGTGTCGTGTGTCAGTGTGTTATTAGTCATGTTAGAGACTGCTGTGGTGAAGCCACTTGAAGCCAGTGATTTTACTGTCAAAGCTGAAATGCTGAGGTTTCGTTTAGACTCATCAGAAGTGTTCATTAGACGATCCTTGTTAGCCTGGGTTTCCCCATGCTGCCTTGATAGACATTCATAGCGCCCAGTAAACGGCTCTGGGCATTCGTAAACCACGCCTCAAATACGAGAAAATTAACATGAGACTTGGTCTGACGTTAGCCAATAGCCAGGCTAGATCCTTGTAGAAATGAAGGAAAATGACAGGTGTCTCTGAAATATATAACATACACACACCCAATATAAATACAGTGCGATGACTGCAAACCTTGGGAAAACATTTAAAATGAGACATTACTCAGAAATGCTCTGTCAGGGTCGGAAATGAACCAGGGTGTGAGACAAAAATACCCATGTCTAACATTGACTTCATTATAAAATAAAAGAGGTTAATTTAGATCAGTGTTTTGACTCTTATAAATGATTTTCATGCATTTTTTTTTTCCTAGTCATATAAAAACTCGGTACTGATCCATTGAGGAAATAACAGAATTAAACGTTTCTATGAATTTTATAAAGCATTGAAGAGTTTATGTTCAGAAACAGGTGAGTTTGAATCATTAGAGCAGCTTGAGCTGAACAAGCAACACATGCAACTGACACACACACACACACACACACACACACACACACACACACACACACACACAGCACTTTATTTCTTCATTCTCACTTTTCACTTTTTGTAGACCTGCATGGTGAAATCACCCTTTGGCTTATTTCTCTTAGGAGTCCATTTTACTGACAATGCATTTTGGGGGATTTTTTTTATTATACACAAACAGATGTTAAGCATACTTACTTATTTTTTAAACCTGCTATATAAAGTCAAGAGAACCTTTTGTGGAATGGAAAGGTTCTTCATGTAACCATGAATGCCAGTATATACATTTTATAAAGTGTTGATTTGTTTCCTAAATGATTTACTGTTGCCAAAAAAACTGATCATCATCAAAAATAATAATAGATTCCAGCACACTTTTTATTACGACTCCGGAGTCTGTTTATATTCATATGTAATGAGTGTAATTAAAGGCTAACTGTAGGAGAGACCACACAAAACATGCGGTGGTAGATGTGTCTGTGATGAATTTAGATTATACAAGTGATTATAAATATTAATACCTGATGCCTGTTGGGGAATGTTTAGTATAATTGTGTCATGTGACTAGAATGAATCTGGACAGAAAACAGCACAATAGCGCTCCTTATAGGACACACTGAGCAACTACAACAGATCTCAATCTGACTCACCAGAAACAAGTCTTTATTTTGTATAAAGTCATCAACATGTGAACATTTAAAAAACAATGACAAACAGCACAAATAAATAAATTCAGATTGTGGTTTGAGTTTGACACAAATGAACATGTCACCTCGTTCTAATGATCTCCAGAGTGGCTAAACGAATGATCTCATTGAAATCAAACTGAATGTATTTCCTCCAGTATCTGCGGTCGCGTCCGTACACCTGCGCTGGATAACACGGACTTCCTGCAGGAGGAGACGAGCACATGCTCAATTACTCTCAAATGAAACCATGACGACAGGTGTGCGATATTGACAAGATATATATCTGGATATAAAAAGATATTATCGATATTATCATTGACGATACACATCACACACCCCTAGTTGAGAAAAATATCAGAGGAAAAACACACCGATGCCGTGGAAAACTCTGGCCACGGCTCGACCGGAGAACTTCTCGTCGCTGCGACCGGACAGGAAACCTCTGATGTCAGCACAGATCTGACCTTCCCAGTCCCTCATCTGAGGACACAACACGGCCAACATCAGCATTCACACGTGAGCATTCAGAGATATGACACATAAGCTTCTGCTCAAGATGAAACCGTGAAAGAGTCACACCTTGCATTTGTTGAGCTCTTCCTCCTCATCCTCTTCCTCCTGATAGTGTTTGCTCAGGTCCAGGTTTCTCCTCTTGTCAAAGTAATCGCGCAGCAGCTCTTTGAGATCGTGACTCCTGCTCTCCTCCAGATCATCCATACACTGACTGCAGTTACGGTACGCAACGCTACACACACACACAGGAAGAGATATTAAAGATGATGCCATTCCCTCAAGTCAAATGTCAGTGCATGTAAAAGACCAATCACATTTCAGTATGCAAATCTTGCAATGACTTTTGAATGCTAAATATTCTATCAGTAAAAGTCAACAAGATTTTCAAAATACACTACCGTTCAAAAGTTTGGGGTCCCGTAAATGTCTTTTCTGCTAACCAAAGCAAAATTGATAAAAACTGTGAATAATTCAACTGTATAAATGATCACTTTGTCATTTATGCATTTAGCAGATGCTTTTATCCAAAGTGTCTTCCGCTGAGATGAGCGATGTGGAGTGTGTGTGACGGTCTGACCTGCGGAAGGCTTTGAAGCAGGTTTTGAGCTGGTACAGCTGCGTCCTCTCCTGCGCCATCACTCTCCCGTGCAGAAACGCCCCGACCGCGTCCAGCTCGTCCGGCGTCAGGTCACCATACGAGCGGAAGTAGAAGGACAGCGCCGAGAACTCCACGTGAACACCGCTCCTGCCTGTGCCTCCATACGAGCCTGAGGAGATCACAGCACACGGAACATCACAACATACACAACATGACAGAACGGAACACAACATCAGAAAATAGAACAGAACAAAACAGAATAGAGTCAAATAGAATAAAACAGAACAGAAAGGCAGAATCGTGCCTTTAGAGTGATTAGCATAACAATAGAATAGAATAAAACCAAATAGAACAGAATATAACCGAATAAAATAAAATGGAACAGAAAAGCAAGCACACAACAATAGAATAGTAGAATAATAGAATAAAACAATATAATAGAATACAACATAATAAAATAGAACACAAAGGGACTGGACAACATAGAGTGCAAATAAAATTGTCAACTATTCTGTTTTAATTTTATTCTATTATGCTATGCTATTTTTAGAGTGCAACAGAATAAAAATTCAAATAGAACAGAACAGTAAAATAGAATGGAAAAGGGCAACATAATAGAATAGAGTAAAATAAAATAAAACAAAAGCACACAACATAATAGAATAGTATAGAATAATACAGAATACAACATAATAAAATAGAAAAAAGAATATAATATAGAAAAAAGGGAACACAGCATAACTGAATATAACAAAACAGA
The DNA here is from genome assembly GCA_021464565.1 of Rutilus rutilus. Taxonomy (NCBI): domain Eukaryota; kingdom Metazoa; phylum Chordata; class Actinopteri; order Cypriniformes; family Leuciscidae; genus Rutilus; species Rutilus rutilus. The sequence goes on from JAJAQA010000013.1 coordinate 6,009,840, forward strand.
ATAGAGTCAAATAGAATAAAACAGAACAGAAAGGCAGAATCGTGCCTTTAGAGTGATTAAAAAGTAGAATCACTCTAATAGAATAGCATGACAATAGAATAGAATAAAACCAAATAGAACAGAATGGAGCAAAATAAAATTGAACAAAAGCGTAACAATAGAACATAACAGAATATAACAGTAAAATAAAATGGAACAGAAAAGCAAGCACACAACAATAGAAACAATAGTAGAAAAATAGAATAAAACAATAGAATAAAACAACATAATAGAACAACATAATAGAGTGCAAAATAATAGAACAGAATAGTCAAATAAAATTGTCATAACATAATAGAATAGACAATACAACATAAAAAATAGAATAACTATTCTGTTTTATTTTACTCTATTATGCTATGCTATTTTTAGAGTACAACATAATAGAATATAATAAAACAATAAAAATAGAACAGAAGAGTAAAATGGAATGGAAAAGGGCAACATAATAGAATAGAGTAAAATCAAATTAAACAAAAGCACACAACATAATAGAATAGTATAGTATAGAATAAAACAGAATACAACATAATAAAATATAAATATAATATAGAAAAAAGGGAACAGCATAATTGAATATAACAAAACAGAATAGAGTGCAAAATAATACAATTAAACAGAATGGAATAGGACAGAATAGAGTAAAATAAAATAGAACAGAAAAGCACAAAACATAATAGAATAGAACCAAACCAAACAGAATACAACATAATAAAAGATAACAGAGGTTTGTTTCCAGCCCACATGTTTAAGTATTTGTTTATTCATCTTCTAATCAACTCTTTATTACTGCCATAAACTCTTTTTCATGACAATTAGGGGAAGGTAAATAGATTTTTATCACAGAGGTCATATAAAGCTATCTGTTTGTAGATGAGTGTGTGTTCCTCTCTCACCTGAGCCCCACTGCAGCTGTCTCAGACCTCTCTTCACCAGAGGAAGCTGCCAGCCCATAGTGTCCGCCAGCTCCACCACGTCAAACTCCACAGCGTCACATGACTCCACACGCTCCCCCGCCATGCGTTTCCTCGCCAGCGTCACAGCGACCGGAGGACACCTGAGCACATGCAGAGTTACCACACACGCTCCTGAAGAGCTCTTATAAACCGTGCTGTGAGAGAGTGACGTACAGTCGGGTGATTTTGCGCAGCTGTTGAGGACCGCCGTAACACTGCAGCTTGCAGACGGAGAGAGTTGGATGGAGAAGCTCCACCCACTGTTGAGGATGAAGCTCCAGGTAACACAACAGAGTCTCCAGACCTGAACACACACGTACACACCAATAATGAGCCATACAGATCTTAACGGAAGACGACGACATATTTCATTTGGAATTAGTTCACACAAAAATCACAATTTAATCACTTATTTCAAATAAATGCTGTTCTTTTGAACTTTCCATTCATCAAAGAATCCTAGAGTATTTTTATGCAATTTTTGGCAAGATCAGAATAAAATATATTGCAATAACTTGTGAGGTGGATACATATTTTAATCAATTAGACGACATTCTATTCCTAGATATAAAAAAAGCACAGGAGGGCGAGTGAAGGATTTTTAGGAGATTGTCTTCAAATATTCTCTTCTCACTCTCTTCCGTGATGTCGAGGGCCTCCACGGTCTCCTGCATGGGAATGGCTCTCTCGTGTGTGTGACATGGCCGCTGTAAACACTCGTCACTCAGTTTCAGCCCGCCGTCGCTCTCCTCGGCTGTCTGTGTTGGTTTGTCGTGCTCGTGTGGAGTGTGTGTGTGTTGTTCTGTGGGAGTCACTGTCTCGCTCCTCTGCTGGTGTGAATCGGTGTCCGCACAAACCTCCATCTCCAGTAACTCACTGTCAGATACTTCTGCAGCCTACAGGGAGGGACAGTCAGACCTCAACACCACTCACACACACATACACATATATATATATTTGTAATAACTCAAGTTTCACCTGTTCCAAATCTCTCTGCTTCTGCTGAATCTGTCGGCATTTACACGGAGGAAAAACCTTCTGCACCAGTTTCTTCACTGTATAATAATCCACTGTGTCAGCGTAGATGTGCCTGCGCAGCTCGTGCAAATCTGCTCCCTAAACACAAATAAAATAATAATAAAAAATTTAAAAAATGCAGTTATTGCAGTGTTGTTATTGTACACTAAAATAAAAAATGGGAAATATTATAAATTAATTTTGCTAACTGAAATAAAGCTGAAGTAAAATATAAATATCAGATGATAAAATGTAAACTTAAAGGATCACGCCGACTTTTTGGGACTTCAGCTTATTCACCGTATCCCCCAGAGTTAGATAAGTCCATACATACCCTTCTCATCTCCGTGCGTGCCGTAACTCTGTCTGACGCACCCACCGCTAGCCTAGCTTAGCACAAAGACTGGAGGTAAACGGCTCCAGCTAGC